>JAKTRG010000020.1:0-239461 GCA_030579595.1 Spencermartinsiella europaea
GAATCTAGATATTATTGCTCCAAATGATGGCTCATTTGAAGTCACAGTGGAGTCTTTGGAGAATGCACGCAATGCCAATGCCATCAACGTCCTTGCCGAATCGGTATACCAACCGGCTCCGGCGATTATTGAGGCTATTGAGGCTATGCCTGAGGAAGAGATCGATTTGTTTTTGAAAATGATGAAGCCAGAAGAGATTCAAACTTTTCATAGTTCATTCAGACCTGAGGACAACCATGTTTTGAACAGTTTCCGTTTAGCACATCTTGTTCGGTTAGTTAATTGGGTACAGACGGTTAACGGTGAGAGGAACCTCATAGAGCTAAACGAGATGATAAGGATTGAAGGAGATGATTTAGAATTAATTGTTGCTAGAATTCTAGGTAGCGTTCCGGTAGAGTAAGTAATGTTTTTTTATATTTTGCATTATTACTCCGTGATAATACATGGGATGTAGTAGTACATCAGCATCGTCACCACCACACACGAGCGCCTAATTTGTTCCAGTAGAACTTCACGTAACATAGGATTCCTTCAGCTGCACACATCTTTCTCTATAATGCCTTTTGGTCGGCTGTACCTACTACGCCTAAATGCTCGGCATCTCCAAAACTGGTCACCATTCCAGATAGGTTCTCCTCATCTAAAAGAACCCTCGTAAAAGATGTATTGTGTGGAACCCGAAAGTGTTCCTCGACTAAGTCTGGAGCAAGCTCGAACCCTTTATCTGTCACCAGGTGGTGAATAAACTTTGATATGACTCCTCCGTGAGAAACTACCATGACTGTCTTATAGTGTTTTTCTAGGCTCTCTTGTACAATCCCGTCAAAAGCTCGGTTGAGTCGTTTCACAGCCTTTTTCCGGTTTTCCCCGTAATCATGAAACGTTTTCCCCTCCTTTGTACTCTTTTGAGTAGCGTCTACTACCGACATCCCCTCCAGCTCGCCCATAGCCCGTTCTCTAAGATCCTGATCTAGCACGATGTTCGGCCTCGGTCCTTCTTTCTTTGGGTCAGCGGCACTTGAAACTATCAGTTGCGCTGTTTCAACACACCGGGAAAGATCACTAGACCACACTGCGTCCAAATCTACATGTTCTCTTTGCAACCGTTTCCCTGCCAAACGAGCCTGTTTACGACCGTAATCATTGAGAGGAGTATCTACGTTAGGTACAGCTTTAAAGCGAGTGCAAATCCAACCTGTCTCACTCTCATGGGTTCACAACATACCTGTGTGTCCCTGTAAAATTCTTTTACGGTTATAGTCAGTCTGCCCATGTCGGACTATAAGTATTTCAAGTGCCATATAATCTCTTATTTATATTTCAGCTCAAAGGTCTTAAGTCAGCTCTCGAACACGAGGATCAGCACCGCCTCACCAGCCGCATGTTACATGGCGCAGGACACTATATAATAGAACGTTTGCACTATCCCCGAAGTGTAGATACACGAGAAACATAATTAATCAGTACACATAGTATCTCAACGCCGAGTCGAGGATTCAAAAATAAGACGGAACAGGTCAATATTCCCAAAGGGTAGGACGGGTAGTTCTGTGTACATCGTCGTAGCTAGTAGTAGTAGTCAATCTTTTATTCAGCTCTTATAGATGGTGCTGGCTCACTAAATAGTGTGGCTGTTAATAAATGTTTACGTAAAGCCGTACCGTTAGAACTGTGGCAATGCTTGTCCTTATTCTACGAAACGAAACCATTTTTAAGTTGAAGGATTTCTGCTAGATGCAATTATCCAACTCTGATTAAGGCGGTCCTCTAGGATGAATTGTAGGACTTGGTTCTTCTGCCACTAGTCTGGAATTTGGCACTCAGCTGAAGATTAACGAGTACCTTCCTAAATAAGCAAGTTATACCCTTTCTGGAATTGTGTCACAGTATATCACAGCACGCGTCACAGAAATTTCATCCTACACCAAACCCCATCCAAGCATCACGTATTATTAGCCTTTTTCTAACCGTCTGTCTTTCAACACACAAATTCATCATGCAAATGTAGGTATATATTAGAGAGAACTTTGAGAAAGAGGGCTGGATATCACACGAAGCGGGACGAGTATGAGATAATGGGACGGAGTAGGAGGCATAGGAGACAGAATCACGAAACTTAATGCGAGTATTTGAGAGAAAGCTTCAAAAGTTAAAGCAAAGAACTGAAGGTTCATGATGGAAGAAACACAAAGAACCATGGATATTAAGGCGAATACTGTTGAAGATGCTATTTTGAGCGGATGTTTAGAACCTCGTATCATTTTATGGACTCCGAACGAAAGAAACTGAGGACATAAAGAGACTTACGACAGGAAGGGCCTTATCGCAAACCTCGGAAACCGTTTGATCTTTATGGACGGATTAGACGTTCTATGACTCTCTCTACAGCTTGTCTTTACTCAGTCTTTGCTCAATCTTTACTCAGTCTCTGCTCCGCTTTTGCTCCGCTTTTGCTCTGGACACACGTTCCCACTTTATACAATTCCCACATTTCCTATTTCTAACTAGTTTCGTCAAGACTTTGACCGGAAAAACCATCACCCTCGAGGTGGAGTCTTCGGACACTATTGACAACGTCAAGTCAAAGATCCAGGACAAGGAAGGAATTCCCCCTGACCAACAGCGACTGATCTTTGCTGGAAAGCAGCTTGAAGACGGCCGAACCCTGTCTGACTACAACATCCAAAAGGAGTCAACCCTGCATTTGGTTTTGCGACTGCGAGGTGGTGTCATCGAGCCCTCTCTCAAGGTGCTTGCTTCCAAATACAACTGTGACAAGGCCATCTGCCGAGTGTGCTACGCCCGTCTCCCTCCTCGAGCCACCAACTGCCGAAAGAGAAAGTGCGGCCACAGCAACCAGCTGCGACCCAAGAAGAAGCTTAAATAGATGATGATGTATTTACGTGCTTTTATTATACGTATAATGTGACTGTATTTACGAAAATCCCTTTTGACTTTCCACTAAACAAATAAATAACTAATTACTCCCCGGCTGCAGCTAGATGTGGGCTGTCATCCAGAGCTCTCGTCAGAGTGGGCTCGTGAAGAACAATCCCCGGGCAAAATCGGGTGAGGATCTTGTGCAGCTCTAACCTCATTATAGGTTTGGTCAAAACTGCGCTCATACCAGCGTCCAAACATGTCCGCGCGTGTTCGTCGTCAGCAAATGCCGTCAATGCAATAATAGTATAAGGGTACCCGAGTGTGCCCCTGATGACCTTGGTGGCTTGGAGTCCATCCATGCGCGGCATCTGAATGTCCATGAAGACAATGTCGTAGTGAATACCTTCCTTGATAGCCTCGCCAATCTTGGCCACTACCTGCTCTCCATCGTGAACAACGGTAATGTCTTTTATTCCTTCTAATCGCAGCATTCTCTTAATGATTTCCAAGTTCACCATGTTGTCATCGGCCACCAACACTCTTACATCGGTGTTAGTCGCCGATGCCTCAGGATCAGGTTTCTTGAAAAGCTTCTTGGGCAGCGCAAAGTACGAAAGTGAGTTATTGCTCTTGGTACTCTGGCTGCGAACCAGGGCAGATAATTCCTTGTCTGCCGAGCTGTGCCTTCGCAATGAATCGCTGTAAGTGAAGGAGGTTTTGGGCATGACACCAGCACCACCACCGACCGATGCAGGAACAGAAGGGGCAGCAGGGACAGATGCTGAAGTTGCAGTACTTGGACCAGATGATGATGCTGCCATGCTACTACCACTAGTAATAACAGCAGGGTTCGACGGGATGACTGGAGCATTTGTACCACCAACATCCATTGAACTCGTAAACGAGTGAGAATCCAAACTGCCACGTCTAAGCCCGTCCGGAACTGCGTCAAACGTCGTCTCTGCTCCTCCATTGGCACTGCGTACAAATCGTAGAGGAATACGTAACGTAAACGTCGAGCCAGACCCCACTGACGAACTAAGGGAAATGTCTCCTTTCAGCACACCTGCCAATTGCCGGCAAATGGACAGACCAAGTCCAGTGCCACCAAACTTTCGCGACAAGGCTTGATCACCTTGCACGAAGGGCTCAAAGATCCGTTCCTGCATAGACTCGGCGATTCCAGGCCCATTGTCCACCACTTCAAATTCAAACAGGAGAAGTCTTGCACCCATTGAGGTTGTAGGAAAGCTCCCCTTACGCGTACGTGTAATTTCTCGGCTAGAATTTGGTCCTGCGGACGTCCTTTGTATTGCCTGAGAATCACTGCTGTTGCGACTTTCAATATCCGTAACAGGGTTGATCAAGCTAGGATCTTTTTCTATCCAGGACAGCCGCTTATCCGAGGTTGTGGACGCCTTTCGAGTAGGAGTAGGTCCATTCTGCGGGACGCCCTCCTGCACCACGGGCATCGTCATCATCCTTACGCTATTTCGAGCTACAATCTCGCCCAGACAACGTATATTGAAACACACTTCCCCTCTATACTTTGTGAACTTTAAACTGTTGGAAATCAAGTTGATGACCACCTGAAGAATTCGACTCGAGTCACCATAGAGCACCATAGACGAAGCATTTTCTGGCTTGACATCGTAGGCTATGGAGATGGCCTTTTCAGCAGCGTCGGCATCAAACAGAGAGTGTACTTGAGAAAGAATCTCCGTTAACGTAAACTCCTTTTCGTCCAGAGAAATGTTGCCCACCTGGTTCTTGGAGAACGTCAACAGGTCGTTGAGGAGGTCAAGTAAAAGTTCTCCAGACTTGAAGATGACTTTCAGTGACTTCCGAATTTTCGCAGTGTCACTCTCAGTTAGAGACACGGCTGTCATCCCCAGGATACCGTTGAGCGGAGTACGCAGTTCGTGGGTGATGTTTGCAATAAATAGAGATTTGGCTTCATTGGCAGTCTCGGCGTTCACTCGCGCCGCTTCCGCCTCACGAGTTCTTTCACGTACCCGATCTTCGAGATGTGTGTATTGTTTGACAAGTTCGTCGATCATTCGGTTATATGTCTCTGAGAGCTCGGTCAGCTCGTCTCTGAAAAATCGCTTGGGTACCAGCACTTTTGTGGGCACTCGGAATCGTGACTGCGGATGTTGCCTCTGCGAATGCAAGTTAGTAGCTGTCACAACTGCTGCTTCATCTGGCACGGCAACAGTCTTGTCTGTGCTCTGGGAGGATGAAGTGCCTGCACTTGCCAGACTATCGGACCCATCTGGAGGCTTGTCGTGAAACTCAAGCGTCGTCTGTTCCGTGGCAGTACGCAGTCTGTATATTGGCTTGACTGCTATGTATGCCATTGGGATGGTAAGAAGCAGGAAAAACCCTGCCACACCAAATGCCGTGCCTATCATCACGTTTCGCACATAGGTCATGGGAGCGTAAACGTCCGTGTGGGGTTCCTCTATGCCGACCCCCCAGGTGTTGAACTTCAAGTTGACCTGGCTGTATCCTACTGCCACGGACCGTGCAGTAGGCGTCCGGGCATTTATGCTGTACCCCTGGGTGGAGTTCTGATCACCGATGAGAGCCTTTGCAATACTTGGATATTGGCTGAAATTGAAAATGCCAATAGGCGTCCCCATCTCGTTATCCGGACTTGAAGTAGGTGGCAGAAGATAACGAAACCCGGTGAAGTTGGTTTGATTGCTTTCGTCCTCAGGAGTACCTCCTACCAAAATCATACTCCCTCCTCCTGCCAGACCTGTCAGGTCGTCGATGACCTTTTGGATGCTGTCAGATGCCATGACAACCGTCATGTAGCCGGTCAGGGTGGGAGTCTGCACCAGCACGGTAGAGTTGCCGACAACAGGTAGCGTTATCGACATCAGATAACCAGCCTGCCAATACGGGCCGGCCAAAACGCCGCCCTGCGACGAAAGCGCAGCAGGATACGATTTATTAGACCCCAGCGGGAACAGGTCATTGGTCAGCTTGTAGTTGGGCAACGACGTCGAGTTGGTGATGTTGTATACCTCGTTTAGAGCCACGTCGTATAATGCTATGAAGTAGAAGATTCCCACGCTTTCCAACGTCAGATTCAAAAACTGGGTCGCGTCGTCCCAGTTACCAGCCGTGTGGTTACCAGCATGGTATCTACTGAGAGCGTCCTGTATAGGGTCTTGAGTTGCCAGCCAAAAAGTCTGATAGTACATGGACGAAAATGCCTGTGCGACTTGCGAAGCCTTCAGTTCTGCGACGACTTGGAGACTATCTCCTGTCAAGCTGAGAGCGTAGTGAGAGGTGTTAACACCCGCCACGATGGCCATTATGGTCAGCGAGATCATTATCACAAAGCATATTAGCAGAATGAGCTGCAGACGGATGCCTACGTGGATTTGCCTGTGCCTCATAAGAGGTTTTAGCTTGAACTTCTTCATCTCTTTTTCATGGGGCCTCCAGCACCGCACACAGCTCGCAAAAAATCACAAAAAACGTTCTGCAGCACGTTATACAGTCCAGTACGTGCCTTTGTCCGCCAAAAATCTGTCTCCGTGTGTCCGTTTCTCGAAAGCTTCGTTCCTTCTGTCCGTATTTGATATTGGAGGTTTAAAAGTTGGGTCTCTCACAATAAACAGTATAACATTAGGGTTGGGCTCGATCGGTTCTGTCCTAACCCTGAATTTATATGGGCAGAAAGAATCTCTGCGAAGCAGAGCCACGGGGTCTGGGGCTGGCCCCAGCAGTCGAGTGTGCCTCCGGCTGTCCCTCCTAGGAGTGGTGGTTCCGCTTCGCGGAAGTCTCAATAGGCTATCGAGGTGTTCCACTGGAGTCTTCCACGTGGGCTGCCACGGAGTATTACACGAGCATCTACTTGAATGTTGAGATTCGAGTGGGATGTTAGGGTTTTTTGAACTCCTGGCTTTTACAGTGTACAGTAGAAGATTTGTTACTAAATAGTTATATTCTTCACTTCTTCACTCAAGCGCGTGCCTGCGATTTTTGAGAGTTTTAGTTCGCTTCTAGTTTCTCATCAAGATTGAATCAGTAGAGAATATTGATTTTTGGGTGCTGATATTAGCCATTCGCACTTCGTATTCGCTTGCTTTATTCTCACTTTAATTGTATCAGTGTGGTGATATTAACAATTATTCTATCATTTTTTTTACTAAGAGAGCCCAGAAGTGAGCAATAGTTAGGTAGGAGAGGTTTTAGTTACATCAAACCACCTTCAACCAAACTAATTGGTGTGCCTAAACGTAGTTGATTAATTTATGTCGAGTGTTGACCAGTGGGGGTCAACTTACATGATAGAATATATTTGCATTTCATGCGAGTTTAGTTGAGAATAAACCCTCGTCATGTTAAAGGCAATAAGAAGACAGGTTCGGCCGCGCCCGTTTGGACATGTGGTGAATACAGGTCGTAGATTGTACTCGTCAGAGGCACCACCACTCACAGTGCCGTTCAGATGTCTCACGGTGGTGAATCCCACTCAACCGCTGCATGTATATATCAACGAGCATCTTGAAAGTCTTCATCATTTCAAGGCTCTGTCGGTGCTGGTTGCGTGCACACCATCGCATGCCAATGAGCTTCACCGCCTGGTGACGTCGCAAGACGTGGGACAATTGCTGGCTCCGCTGCAACGAGTCGCGTTCGCGGTGGACTCCATCCCGTTTGGTGCGCAAAAAAGCGCTTTCTCCTGCCTTTTTCTCGACGAACAAGTAGGAATTCAGGACGCAGTGCCGGCTAGTGCGCCCGAGTCCATGGCTCGTAGTGATCCTACGAACCTTGCAGGCGAGACGGTGCGGGGTAACGCGGTGGGCAGGTCCAATTGGAAATCTTCGAGCAGTTTTATTTCCATCAATCACCCGCCCAATGGTGACATTATATTCCCAGCTGCCAACACGCTGTTCACGAGCGGAACCGAGTCGATGATTCTGCACAACACACGAGGCGCCTACGCGTTCCCTGGGATGCTTCTGTCTTCGCTCAAGCTTGTTCTGCCCTCTACACAGTTGGAGGTAATTGGATCGATGGCTCCATTGCGAGAAGTTGGACGGAGTAATTTAACAGTCACTGCAGCTGTTAATAACATGATAAAAACAATAGACGGTAAACCCGCAGCTTCTTTTCTCGAGTCTGTGGCTGAGCTTATGGACCCTTCTGACTTTGGGCTGAATGTGCCCCGTAAAGTGTTTGCAGAGGTCCAATCTCCCAACTCCACTACTGCCATTTCACGCTACGAAGTGGTTGCAGGTGGAGGTGGGACATGGTCTGCCAGATCCAGCATGCTGGTTTTGGAACCACAAGCCACCGTCAACAAAGGAGACTTGATATCATTCTATCTGGCTATGCCCATAACAGGGGCAGAGTCATATGCTAAGTATGGTTTGGCAGAGAAGTCCAAGACATTGGAGAGCTCTGCGTCACCCAAGCTGATACTAGAATGCACTCCGGTTTCTGAATCGGTCAATGAGGCAGACTTGATCGAGTACCCGGAAGACCATATCATCAGCAACGTATTTGGCATTGGTGCCGAGGGTGGGTTTTTGGTCAACGACATTAAACACTCTGTCAACGGGGAATTGACAGTTTTACAGCAGTCGCAAATCTGATTTCAGCTAGCCGGGCATGTGTGTTCTTGATCACGGCGAAACAGGCTGTTTAAATATGTGTACATAGAGCATTTTTTGCATTGCAGTCTTTTTATTTTGTTTATTATCATTATTAGTATATAAAATAATCATGGCTTTTCCAATGCTGCTTTTCGTAAGGAGACTGACGAGAACCCCCAATCCACTTCTTGCTGGTCGCGTTCGGTAAATCTCTGCGAAGCAGAGCTACGAGGTCTGGGGCTGGCCCCAGAAGCTGTTTATTCAGGCCAGGATAGACCAGCCTCCTCCGAGAGAACTCAGCGCCGAAGACAACACACTTTCAGACTCGTGAGGAACTTCAACTAAGGCCTGAGATGATTTTCCAGCGATGACTTTGGACATAAACAGAGATACCACGCGTATGCCCATGATGACGGCCACAGCTCGCATAGCATAATTAAACAGTTTCTTAGGGATATTGCAGACGCCGAGCGGGTCAAGATTGATGATCGAGTTGGACATCTGGTGCTTGGGTTTCAGAGGTTTGTCTAGAGGCACAGAACCGGCTGCTCTTCGTGCCTCGCGTCGAATTCTGTTTTTGCGCCGGCTCACAGATCCTCGTGACGCCCTCACCTGCATGGCGCTCTCTGCTCTTGACGCATGCTCGAGTTGCATGGCCCACCGCGCTGTCTGTCTTTGGGCGCGATCCGACGAGTTGTAGGATAACGGTGACGACGACAAAAAGTCAGGCGAAACCCAGAACGATGACCGGGGTTGTTCCATGTGGACCAGAGACGACTGGGATACAGGTGGCACCTTGGAGGGTAAGAACATACCAACTTGCAGTGACGAGGCTATATCCGTGGCCACACACCAGTTGAGAAACCGTTTCGCCGCTTTATATCTTAGCCAAGCGGCACCTTGTTCGGAAAACACATACGAACACATATCCTGTAGCTCACTGTTGACCAACGCAGGGCTGTAATCGGCAGACATGAGAATACTAGCCAGCATTTCTTCATCGATCCTGTGAAGGCTGCAGATGGCAGAAGGGAACAGAAGTGGATGCAAAGGAGGTAGAGCAGTACTCGTGCTGTCAGACGGGTCTACGTCTGTGTTGCTTTCAATGTCCCCTTGGCTCTGGCGGCCCCTCCCGGGGAGGGTTGGTTCTGCTTCGCAGAAAGTGTTGAGGTCATTGCTGCTCGAATAACTGTTGAGATCATTATCTCCGTTACGAGATACATTGATGCCTACATGCTGAGGCATCTGGCTCAACGTCTTCTCCGCATACTCTATGGCCTCGTCGATAGGAGTGTCAAATAGGAAAGGCTCGATCTTGGCGTTTTGCATCTCTCGTAAGATCTGAAGTTTGAGACTGAGAATGTCGCGAGCAGGCAGAAGGTCCGACTTTGCGATCAATGGCACTATAGGGGCGTACTCGGACAACCTTTCCATGTATTCGAGGTCTACCTGCTTGAGCCGGTCGAGAATTAAATAGAAGCAGACGTCTATGTGGGGAGAGTCTGCCAGGGAGGAAGAAGAGGTCAGAAGATTCAACGCCTGCGGATTGCTGATGTTAATAAGGTTGGCTGTCTCGTGAAACTTGTCCTCCAAGTACTGGACCACCGTGTCGATGCATTCACTTGTCTCAGAACCCTGGCCATAGCCGCTTGACTCCACAAAGCTTATATTACGGTCCAATATGCTATCAGTGGACGACCCAGTCGAGTCCGCCATGCTGTGTCGACGGGCTGTGGATGTGCTGCTGGATGCTGTTGACGACACCGAGCCCGAGGGGTCATTCTGACTGTCGACAAGCCAGAATAACGGTCTCGGCTTTGTCGAGGCACAGGCCTCTCTAACCATGTTGTTGTACGCAGACGGGCTCTCCCATTCGTCCACATGTACAAAATCAGGGTGAGTCTGGGTGATTGCTCTGATCAAGTGGGATTTGCCAATCCCCGTATCGCCAGCTACCAGGATCTTGAGTTTGCCCAGTTTCAGGCCATTGGGCGTGAACGGTTTTCTGGTGGGCAGCGACACCCGCGGCATTACAAGATGCTGTTGCTGATGCTGATGCTGTTGATTGGGACTTGCGTTGACACTGGCGTTGAAGCTTCCAGCCAGACTGCTGCTGCTGCGAGATTGGCCGCCACTATCGGCACTAAACGGCTCGTCTAACGACATAAACGACAAAGGTGATCCAGCTCCCCCACCAGGAAACCCGTAAGACGACCTCTTGTCGTCGTGAAACATTGAAGGTACCGGAGAAGATCCGTCCACAGCACCATAACTCTCAGCCACAGATGCTCCTGAAACCGATTCGATGTCGGACAAATCGAGCCCCACTGGGGACCATGATTTGGACATATCGAGTCGTTTGGAAGGTTTAGGGGCGGCCTGGGACTGTACACCACCACCACTACCACCACTCCCGTGCGGTTCGCTGTTTGTGAGGAAGAACGTAGTATTGTTAGGCATGGAGGAATAGAATAACCAGGAAGCACACAGCAAGTCAGATCAGAGTCAACCAGACAGAGCTGTTAAATATAAATAAAAGATAAAAAAAGGATAAAAAATAAAAAAGGAGATCAAGGGAAAGTCGTTAAACTCCTAGTGGTTTATCGCCTCTATCACTTCGTCTGAGACTTTACTCTCTCTCTCTCTCTCTATCTCTCTCTCTCTCTGCGGTTTGAATTCTTAGAACACAAAGCTGTCAGTCAGGCCAGAGAAATACAACGAGATAAAATAAATATATAATGTGAACGACGCAGCAAGAATTACGCAAACAGTCCAACCCGGTATTGTGTTTTGTCTATCTTATCGCCCTCCGTCTTGCTCCACACTTCACAACCTCAACACACGCGCGTTATTCGCTTTTATCGTAAGTCCTCTTTTAACAAAGTCGTCCAGTGATTACAAAACAAATCATTCAACACAACAATTTTTCACTGCAATTCACTCGTACTTCCAAGCACGCACGTTTCAACTAAAACGTTATTCGGTTCTGTCGCGATAGCTTTGGGTTCCTTCCGCTATTGCAAGGGGTTTAGTTTCTAATTATTGGATATATTGCGTATTGCGTCTTGTACCTATCATATCTTTTTCCCAATGTGGCTTATCGGTGGCAACTCTTTGGGGGAGGGTAAGCGGGTGGGGGAGGGGCGCCTGATGCATCATCCTGACGCGAAGAGTAGAAAAACCACCGAGCAAAATACAGCCTTTCACGAAGCCGAAATCATATCCTGCTAAAAAGAGGACACAGAAGAGAGGTCAACAAATACTCTGTACTACTTATCCTGCTCACCTCCAACAGTGCTACCTCCAGTAAGGGCAGGGTTCTGCTTCGAGACATTTGCTTGAGACCTACAATAAGGTAATGCCCAGGTCACCTGACGTTGGTCCCGCGGTACCACACACTTTAAATATATGCATGTTGGCAGATCTCTCTATCTCTCACTCTCAACCCTGGCATCTTTACCCAACGAGTCATCACAGTAGTCTCTCTCTTGGCCTGTTTGTGTTAGGCAAAGGGAGAAGAGATACAATTGAATTAATAATTCGCAACTACCTTTTTTTCAAAAGCACGCACACTTGTCGTCTGGACAACAATCTCCCAACTTATCCCAGCTTATCGGACATAACCTGGGCTGAGGGTTTGTGTGCTTGAGAGAACTCCGGAAGGAAGCGAGAAGACGACATCAGCACATCGACGAGCCACTCGGAATATATCTATTTTATCAGATTCAGGAAATCTTTCTTACGAATAGGAGAATTGTAATTTTTTTTCTTTCTGTGGCGTCGCGTTGGTCGGAGCAATTGATTACTCAAAAACAACCAACCAACCAACCAACTTGCCACAGGGCTTGAATTGGTTCCCTGAAACCTTGCGCGATAGTTACACACTCTCTTAAAACCATGCCACCAAGAGTTATCCATTCAACCCCAGTCACGTTCCAAAACCGTGACCTTTTTTCTGCTGCTGCATCGTGGACCAAACAGCATATATTCAGCAATGGAGACGCTCTCCGTAAACCGTCTGTACCAGCTCGTGTTGCTGTTGACAATGACGCGAGTTTGACAAATGGAACTGCCGATTCTAATAATGTTGGTGGGGATATCACGGGTAAGGAACTGCAGGCAGGCCCCAGAGTATCTTTTAGAAGAGGTCGAGAAATCGTAGCGGTCTACAACTCCCACGTTCAGGTGTGGGAGTACCAGGATGGGGGTGACTTGGGGTTTATTGGGTCCACTGAGCGGGTCGAAGGCAAAGTAGTAAACGCAGTGCTTATTGGAGAGAGCGTGATAGTACTACAGGTGCAAAAGGGTAAAGAGTACCATATAATGACCCACGCACTGAGGCTAGAGAACTGCTCGGAGAAGGGCCATCAGAACGGCAGTAAGGTTGATAATAGCCAAACCGGTAAGGCCAATGGCAGAACAAACAGTAATTCATCATCATCATCTTCTTCTTCTTCTTCTTCTTCTTCTTCGGAGGGTTCTGAATTCTACCACGTCATGCTCCCTCCCTATTTGTCAGGCACAGGTCCGTATCATATGGTGGCATCTGCGGAAATGCTGGCTGTCACTACTCCTACTGGATTAGTAGGGCTGTTCATAATGAATCCGAGTAATCACGCGTTCAGTGAGTTGCACCCAATTTCACCCCTGGAGACTCAATTTTCGCCCAATGGAGACCCTCTGCTGGACATCCAGGGAGACTGGGTGGTATTTTGCCCCAAACCCTCTCCGTCTCTAGCCCCGGTATCGTCACACACGCCACTTATCCTGCCACCCACCGGTCCTCTGTACGAACGGGTGGTGGAAAACCTGTCGAGCACGGCAGCTGCTTCGCTCAAAACCATCTCGGACGCTAGCGTGGCTGGTTTCAGGCACTATTTATCCAATAATAACAGGGACGGCACGTTACCAAACAACAACAGCGTGGATTCTTCAGACGGCAACAGCGCGTTGCACTCTGCCAACTCTGCGTCGTCGGACGGTTCCTCGCCTCGCACTCTCAACGTCCTGTCGGGTCTTCTTTTCCCCGACCAAAACGCCCAAACCACTGTTCAGCTGATAGATGTGAAGAAAAGCAAGACTCTGGCACGGTTTGTGCCCCTGAGCGGAGCTTCTAGACTATCCCTATCTCCACACGACGCTGCTCTGGCAGTAGTGTCGCTCAAGGGCGATGTTATCTATACCTACGACCTCTCTTTTGTGCCCACAGAGATTGCAGTGACCGGCAGATACGTACGCGGCAAGTTCCCTTCGGACGTGACACGCGTTTTGTGGGACGTCCAGGGCGCCTTTGGGGTTCTCACAGCTTACAAGGGTTCTCTGCACTGGTTTGACAAACGCCAGTCCTTTGACACCAGCAACAAAGTCTGGAAGCTGTCAGGGTGGGGTATTCAGCAAGCCGAGTGGCTCATGAACTCGAAGACGAAACAGAGTCTGATTTTTTTGGCCCGTGATAGTGAGATCTTAGTGGCCGATGTCAGTAGGGCCGGAGAGTGTACTTCAAAGTATCAGCTACCGCTTACCCCCGTTCCTGGAAGCGATTTTTGCGAACGGAGCTCTGCCCGGCCAGCGTGGCGTGCCAGAGACGGAGAGCCACTGTCGTACTTTGAGCTCGAGACGTACATGCCCTATCCGTATATCCACACAGACCGTCGTGTAATAATCAGCAAGTTCAGCGATGCTGAAGGCGTGTACCGGCACAGCGACGATGACGGGCACGCTAGTGACAGCCAATCTAGTGAAGGCCAAACAATGTCGCTGCCTGTGTTTGGACTGCCGATGGAGAATTCTGTGATAGACTTTGGCAACCCGGACGGCCAGGTCAAGTTCTCACCGACCCAGGAATCCATCGGCCTCGAAGACCTGGAAGAAGAGGAGATCATCCGCAAGGCCATGGAGAGCGTTGTTCTTCCCGTGACTGAAACGGACGAGAAGGCCAGCAGTCCGGTCATCAAGGACGAAGACGAGTTTGTCCTTGAGGAGTGACACACACGCCTGAATAACTACACAAACATAGCCGATTTCGCACACACTTATTTATTACTCTCTTAGATTGCTATTTAACATTTTATTTAACTTGTACACAGTGGAGAGCTGCCTCCGGCGGCCCCCCCCCCCGGGGAGGGTTGGTTCTGCTTTGCAGAAGGATAGAGAGTGTCATCGAATTATTTACGTAGGTAGACTTTAAATGAGATCATCATTCAATCCCAACTTGAACTTCTGCGGGGCTCGTGAACCATGTTCAGCCGCACCTGCAGGCAACATAGGGTCGACTTGAAGACATCGACACAATAACTCGGTTTTGATTCAGTAGTTTTACAGCAAGCAGAACATACACAGAATGTCCGATTACGCGTCGATGAAAGTGCTTGAGCTCAAGGAGCTGCTGAAGGGCCGAGGATTGGGCGTGTCAGGTACCAAGCCAGAGCTAATTGCTCGGTTAGAGGAAAATGACAAAAGCGCAACTGACAGCAATGGCACGGCTGCTGCTGCTGAGACAGACGACGCTGTAGAGGCTGAGAAACCTGCAGAGGCACCTGTAGAGGTCCCGGGTGAATCAGCTGCTGTTGGAGAGACCGCTGCTGGAGAGACCGCTGCTGCCGAAAAGGCGGAGAAGAGCAGCGAAGATCCTGCGGAAAACAAAGTCGAAGACAAAACTGAAGAAGTCATCAAAGAGCTGGAAAAACGCGCTGCTCGGGCAAAGAGGTTTGGTATTGAGAACGACGAATCCGAGGCGACTATCAAGAGAATCAGGAAGTTTGGGCTTTCGTCAATCCAAGGTAACAATATCCTGAAACCATCGACTAAATCTGCAAAGGTTGCCAAGCAGGAAAAGCCTATTAGCAAAAGCACAGTGACAATTGACGAGGAGACGTTGAGAAAAAGGAGAGAAAAGTTTGGTGTCTAGACCAGCAGTTTAGGTTGTATTATACCGTGTTAAAATAATTATATGTTACGCTACGATTTGAAAGAAATCTGCTGTACTGCAGCGTACCAAACAGGTATTTTGGTTTACAGGGGTTTTCAAGTAGATGCAGGCATCTAGTTGCAATTGGTCATGAGAAGATGTAGTTTTACTGTCTTCCGCGAAGCAGAACCAACCTTCCCCAGGCAAAGGCCACCGGAGGCATGTCCACGTTGCCTCCGGCGGCCCCTGCCCGGGGAGGGTTGGTTCTGCTTCGCAGAAAGAAAGCAAACAATCTTGTACGTGATTCTATGGATAGTAGAAGATCATATATGCCACACAGGTCACTCGTTCGGCTCTGCAATGCACAGACATAATTGTTGAAGTAACTAGTCACTAACTAGTTAACACGTATATATTTCCAAAGGTAGCACAGATGTTGGTTATAATTAGGTTTGAGAGGAGAAAAGGATCCCAAATCTACAAACTTGAACAAATGGGGTAAATGGGTCCTATTCAAAGTCTATTAGCTGCTTGGACTTTTTTTAACTTATCTGCTGAGATCTTATCGGGATCTGCAGGTTGTTTGAAGTTGCAGCAGTAGTTCTCTCTATCCAACAATCACCTTTCAGAGCTAAAAAGAAGTTTTTCAGAAATACTTAGCTTCTTACTTGATGCTTGTAGTATTTTTTGAAAAGTTAAGTTGTTCTTTTCCCGTTTTCTCTTTTCCACACCGTACTATCATAGCTGCTAACGTTATGTGATGCCACGGCGATAATGCAAGATGCGGCATGCAGCATAGCGAGCTTAATTATAGCAGCACGATAGTCTCGCAAGTGCAAGAAAAAAGCTGTCAGCACCAAAAGTGAGGTAGTGTGCGCTAGAGATGCGGAGCACTCTGGGTATCTGCACGTATCCTTCTGGGTGTCTACCAAACGGCACTCCAAAGGCAAATATAAGATGAGGGGTAAAGTTAGCATCTCACTGAAAGCTGCAAGGCAAAATTATGTTCTCCAAAAAAACCGTTACAATTTCAATTGCATTTCTCTCCAGTGCAGTACTCACCTCTGTAGCTGCACAGGTAGTAGCGGGGGCAGGTTATGAAGCCGCTCTGGATGACCTTCTGGACGGGCTCTATCTGCCTGACGATGTCTCCTCAGGTGTAGCCTGGTTCAATCTGTCCTCATCGCTCCCAGCAAGCTTCTCATCGGCTGACATCGAGTCCTACGGGATTCAGTCGTACAGCTCGTACAACAGACTCAATGAGATTGCAAATCTAGCAATCCAGGCCGCAAACTCGGGCCAATGGGGAGACTACCTGTATCTGTACAACGCGTTCAGCTATGGAGGCAGCTATGCCAACACTCTTCTAGCACCAGATACTGAGATATACCAAGACCTCAATGCGATTGTCTATGATCTCGGGGGCAGCGATATGACTGCTCAATTGGCTTCTACCAGTACCAACCCTACTCTGTCTGGTCTGTTTTCCAATATGACTTTCTCTTCTGCCGCCGCACCTGTTGCTAAACGACAGTCATGGACTTCGTTTGTCTGCAGCGGTTCGCATGTCCCGAACTTAGGCGATTGTCAAACGCTCATGAACGAAATATACGCTGATTCGCAGGTCTTGTCAGGAGGTCCTCGCAACATCAACTACAGCAGCTGCTACATCTCTTGGAGCAAAGATGCAACTTTCCCAGTCCACGACCTTTACAATGCTGCGGATACCACCATGCTGGGGTGTGTTCGGGCAGCGTTAAGTGGATACATTACTGGCGTCACTCTGGCAGGTACGACGGGAATTGAGCAGTGTCTGTCTAACCGAGGCACCGGTTGTGGATAGCTGCTGGGGCCAGTCCCAGACCCCGTAGCTCTGCTTCGCAGAGATGGAGATACAAAAACTACTACAATGTGAACCTGAATCCTGACTTCTGTAATGAGCAAAAATACTGGGTTACGAATTTACACAGAGGTGTACTCGCACTGTTTCTACCTCTGTCATTCCAACCTTCTATCTAGTCTTGTACCGTCGTAGTAGTTAACCAACTTCTGCGAAGCAGAACCAACCCTACGCGGGAGGCCGCCGGAGGCATGTTGAGACGTTTAGGATCGAAGTAAAGCCCGCTTCGTAATTATACATCCGACAACCGATATTACCCTACGGGACCGTACCCTCGTCCCCAGATAAGCTAAATTACATGCAGCACAACTGGGTCAGCGGCTTTGAACCATCTCCTCCATTACACCGCCGTTGTACATTTTTTTAATTGCGGTCAGGTTGTTGTGTCTGACGTATTGTTGCCCCAGAAGTCTCAGGATTGTACTGGAATTGGACTGTGTGCTTCGACAGAAGTAGCTCGTTTGGCTTTGGTTCTAGGGATTTATAGATTTTTTTTTGTTTTTCGGCTGGCTCTTTACAGGTTTCCAACTTTCATTTCTTAGTGACAAATAAAGTCCTGTTGTACGAGGGATACAAAAAATAAAAATCCAAACTTTGGAGATTGGTATTTTCGCAATCGGGGTTTGGTTTGGTTACTGCTCAATCGTTGTACGGTATCGTGCTAGCTACACACTGTGGTGTGGTAACATTTTGTGTTCGTGGAGAAGAGGCGTTTTGCGAACAATAGAGAATAAGATACAGGCCGATAGAAACAAAAGCCCCGATACTTTTTGTCTATATCCAGGCGTCTGGTTAAAAGAGAAATCGAATTGAGTCACTCCGTGGTGGTCTTTTCTGAAGGCATAGTGTGTCGATTAGTTTTCAGACAACACTACTCGAACGCATATCTGTTTGTTCTTTTTTTTTGCGACAGAGATGTCCGACGAGAAGCCCGTGATTGTGTCTTCGTCGGTGCCAGCAAGGCTGGACAAGCCCGAAAATGGCAATGGTGAGGCCAATTGGATGGCATCGTCCCCCGAAGATGCTTCTCGCTTGGCGCAATCCATTGCAAACCTGCAATTCTACCCCCAGGAGCAGTCGTCTAGCCCGGCCGACGAAGCAGGGCGCAATTCAGAATACATTTACGAGGAATCGCAGGACTTTGTTGCTCCACCAGGCCGCACTGCTGGACATAGGGTTGTGAATAGCACACTCAAAAGCCCTTCGTCTTCGGAAGATGGAACAATCAACATACAGGCTGAACCTCTTGCTCCCCCACTACAGGTGGAGGATTACAGTTCAATGGTTCCCTCAGTTACCGGCCGGGGTCCAATGAGTTATGCGTCGCCTCTGTATGGGAACTATGGGTTCCAAGGTCAAGGCGGGCAAGTGGTTCAAGTCTCCAATGTAAGTTGACACACTGATGTTGTTTGTATTCCTCCTCCTCTTACAATATAACTAACAAGATCCCTCCTACATTCCACTGGAAAAACCTCCGAGATACAGTCCTCTCTATGGTCCCTTCGGTCCAGGTGGTGTACTCAAAAATCATCTCTCCTGGCCTCGGTACAGTCCGATTTAAAACCCACGCCATGGTTATCCAATGCATTCAACAACTCAATGGTCAGGTGGTCTCAGGTCATGTCCTAGCCGTATCATTGGCCCCCGATGAGTTGATTACGTCTCCAAACAAGACACCTTATATTCATAACCCTTCGGACCCAAACACCTCTGCGTCGTCTCCGCTACCTCACGCATCGCCCTTGATGTACTCGCCGATCCTAACTCAAAGTCATCTTCATCGTGGGGTAGCTAGTGGTGGAACTGCTACGAACTCAATGTACCAGGGTCCTCCTCCCCCTGGGCCACCACCTCCGCCTCCCCCTCCTCCTCCTGGTGTCCACGGTATGCCTCCTCAGCAGTACCTGTCGAGCCCAATGGCAATGCACTATCAGTTTTACCTACCACCGTCAAATCAACAACAAGCATTCTCAAATGACATGTGGTTAGCTGCAGCAGCAGCGGCTGCAAACCAGGGAGCTCCTCCTCCTCCGCCACCTCCTCCACCTCCTCCACCCTCGTCACACCAGCATCGTTACTACGCACAGTCGTTTGTGCCGCAATACGAAACTACCTCGGCTACTTCATCGTACCAGCCGCGGCAACACCGAATGGCGCCATCCATGATGGACCGGCAGAGGTTATTTATTGGGAATATACCGTTTAGCACTCAATGGCAAGACTTGAAAGACTTTTTAAGAACCGGAGGGAACATCTTTCGAGTGGAGATACCGGAGCACGATGACGGCAGGTCTAAAGGGTTTGCCATTGCCAGCTTCTACACTGAAGAAGATGCAGCCAACGCGATTGCCATGTTTGATAAGAGTATCTTCAATGGTCGCGAGATTAACGTGCGATATGACAAGCATCGGCGGCACCAGAACTCGTATAGACATTCTGTGAGCCTGTCTTCTTCGTCGGCGGTACCAATCGGCGGTGGTGGTTCGGTCGATGACATAGCAATGATGGTAGCTGGCATGGATATTTCGCAAGCTTCTTACAATCCCAGCTTACCAGGCGCTGTCGGTCAGTCTACTCCACCTATTATTCAAAACGATATTGATACCAGTACATATGCTGTTGGTACAGATGGCGTGAATGTTGGTGATAATGTTAGTGCTGATAATGCCACTGTCCAAGATCCTGATCCTGCTAGTAATGTTGGTGCATCTGATACATCTATTGGTGCTGGTACTGATGCTGGGACTGCCGCTACTGCTACTTCTGCCAGTGCTACTTCTGCCAGTGATCTCCCCTCCGAGCATTCTTCTATACCCTCAGAGAGTACTACTACTTTATCTACATAGATCAGCTCGCATATTTATTTATCATAATTTATTGCTCGTTACACATTACCAATTTATAGCCCAATTCATCACTCAACTCGCACTGGAGCGTACTTAAATCCCTCGCTTATCAGTAAAGCAATGTCCTCGTTCTTGTGAGGGAGTACTCCAAGAACATACGAAATGTCATTCCAGGTCTTTTCATTGTCGCACTTCTCCATCCTGCCTCGCAGCTTGTCCGCCAGCTGCTTGATCTGTTTTTCTTTGTCAAGAAAGTTGACCAGGAACTTCAGTATGCGGTAAAGTGAGTCCTGAGCAAGGTTGTTGTCTGCACTCAGCATGGAGAACATATCGATGAATCCGTTATAAATAGCGTTATCCTTGGTGGCAAGTTCCGTAAAGAACAATCGAGACAAGTCCGCGATCCGCTTGTCTGGATCCTCCAAGCATTTGGCCATTTCTCCAAGTTGGCCCTTGACTTTGACCTGTCCAGCTAAAATGAGGAACGTCAGCGTCATCAAGCACGTTCGCTGGACCACAGGGTATTGATCGTGCAGCCTTCGATACAAGAATTCGGTGTTGTCATCTAGGATATGACTAAAGCATACAGCAATGTCGCCAAGAGCCACCACACAATTACTTCGAATTGTGGAGTTATCGCATGTTTCCATCAACGTCATCAAAGTGATCAGATTTTCTTCGCAGTACCTCGCAGAGACACACATGAACTTGGCCATCGTCAGAGTGGAAGAAATCTGCAGATGTTCGCTGAGTTTTGATTTCAATCCCCGGGTACAAATATCAGAAACCATATGGCCGAACCGCGATAACAGTGAATTGTCTCCGTACAGCAGTTCCTTTTCTCGCACGTAGGCAACTGCTTCGGTAAAGTCATCCTCCGAAGTACCCCCTCCGACCATCTCCATTTCGTCGTCGGCCTGCTGCGACTCGGTCACTGTCTTCTTTCTATTCGAGGCATTAACTTTCTCGGCAGCTATCTTGGACCTCTTGAACTGTGCTTCGCACCTCTCGAGATGGACCATCATCTTAAGCGAGATCTCTCCAACTAGGAAGATCAGTTGACTCAGTGCAGCTTCATGGTCTGTAGTAGCGGAAAGGGTAATATCAGCTTCATCGCCGTTAGCGGCGCCAAACACCTGCTTAGTCTTGTGTCTGATAATCTCCGTGAATACCTGGTCTGGGACCTCGCAGAGCTCGTTGATAGCTTCTACAGCCTGCTCAGCAAGGCCGAACCACTCGATGGAAGATGTATTCATCATGAGAACATTGGCAAGCTTTGGGATAGCCTCATGGCTGATTGGGAACCGGCTAGAAGACTTTCCAGGTGCAGAGGGAGTCTTTGAATCGCCAACGCAACAACGCTGCAAGGCAATACAGGTATATTTAGCGAGGCCCAGGTCGCGGTAACCTTGCTCTCCAAGCCCTATCTTTAGCAGCAGTTCCATCCCAGCCAGCGCAACGTTGTGATCTGCTTTGGCAATCATGCCAAGTACAATAATAGCTCCTCTTCGCTGCGACTTGGAAATCTCGCGGGCTTGGTATCCATAGATTTTCCACAGAGTTTTGATCAGCTTGGGGTTGACCAGCAGCTCCTTTTCTATAGCCAGCACCAGCAGGTGCTCCAATGATGCCAGCTCTGCCAAAGTAGCTCCGTATGTCAGACTTATCAAGTTCCGAGCCACCAACAAGCTAGCGTCACTTTCGGATATTCCAACTGGTGTGTCAAAGAACAGACTCTGATAGCAGGTGATCAGGTGAGATTGTATAGCCTGTCCCTCGTCGTTGTTGGCTTTTGCCCAGATCAGCTGGATCATTTTCCTGATTCCTGCTCGTGCTGCTTCAACTGAGTAGGCGTCTGCTAGAACAAACAGATCCATTGACTCGATGACTTCGTTTTTATTCTTGGAGAACAGCAGCAGCTCGATAGTCTCAATACCTCGATGGATCTTTTCGATAAACGCAGTAGCTTCCTCGTAGTATTTTTTGGTCAGCTGGAGCCGGTCAATCATTTCTGGATCCGCAGTATTTTGGCTACCGTCCTGGTTCGCTTCTTCTTGTCCTTCTTCTTCTTCTTTTTCTTCTTCTTTTTCTGCTTCTTCATCTTTATCGTCCTCGTTAACCACCACAGATGGTCCATCCAAAACTCTATCAAGAGCAGCCCCGTCCATGACAGTTGTTTCTTCGGTCGACATCTTGACGTCAATGTTTTCGGGAAGGATCGAGTCGAGCTCTTTCTTGACCGCATCGCTTCTGGCTTGCCATTCAGACAGGGCCAATTGCGAACCGTGGAGAAGTCCAAACGGGTGGGTGGCAATCACTCGGCTCAGCAACTTTATGGCATTTCGTCGCACCAAGCTAGATTTGTCTCGTAGGCCCTGTACTGCCTTTTCAGTGAATCCAAGCCACCTCTTGGTAAACTTGGTATCAAGCTCGCACACGGTGGCCAGAGTTTGCAATGCCTTGCATCGACAGTAGGGATTAATGTCGAGAACGCGCTCTTCCACTAAGTCTATGAATCCGTTGGCTTGTGCTCGTCTTCGCTCGAGGTCCTCGTCCTCGCTGGCCTCTTGGTTGGTGAGATACACAATGAGATTACCGGCAGCTTCGATAATTGCGCACCGCAACGTGAAGGAATCAGAGTCCAGCAACTGGCCGACATTGGCCATGTACCTGATAAGAACCGCAGGCACCAGCTGCGAAACTTTTGACACAAACCCTGAAACGTACTTGGGCCCCTTGGTATCGTTGCTGTTAAAATTCCTCTCGCTTAAATCAATTAGGACCTGCTCAAGAACCACAGACACCCCGTAACGGTCATGCATAACCTGGAAGAGCTCTGCCATGGTCTCAGATAGGTGGTCAAAGTAGATAAGGAGCTGCATGACCGAGGTCTGCACGTTATTCTGCTGGTTAAACAGCTTCACCGACGTGCAGATGAGGTGGAAAATAACCCCCTTGAGGTTGGCATCTTTCATTATTACCTCGTTCTCCATGAATAAATAAGTGGGTCGCAGAAAGAGTCCGGCAAAAAGGTCCCGTTCAGAGCTTGTGACAAACAGTTTGTCTGTGCCGCCATTGAGACACTCGCACGCCGTGGAAAGCGTCCCGGAAACCTGCGACAGAGCCCTTTCAAAAGCCACGTTGACAGTCTTGCTCTTCCCACGACCCGTGTGCACCACGGGCGTGTTCTTGCTGATAGTGTACTTCTCGAGAGACACGAGATACCAGTGGATGAGGAAACTGTACCTTTCTACGATCAGCTTAGATTGTTCGAGCATGTCTCCTCCTTCTTCGAACGTGGAGGGCAGTTCCTTCATCTCTCGCTGAAGCCCGGACAAAAGCAGGTCAAGCAGCTTCTCGAGAGAGCCGCTGTCGAGCGACTCGTACGACCACAGTAGCTGTTCCGCAGTATTGAAACATTCCTCCTCGACTATTCTTTGCGAAGAAACAGCCAATTTATCAATGAGACTTTCGAGCGCCTGCTCCACATCCTCGTTGTAGTCCTCGTCCACCAGCTCAGCGGGATCCTTGAGAAAGGTGGCAAACGTTTCTGCCAAGTTAAACTGCATGTTCGACTCAACTCTTTTTTGACAACAATAAGAGCGTTTGTCTATATTTAAATAAACATTGAAATTGAATATTCGAGGCGCGTTGTTTGTGTACGTGTTTCAGTGTGGGGGTACTCATTGTGTGTTGCGCCACACCGTATAGTTTCCACGACTTCCACTGACATCTTTGAGATGAGTGATTTCTGCGAAGCAGAACCAACCCTCCAGGGGCCACCGGAGGCATGTCCACGTTGTCCACTTTGGCTCCGGCGGCCCCTGCCCGGGGAGGGTTGGTTCTGCTTCGCAGAAAGTCGCTCATTAAAAAAGTACATTCTATGTATCAATAAATTATATAAACATATAGATGTTGGTCGTAACTAGACAGGCAGTCTAATGCTAGCACTGTGCACAGATATATGATACAATGTTGTGCCGGCAGGAACGGCTTTCCTGTCCTGTGATATCATGCGGCATTCTTGATTCGTCGTGTCTTGTGCTTTGATTTGTTAAATAATAGTCGTTCCTCGTCGTCATCTCGTCGAAACCTGCGGTTGCCTGCGGTTGTATTTACAATTGGAGAAACGAATGCCCGCGAACCGGGAACAACCCTCCACGGAGTGGCCCCGCCAGAGGCGAGAACCAGATGCTCAGTTTCTCAGTTTCTCAGTTTCTCAGTCTCGCATAACCCTTCATCAGAGCCTTGTCGGTGCCGAACCTTCTGTCCTCCATAGCACCCAGCAGGTCGCGCAGGGCGAGCCCCGGTTCCTCTCTTGCTTCTCGGACTCGAATGGCATTTTCAGACCTGCCAGCGCCGGGTCGGCCGCCCGTGCTGCCCGGACCGTTCCCACCAGTGAGCCAGCTGTATTTTTTCTTGCCTGACGTCATCATCAGCGCGGTGGCATTAGCTGCCCGGTGCTGTGTCTCTTCGCTGGCCCCCTTTTTGTCGCCATCGGGACCCGGGTCCAGCCCGAGAGCCGCTTTAGCAGCTGCTCGCCTGTCTTCTGCCTCTTTGTCCTTCACGGCAAGGTTTCGTAGTGCTTTCGCCACGCTCGAGTGGACGTCGTTTCTGCTGCGCCGTCTGTGCCGCGATAGCTCGACCGTGCTGCTAATAATGCCACGCAGCCATTCTTGGCACGATATGGATATGAGCGACATTATCTCGTTGTCGCGGTCGAAGACGTACTTGATACCCATCTCGGTCGACGTCCTGCGGACCTGCATTTGGAGGTTCCTGGGATCTAAGAACGACGTCTGAACGAGCGGTTGCGGGCCGCTTCCTGGTCCAGAGCCGGATGGTAGCCCTCCGGACGGGCCGTAGCTCTGGAACCGGTACGTGTCGGGCCGCTGCGGTTGCGACGCGTACGTAGATTCCGACGGCAAGGTGCTGTTCAGCAGCGATTCCTCCTCCTTCAAGTCGACGCCAGCAGAAAGCAGCGCGTCCGACAGTTGGTCCGGGTCCACCATCTGCGGAACCTGTGGACCCGACGTGGTACCTCCTCCTCCTGCGCTCGCTGCCCCTCCGTTCACAGAAGCAGTGCCTGATCCGGGGAACGACGAGGGAGTCTGCTCGTCGAGGTACGGCAGGCCTTCGTCATTGGGTTTCATTTTCTTAGCTGCGGGCCCCAGATAGCCGCCGGCTGGCGGAGGCGATTGCCTTTTCTGCGCCTGTGAAGACATTTCCGCGCGAAATTCCCCAAAGCAAAGTCTCCCAGCTTTTTACACTCCCGGTTGTGCGGATGTAGTTGTTTGAGGAAGCAGCGTGTTAAGTACGGATGACGCTGAGATATAACTTTTGCGAAAGCTTGGGAGATGTCCATCAGCGTATATGTGAGTACGCATATGTCACAGCACAGCACTCCAGAACAGAGAGTAATGCTTCAATGCCCACTCGATAATGCACTACGATAATGTACTATGCTGTAGCACAATAAATGACTAGCTGGACAACTGCTGGGGCCTGCCCCAGACCCCGTAGCTCTGCTTCGCAGAGATGAATCATCGCTGGTCTCAATCGGGCCCCCAACTCTCGGACTCAAGCTCGAGGGTTTCTAACTGGAAATAAGAGTAATAAGATTAACACCTGAACAGATGAATACACCTGTCTCTGTAGAAGTGACTGGGCCGCAGCCTTCAGTATCTCTGTACTTCATTATCTCTGCGAAGCAGAGCCACGGGGTCTGGGGCTGGCCCCAGCAGCGCAACGCTGCACAATAAAACACCCACCGTGATGTTCAGAGTGAAGATGAAGACCCGAATAATGGCTGACTCGCTCTTGTTTGTCTTTGCTAGTTAAGGTCCAATTGCTGCTCCTTTGCTATCATCGTCTACTGCCGTCAACATGTCGAACGTCGCTCCATCTGAGAACGTGGAAATGAACGAGATTAAATGTGGTTCCAACTTAGCTAAAGAGAATGAGTAATCGGTAGCCATGTAATCAATCACGGGTACAGCCGAAGACGAGCACGTTGAGCAGCGTGTAGCCTTCCCTGCAGGCATTGAACGTTGCAACTAATATAGAGACTTTTCAGTTTTGGTGGATTCCTAACTCTACGTCTTCAGAGTGATCAACACACTACATAACCTGGTGCAAAACATACAGCTTAAAGTGATTTTTATATGATCACCGTTTCAACCACAGCATGTAAGACTTTGACTCGTGGGTGAATTAAATCTGCTTACTCCAATCAGTACCATTGTTTAAATAACTTTTGCAAGAGCTACTTTTATACGTCTATCCATTGGCACAAGTGTTGCCTGCATATTGAATGCGTCTCAGACCCAAAATGAAAACACCAGTCGTGAAATTCAGATTGAAGCTGGAGAGTTGAATAATTAGGTATGTATTATGGTATTTTCCAACAGGTTAAAGATGTCGAAATGGTGACCAAGAACTTTGGCTGTGTCTCTCCCTCATCTGGTTCACTTTTAAATTTTAAATGAAAGATAATACGTAGTTTCTTTAGTGGTAGTTCATCTTCCTCGAGTTGGTCTTCTGAGCGCATGTTGGTGATGCCAGCTGCAACAACTCTTCGTATATAGGGCAAGTTTAGCAGCAGATCACGCAGGAGAATCTCCCTATGCCTCTGGGCGAGGGTTGGTTCTGTTTCGCAGAAGCTGTCGGCCCTAATATGTATATAATTGATGCTATGCACCGTATTTCGACTCATTCAGCTACTGGATTTTCAACTTTAGTTACATTTCTGCTTATATAGTTGTGCTTCACAGAACCACGTCTAGCGTGGAGGCGCCTCCGGGAGGCGCCTCCACATACAAACCTCAAGCCCCCTAGCGGCCTGCAACGTACCGTCTGCTTAACTTGTGTCGATGGACTGCACAGTTAGTTTGCATTGCGATCGATAGTTTGCGACTGTCCTTCAAGCACAACACTTGCGATAACAAGGCATTAAAGGTTGAATCTACTGCTTTTAGGAATCAAATCTGTTTGCTCGTATACTACACTCTCTCTACAATGGTCAATTTGGGTCCCAGAAAGCCTCCTTCCCGTAAGGTAAGTAAAGCCGAACAAAGCATCGGTCCGATAGGATATGAAAAGTCTCGAAAGATGGTGAAACGAGTCGAAGAACTACTCGAAGAACCATTCTTGTCGTTCTCTTCCATGCTGGTGTGCTCAAGGAGAGAAGTTAGGAGAGGAATTGCGCCAGAGTGGCTCTGTAAAAGGCAAAATCTGCAATCCGATGAACGAACCGAGGAATGAAAACACTCGTTACGTTGCCTCCGGCGGCCCCTACCGGGGAGATGTGGTTCTGCTTCGCAGAAATCAGAGTAAAGCAGCGAAGGAGTGAAAACCCCGAGGCTCCAAGCCTGGTTGTTGATGAAGGTTTCGTTGATAACTAAATCGACAGGGACATGCAGACGCGACGCCTTGTTAAGAAAGGCCTTACAGGGTCTCTCAAAGGCAGTCCTGCAGATTCATGAACTCACATTCGCATGATCTGAGAGCCATTGCTCGCATGATTGTCTACTTTCTATACTTCTGCCCATAAGCTTTCGGTGGAACCGAACCAACTTCCACGGAGTGGCCTCGCTGGAGGCGAGCACCACCTGGCCGTTTACATTCTAACCAGGGCTCCATGGCAGACGTGCCTCGAGATCTGCTGGAGCAAATAGCGCAGCTGGAAAAGTTGTTTGTAGTGGACGCGGCTAAACTCAAAGAAGTGACCGAACATTTTGTGAAAGAGCTTGCCAAGGGGCTTACCAAAGAAGGAGGCTCGATTCCCATGAACGTAACGTGGGTGATGGACTGGCCGACTGGAAAGGAGGCGGGGACTTTTTTGGCCCTGGATATGGGTGGAACCAACCTGCGAGTGGCTGAGATCACTCTGGACGGAGACAGGAGCTTTGACGTGACGCAGTCCAAGTACCACATGCCTCCAGATATGAAGTCTGGCACTTCGGAACGGCTGTGGGACTACATTGCTGACTGTCTCGACAAGTTCTTGAAGGCCCACCACCCTGACGAAAAGCTGGACAACGTGCACCTTGGGTTCACTTTCTCGTATCCGTGCACCCAGCTGGCCATCAACCAGGGGATCCTGCAAAGGTGGACAAAAGGCTTCGACATTGACGATGTCGAGGGCCACGACGTCCAGCCGATGTTCCAGGCTGCCCTGGAAAGGCGAAACGTGCCTATCAAGATCACAGCTCTGATCAACGACACCACGGGGACGATGGTGGCGTCTAACTACACCGACCCCAAGACCAAGATGGGGTGCATCTTTGGCACGGGTTGCAACGCTGCCTATTACGAGACTGTGAAAAACATCCCCAAGCTCGAAGGGGTGCTGCCTGACGACATCCACCAGGACACGCCTATGGCCATCAACTGCGAGTGGGGCGCCTTTGACAACGAGCACAAGGTGCTGCCCCGCACCTCGTACGACATTCAGATTGACAATGACTCTCCTCGTCCGAACCAGCAGGCCTTTGAGAAGATGATTGCCGGGTTCTACCTGGGCGAAATCCTGAGGTTGGTGCTGGTGGACCTGCACGAGCAAGGGTTCGTGTTCGAGCGCAAGGACATAACTGCCCTGCGCGTGCCCTACAAGCTGGACACGTCGTTCCTCAGCTTGATCGAGGAGGACCCGTGGGAGAATCTGACCGAAGTGGAGGTTTTGTTCCAGAACACGCTGGGGTTGACCACCACTGAGCCCGAGCGAAAGCTCATTCGGCGACTGGCAGAGCTGATTGGCACGCGGGCCTCCAGGCTGTCAGCCTGCGGAGTCGCTGCTATTTGCAAGAAGACTGGGATGACAGAGTGCCATGCTGGAGCAGACGGCTCCGTGGTCAACAAGTACCCACTGTTCAAGGAACGTGGTGCCCAGGCTCTCAAGGAGATCTTCGACTGGGATATGAAGGTCAAAGACTACCCAATTAAAGTCGTCCCCGCTGAAGATGGTAGTGGCGTTGGAGCAGCTCTGATTGCCTGTTTGACGAGCAATCGAATGGCTAAGGGTCTTTCAGTAGGTGTGAAGAAGGGCGCTACAGACTTAGCTCATTAGATGTCTTCTACCGAAGCTGAAGGTCAAAAAAAATAATCAATATATATATATAATAATAAACTAATCTGTAAATTTAACTGATGTCACGCTCGCCTCCGGCGGGGCCCCTCCCGGGGAGGGTTGGTTCCGCTGCGCTGGAAATTCCTGCAATAATTTGCCAATGTAAATCAAAAATCTTATTGACTTTCGGCGAGAAGTTTCAACCAAACGGAAACGGTTCCCCTGCATAAACGCTCGATTCACATGCGATTCACATGCCACACCTCGTATTTTTGAAAATCATCTTTCTGCATACATTCACCCACTTTCTCTTCCAACATCCCTCGTTACACAGACTATGTTCGCCCGCCCGTTGGCTAGATCGGTGCGTACAGTCGGTACAGTGGGTATAGTGAGAACATGTACGCCCCGACGTACGTTTTTAAACCTCTCTGCAGAGCCTGAAAAGGTCTCCATACGAAAGGTTCTCAGGTAAGTAATACGAAGTCAACTCTAGCTCTGCGAAGCTATCTTAATAGTCTCAGAGTAAAGAGGTTCTGCGAAGCAGAACAGGCCTCCACGGAGTGGCCGCGCCGGAGGCGAGCATGACACGTAAACTGACTGTCGTTGTGGTGCTAACTAGATACCCTCCTAAACTTATGTACAATATAGTAGCAGATGCCAACTTGTATTCTCTGTTTGTGCCATACTGCACTGAGTCGAAGATAACGGCTAAAGATCCAGTGTCGCATCGACCCACTAAGGTTCTGCTCAAAGTGGGATTCGGGTCGTTTGAGGAATCATTTGAAAGTCTAGTGACTTATACGGACACGGCAGTAGTGGTAAGTTGGTTGCCTCTGGCGGCCCCTCCCGAGGAGGGTTGTTTCTGCTTCGCAGAATTGAGAAATCTGGAGAATCTCAGCAAGTGCTAACAAGGCTGAAGCCTCCAACAACCATCTTTTTGACGAACTGTACACCAAATGGGATATTATTCCCGTTAAGGGCAAAGAAGACAGATGCATTATAGAGTATGACCTTAGATATTCTTTCACAAACCCACTGTATAGAGCTGCTTCAAAGGCATTTGGGAGCACTGTGGCTGACACTATGGTTAAAGCTTTTACAGAGAGAGCAGAGGAGTTAATTTCAGAGCAACGAGCTGCTAGGGGGACCCTGAGTGACTAGAGAAGGGTTATGAACTCACACAGCATGCACGTATATAGATGACATTAGCATTCGTCGTTATGCGTAGATATATGACCTTAGCATACGTAGATATATGACATTAGACAAATGCATACAGACAGAGAAAAAACAGAGCTTGACTATTATGAGGTAGACACGTAACTCTAACGTCATACAATGAAGTCGTTTAAGTTACAACGGGCCAATGCTGCTAAGAAGGCATCCTTTGAAGCAAACTAGAGTACCTTGGTGCAAAAGGACTTCGAATAAGGTCTATTTTTGATCTTGAAATTACAGCATTGGAGAGAATGCGCTTTCAGATGACATTAGAGCATTGCTTACTGACTTACACACTCTGAGATAGGAGCATATAACTAGTGCGGTTACACAATAAGTTCATTTAACTTAAACCACACCTCGCGACTTCTGCTCAGCAATTGTTCTTCGAATCAAGTTACCTTCTAAAGATTTCCGCGAAGCGGAAAACCCCTCCCCGGTAGGGGCCACCGGAGGCCAACTCGACAGCTGCTGGGGCCAGCCCCATATCCCGTAGCTCTGCTTCGCAGAGATTCTTCGACATTAGATGGCAGACATATATACAGTGTAGTAGGTAGAAGAGGACAGATGACATGCTTAGAGCACTGATACTGATAGACAGAAGTAGAGCATGACTCTGAGATAGCAAAGTCATTTAAACCACTCTAGATCTAATAAAAATGATTCTTTGCTCCGCAGAACAACCCTCCACAGAGTGGCCCCGCTGGAAGCGAGCCATCGATATTAGTATGAGAAGCATTAATTTTATGGCCGTTGTTGCTCCTTTTTCTCCCCCACAAAAAAGCGGCGTTGGAAACCTCCACACTTCAAACTGTCAACTTTATCTTCCCCTCTAACATTTAGCAGCCCAAGCAAAGGCAAGTTCAATCAGACGTTGCACAGACCAAAGATACGCCTCTTTGGCATCAGTATATTGTGAGATAGACGTTAAATGTGCAATTGCTAAGCAATGTCTTTGTTTGGTGACAGCTCCGATCAAGGGCTGTTTGGGAAATCAGATCCTTGGGCTCCTTCAGGGACAACGTCCACAGCCTCGTCTCGAGGACGGAGGATATCAAGTCTGCTGGCGAATGCATCGATTCCAGGCTCGTACACATCTCTGTATGAACAGAGTAAAGATGCTGGCGGGGATACGGTGCCCCTGGCAGCATTCATCAGGGTCCTGGAACGGTCGGGGCTCGCAGTAGACCAAAAGGAGCAAATAATGTGGATTCTCACGCACGAACTAGGGGCGACGAGTGTTGTTCCGCTAAACGTGTGGAATATCGGCATGTCCTTAGTAGGCCTGGCGCAGCAGGGTGAGGAAACGAACTTAGATACTGTTGATGCGTTTAGACACAAACTTCCGGAATTCCATTTGACGAACGAAGCAACATCGCCGACATCATCATCGATGAATCCAACAGTGACAACGAATAATCCCAACCGCCTGTCGGCGTCACACACAAATGTTTCAGTGTCATCTTCTGGATGGGACGACGCCGAGACTGGTAACGGAAGTAACAGTTTAAAGTCTGCGATTTTTGACGGGTCTCTGAATGGAGGAGGAGAAATCATCAGAAATGGACCACCACCACCGACTGATGTTCCCATGCCACAGCCAAGCTGGACAGCCAAAAGCGTAGACCCAAACAACTATCAGCCATCTTCCAAAGATACGATAAATGTCCAGCTGGTGCCAGAAAGAGAGGGAGTGTTCATGTTCCGGCACGTAGTGTATGTCCTAGAGGGTTACATCCCAGGCCGACCCGATAAGCAGTTCAAAGTGGTGAGACGATATAGCGACTTCCTGTGGCTGCTGGAGTGTCTGGTGAAGAAGTTCCCGTTTCGACTTTTGCCCGTGCTTCCTCCCAAGCGACTGACTGTAGACGGAAACTACCTGTCTTCGGACTCGTCATTCTTAGAGCGGCGTCGACGCGGCCTGAGCAGGTTTGTGAACCAGGTAGTGAAACATCCAGTGCTGCAGGGCGAACAACTCATTATGATGTTTCTGACCGTTGACACCGAATTATCGATTTGGCGCAAACAGAGCAACGTGAGCATCGAGGAAGAGTTTGAGCAGCGGATCATCTCGCCTGCGTTTGTGGCCCAATGGAACCAGACGCAGGAGATGGAAAGATGGAGGTCTCTCAACGATGCTGTTTCCGAGGGCCTTCAAACTGTCGCTCACATGTGTCATTTGGTGGACCGCATCTCCAAGCGCAACGAAGCCATGGCCCTGGATATCGGGCGGCTCTCGGGCGCCATCGGCAGTCTTGAGACATCTCTGCCGACCATTTTCGCCCTGCCCAGCGACGACCTCCCCGCTGTGCGCACGGGTCTGCGCTCTGCTTCGCGTCACTTGACCAACATGGGCGATTTCTACGGTGACGAGAGCAAAGGAGTGGATATTGGCATTCTGGAGGACCTCAAGCTATTCAGAGACATGCTGTCGAGCATTCGGGAGATGTTTGTGCGTTACGACCGACTGGGCGGCAATAGCATTGGCAGGCTTCAGAAAAGGATTCAAAGCAGCGAGGAGCGACTTCGGGCTATGGCTGCTCGACCCGAGCCGAGCAGTTCAGACATGGCTAAGATCCGTCAGGGGATTACGCACGATAAAGAAAGCATTCAGCGCCAGACCAATCGCGACTGGCTGATCAAGGAGTGTATAACAGAGGAGATTGGTATCGCGCAGAAGATACAGTATCAGGTATCGAGGTTTTTAAAGGACTGGGCGGTTGACAATCTAAAGTACTCCGAACTGCATACCGAAACCTGGAATCATTTCAACGACGAAGTTTCGGACATGCCCCAAGATGGATGATGACACGCAATCATACATATTTCTGAAGATAAAAAAAGAGCATTCCTGTCCTTTCTTTCATGCATGTAAAATTTCATATACATTTTTTGTTATAGTATTATACAACTTTCATTTACAATACTTCGCGGAGGTGAAGCTGGCCTCGGGCTGGTCCTTTCCAGTGTTCCGCTTGGCGGAACTTTGGAATATTTCGCAGAAGAGTTGAAAGATTAAGTGTCATTAATATACATAGGTGAGGAGACGGCCCATTTTATAGTGCTTCGCAGAACCAACCGGGAGGGGCCGCCGGAGGCATGGAGAACTTGCTCACGCAATTTTCTTACTGGCATTGACAAATCCAACTCCCTTCACTGAACAGATGACTTCATCGTCGTTCTCATCGCTAAACACGACTTGGGTGCCCCATACTGCTTTTACGTAGCGTAATAGGCGCACAATTCGCTCGTCCAATGCTTTCTTTCCTATCAGCACCCGCCCGATGTCTTCTTTACCCAAGATCATGAGAATCAGCACGAGCCAAAGCTGATTTCGTCCTATGGCCCCCTTAATAGAGATTTCTTCCAGCAGCTTACTCGCTACTTGCTGGCCCAGCTCCTCAGGAGTCCTTCCTGCATCTACTATGCCCTCGCTCGAAATGTTCCAGCCGCTTTTGGTCTCAGCAACAAGCGTTATGCCAAACCCAGGACTCTTGCCCGACTCGTCGCTGCGAGCCACATCAGAGTATATATATGTCTCCACTTTGGTGTCCTTGAGGGCAGCACGGGCCGAGTCGATTGTCCTATTCACACTGGACGGGTTAATCCTAGTGGAATATGCAATTCCCCGGATCTTAGAGATCTTTGGCGTGCTGGTAATGTGCAAAGTGCTAGGCTGAAGTACCAAGTGAGGCAGCGACAGGACCACTTCTCCACCACCCAAAGGTACTGCTCCCCGCTTCACAATGCGCAGTTCTTGTCGGTGGATGCCGAACTTTTCCAAAACCGGGAACAACGACGTCCGTATAGTATCTACACCAGTATCATTGTGGGAACTGGTGATTCCATGCAAGGTGACAGTGAGAGGTTTCTTACCGAAGGGAGCGAGTAGGAGCAACGGCTCGATGAAGTAGCCCATACCACGACTCAGTGGACAGCTGAAACTGTGAGACCCTCCTATTATCTGACCAGGTTTATAGACAACTGCGGTACCAGTATAGGATATCTCAATCACAGATCCGTTTGTGATGGTTTCCAGCAGTCGCAGAAAGGACACTTCGTAGTCCCTCAGACCAGGCTCTAAATCATCGCTCCGTATCCCATTAATCTTGACTGCACGCCCTGAAAGCGTAGCCAGAACCAGCTTGATGCGAAAGTCCTGAGCTCCTGCGAATGTAAGAGACATGACCCTGCAAGAAATAAACTATAAAAGACAAATGCAGAGTGTCAAAAAAAAACCTATAGGTTTACCAGGTTGCGAGTCAAACAAGCCAAGTCTCCAAACACAACTACAGTACCCAATACCCAGGAAAAACCTATTTTATCCAAACTGCTTTCAATATCTTTCAATATTAGAATACTTTCAAACAAATCACTTATAAAATGTCTCGCGCGCTTTGCATCTTGCTGAAATATTCTACATGCGCGGCGCAAATCCAACCGAGCCTCACAAAGTGGGGTTTCTTGAAAGCCTGTGAGCGTAGATTTCTGCGAAGCAGCACCAACCATGGCCAGGAGGGGCCGCCGGAGATAACAGGAGACAAAGGTCTGATCCCCATTGGGAGTCATGGATTGCTGTTTTCTACCCATTAATGTTATGCCTCGCAGAACCAACCCTTCGCGGGAAGGGACTGCTGGTTCTTACAAAATCTGACATAACTTTGATGCAGATCTGTTATTCAACACCCAAATGCCACTGACTTTTATGCTCAGGAGTTTTGCTCAATAGTGTTTTTACTCCAAAGTTAGTTCATTGCCGTCAAAACTGCTGTACAATATCTTCTGTATACCTGAAGTTCACCCCTAAGCGAACTGGCGTTAATAAAATTACAACAATATTAAGTCATCACAGCTGTCAAAAGCTACTAGACCCAGCTCTGCTTCGCAGAGAATTGAGCGTCAGATATTGTTGCGCCCTGAGTAGTGTTGTGGGTGTACTGATAAGTGAGTTGGCTCATACCATTTATGGGTGAAGTTTACGATGATTTCTGAAAGCTTCTAAGATATGCATCTGTCATCAGGTTAGGAGGATAAAACAACAGAGCTTCAAACCGAATAACCCAGAAGACCCACTCGAGCAAGTTGAACTCTACTACAGTAACGATGTAATATCTTTAATTTGTAAAACACGGTTAAGAGAAAGAGCTAAAGTTTCTAGTAATGCACTGATGTCTTTAACCGATTAGATAATACAGCTTACTAGTCAATAAATAGAGCGCTATCTACGTATACGTCTTCCTTTCAGCTTTACAGCGCAAGCATGATTGCGCTGCAGGCATCATTCAAACCCATTCTTCCAACCCGTGATTCCGTCAATTCAGCGAGGGTACCATCAGGATTTTGCCGATGAGTCCGCCCACAAAGTTCTTTCAAAGAGAAACTGACTGAGAGGTCCTCACCCTCCATCTCATTTTCATTGAAAGGATACCTCACACTTCGTCTTGGTGTCATCCTTGCCAAACAAAAATCGATCTCGTGACTAGTCAGACCCCTGACAGCTTGAATAATCATCTGCGCCATTGCCTCGAGCGACTCCTCCAAACCGTCTGTGGCCTCAACCACTTCCAAATTTCCATATGTGTTGTTATTTGCTGTGCCAATAATATTCAGAGCCTGCTGATTACCATTAGCCCAGACAATAAGAGTGGTCACCCTTTGGCCAAACTCGTCTCCAAAGAATCCCCTAAGATCCTTCAGCCTTCGGAATATGGGCACAGCGTCGTTAAGCTGCTTTACGACGAGTGCTTTAGCCGCAGAAATGGCGCGTTCCTGACCCTGGAAGAGCCTTTGCAATTTAGCAATACCCTTAAGCATTTCCGGATATTCTATTGGTTTAGCATTTCTCTCCATTAACCAGTCCAGATTTTGTTTATTTCGCAGCACGCCAGCCACTCTGTCAATTTCAGCTTGTCCTCCATTAAGGTCGATGGCCAAAACCATCTGAAAATCTACCTCATCTCGATATTCCATTAAGCATTTGAAAACAAATGGGAGAAGGAGTGCTTTAACTTGACTCTCAGAACTAATCCTGTTCCTCAAGTTTCTTACAGGCACATAGTGAGGCTCTTCCATTGTTTGAACCAACACCTCAAGCTCTTGTAATAGATGAGCCGTGCTGAAGTCCCATTTTTTCAATTCGATCCCAACTCTTGGGGAAACATTCATGGCGAGGCCACCTGAGATGGTGAATGCACTTCCAGCGAACATCACCCTAAGGTCACGACCAGGATCAGGACCACTTTCAGAGACGCCATTCTCAAAGACAATCTTAGGATAAGCTCTCCTCCGCTGTAGATCACGGATAACCAGATCTCTTAGAGGACGAATAGCTCCATCCGGTTCCTTGGAGATATATTGGTACTCAATTCCTGTATGTCCGACCATCCCTGTCTGCGCTTCTCTCCCCCGGTGATCCCTATTGCGATGCCCAGAAGGGTAAGATTCGAAGTCCATTTCCCAATAAGATATATCAATGAACCTACTACAGTCATTACGAGCCTGCCCGCGAGCCTGCCTGACCATAACATTGTCTCTGAGGGGCCGCATTTCCTCCTCATCTGGCCATACTAGTGCGTATTCAACCCCGTTACACAGACTGGGGGCTTCAGACGCATTAGTTATCTCCAATATCCCAGCGAGCGGGTTGAAGAAAACCTTTCTGACTTTGAAGCCAATCCTCCTCCAAACGCGAAAGACGGCTTCCTTATCCCGATCACTATAGCACTCGGATATTTCAACTAGGATGTCAAGCCCACCGTCAGCGTTTTCGCAACATTGACAGATTTTGTTTTTCAGTTCTCTTTTGCTAAGTCCGAACGACAATTTAATCTCGTTCATAGAGTATGGAGCGAGGTTCGGAACCTTGACAGCAGTAGACGACGATAACAAGGGAGAACGCAATTGGGTGTTAACTGACAAAGACAAACAAGAGCCAGCCTTGGCATATTTGGGCATGCTGCCATTATTTGGGTCTTCAGCTTCACTCTGAATGCCACGATAGGTCTTTTTATTTCGGTTTTGAGATGCATTCATCATGCAGGGGTAGGCCGAACTTGGGGTAGGGTCGACAACAAATAATACAACTGAAATCACAACAAGTTTATATATGAAAGGAGAAATGCCTTGCAGATATTGACTTAGTAACGAAAATAATTTGATTTACTCAAGAATAAGTGTATTTAATCCACCGTCGACCGCAGTGCGTTACAACGTTGTTGTGGTGAGGCTGGTTGATCAATTGTAATTTATCACTTTAAGCTGCATTAGCGGTAGGGTGTATGGTGTGGTTAATAGAGCTTTATCACTTGGGGGTATCGATTTGGCTTGAAGAAATCAATCACTCGAAATGAAACAGCACCCCCCCACATCAATTTCAACATTCAGCGACTACTGAGTATTAGTGAAGGAGGGTGGCCACACATTACATGCCAGTGGATCTGTACGCTGGCCCTTGGTGGGATTTGATGTCGTCAACATTTCCAACTGAGATACAATTTAGTATATCGTCCGTCCATTTTGCCCTTCAATCTTTCTCACCATTTCATCCTAGTTATGCTTTACTATCTGCCACACTCTGTGCCGTAGCTCGACCCACTGGTGTCCGACCTGCCAGTTGATGATCGATAGATCTGATTTAATAAAGTCTACGTGGACATCTTGATGCTAACATTATATGGTGTACGTTCACTCGGTTGCAGCCACTCTAGTGCTTAATGTATTTGAAAATACAATTTCTGCAACGCAGAGCCAACCCTCTCCGGGACGCGTCGTTGGAAGCAGCTGGAGGGGTTATGTATTACCATATGTGTCTCAAATAGATCCCACAAGCCAGACTACGACAAGATCAAAGAAAAAAAAATAGTATCTGTATCGCAATAAACCTTTCCTCTCACCACACGTCCAACCGTGATACACAGCAGAGTAGTTTAAAACCACGCCAGATCTATTAGTTTGAACGCTAGTCCAGTCAGGTTTTTGACCAGATCAAACACGTGACCGGGAGCAAAGTCACGTGATGCATACCAGCCCAGCATCCCACCAAGAACTTATTGTATTACAATTCATCCACATTTGACACTGTCATTTAATATCGTTTATTTCCATTAGAATCACTAGACAATCACCACAAAAGAATGAACGAGGCAGAACTGGTGTCCAATGAGACGATTCCCGACTTTAGGTTGGCCGACCATATCTTCACGCTGAAATCTCCGACAATGGCCTCAAAACACGAAGAGGCGCTTGAAAGTCTGTTGAACGCCATCAAGAAGGACAAGCTGGGGTCTTTATACTACTACCTGCACACCGAGGGCCTGCCATCGATCCCCTGGGACGAGAAGCTGTATACCGAGATCAAGGCCGAGAACGACAAGGTGGCATCTGAGCTCGAGGAGAAGATTAGCAAAGCCGAGGAAGAGGAAGAGGAACTTGCTACAATCGACGGGTGGATCAAACTAGGCGAGCATTTAACGCGGATAGGAGAGCGAGAAAAGGCAATTTCGACACTGCGCAAAGCTCACGAGCTGACTGCGAGCCTGGGATCTAAGATCGACCTACGCTTGACGATTTGTCGGATTGGGTTTTTCTTTGACGACAAGCCTGCTATCAGCAAAGAGCTTGAGGCTGTGAACCAGCTGATCGAACGGGGAGGCGACTGGGAGAGGAGGAACAGGTTCAAGACATACAATGGGCTGCATTTGATGAGCACGCGTAAGTTCAGCGAGGCAGCTGATTTGCTCATCGACAGCTTGGCTACTTTCACATCGACGGAGATTTCGACCTACGAGGAGATCGTGGAATACGCCGTACTGTGTGGGGCGATTGCTCTGGACCGTGTAGACCTGAAACGCAAAGTAATCGACTCGCCCGAGGTGCTGTCGTTGCTGCCTACCACCCCTGCCCTCGAGCCCATCGCCATTCTAACCAACTCCCTGCACACATGCGAGTATGCGACGTACTTTAAGGCACTCGCCCAGGTCGAGGAGGAATTCCTCAAGACCAACCGGTTCCTGACAATACACTCGTCTTACTACGTGCGAGAAATGCGACGAAAAGCGTACGCTCAACTGCTCGAGTCGTACAAAACCCTGTCTATGAAGAGCATGGCCGACGCGTTCGGGGTCAGCGTGGCCTTTTTGGACGCCGACCTTTCCAAGTTTGTGCCTACCAAGCGACTCAACTGCGTTATTGACCGAGTCAATGGGATCATTGTCACCAATCGCCCTGACAACAAGAACGCCCAGTACCAGCAGTTTGTCAAACAGGGCGATGCTCTGCTCACCAAGCTGCAGAAATACGGAGCCGCCGTACGACTGTCTGGCGCCGAGCGTGTTATGTAACCCGTTGTAGTATGAACGCCTCTCTGTAGCTCGTCTCCGGCGGGGCCTCTTCTGGAGAGGGTTGTCCCGCTTCGCGGGATCTTGGGACCAGAAACAGAGCCGGTTTAATTGCAGTTATATCTTCAACCTATTCGTTAAGTTTACACTTTCTGCGAAGCAGAACCAACCCTCTCCGGCAGGCGCCACTGAAGGCATGTGTAGACGTCTTCAGCCTCACATGTCACGGCTCGGAGATTTCTGCAAGTTCAATGTGCCCCACTACCTACGGCGCAAGTGTTCAAGTTTCTTCGATATTTCAATTCTTGAAAATTCACAAATGGCCAACAGAGAAGATGCGAAAGTGTAAGAATCCAGTTCTGCGATCCTATACATATTTATCATTAGCTAACAAGACTCGTCTTTGGAAAGATAAATGGCAAGATCAAGGATGCTATAACCAAGGCCAATGCTCTGCATAGTTCCAAAAACGGACCGTTTAGCTTTGCAATCCTCCTCGGTGAATTGACAGACGGAGACCAAGACGAGGTCGAAAGCGTTCTGAACGGAGATGTGCCTGTAGAGCTTCCTTTGTATGTTAGCAGTGTCGCTGCCCGGCGCCAGGAATCGCCTGAAAATTTGCATTTCCTCACTCAAACTTCCGAATATCAAGGTTTCAAGATCGCTCATTCCAATAGCATAGAAACCTCAGGGAATACTCAAATAGACATCCTCGTCTCAGATAAATGGCCAAAGGACATTGAGATGCACACAGAAGGCGGTATATCCATCCCTGACTACCGATCGATTGCTAAAGACGGCCCAACCATGGAAGCTGCGAAAAGTTCTACCCCTCGCTATCATTTCACGTCGCATGGAAATATATTCTGGGAGAGACCGCCTTACAGAAACCCTGGAGGACAAATCACCCGGTTTATAGGTCTGGGGAGCTATGGTGGGCCCAAGAAATGGTTTTATGCCTTTAAATTAGGAGTAGGCACTGATGCATCATCGCAAGACCCTCCAGGTACTACAGATTCACCGTATGAGAGAAAGAAGCGACGACTCGACGAGGAGGGCGAGCAGAATGAAAGCAACCCTAATATACCACGCGATGATGGCGGCCAGAATCGTTATTCTCACACCCAAGAAGACCGTCATACAACGCACAGACGCAAAGAGCGTCCGCGCAAAGCCCCGAAAGTCAAACCTGATGCTTGCTTCTTCTGTCTGGCCAATCCAAATGTAGACAAGAACCTTATCGTGTCTATCGCAGAAGAATCATATGTAGCTCTCGACAAGGGCCCCCTGAGCTCACCCGAGATAGTAACCAAGCTTGGCTTTGGTGGGCATGTGCTCATAATCCCCATAGGACACATTCCTACGCTCAACTTTTTACCCCTAGAGGCAAGAGATGCAATCAGTCTGGAGCGGAGAAAGTACCTGATTGGGCTGACCCGGATGTTCAAAGAACACGACCTCGAAACAGTGACCTTTGAGATCAGCAGGTCGAGGGGTATCCATTTGCACAGCCAAGTTATTGCCGTGCTACCAAGCCATATTGAGACGATCGAAAAGTCGATACATAAGCAGCTGGAACTTGTCGGCCTGAAAGCAGAAGAAAGACCAATCCGAAAAGATGAAGGTGACTATGTCAGATTCGAGGTAAGCAAGCGTGGGTTTGTGGTGTCGCTAGATGCGTACAGGGAACGGTTCGACTTTCAGCTGTGCAGGCGAGCTATTGCCCTTGGTATGGACGAACCAGAACAGGTAGACTGGAAGTTTTGCGTGAAACCACCAGCAGAAGAAGCAAAGGAGAGTGCATTGTTCAAAAGTGAGTTTGCGCAATTCGACTTTACCGTCTAAACATAGCGTCCTTTCGCCTCCGGAGGGACATTCCAGGGAGGGTTGTTCTGCTTCGCAGAAACGTAACGTATTATATCAACCTAATGGAAGAATCACATATCTGCGAAGCAGAACAACCCTCCGCCGGAGGCGAATCTTATAGGTGCATTATCATTCATTATCTATGTGCGTGTATATATTACAAGTCTATTAAAGTCGTTCATGTTGTGAGCTAAACCCATTCAACCATCACGGTCACTTTGAGACCAGAAGGACCAAAATCTTTCGTCAGTCGTTTCAGTTTCTTTTCCAGATTCTTGATCCGGCTCCTCACAGTGGTAGCCACAGTACGCGGGCTAGACTTGTTCGCTTGTACCAGCAACTTGAATTGGCTGTCATTCACAACGTCTACTGTAAACGTGATCAAATAGTCCCTGACGTTGCCTCCTGGATAGACACCGCCTATTACGTGCATCAGGTTGCCACAATACAGCGCCCACCATGCCAGCTTTTTAGGATTGACTATTCCAATCAGAGAATCGCGAAACAGCTTGTCAGGAAGTTCACCTCCCCACCGTTGACAGAGAGCAAGGCCCAGCAGAGCTCTTACTTCGTGGGATAACCCGTGACAGCCCGAGATTAAGCCTGTCGATGCAATGGCCAGGCCCGCGCTAGGCTGGAGTTCTTTAGGGTAGGAGGAGTGAGCAAATGCGACATTGACCAGGGCAGGGATAATGCGGTCTCTGATGACTTTAGGAGCACTTGAAGGGATTGTGGACCGCAAGACCTCGACGTATCGCGATGCTAGAGCTGGTGCGTATGGGCTCGTGGCCACGAATAGCGGGTCCTGACTTTTGATGGAGGCCGGAAGGACATGAAAAAGGGCGCCTTCTCGGACACCTCCTTGAGAAAATAAAACTTTCCTAATGGGCGGGAAAACTCTCAAAACCGTTGCCACAAGAAGGGCCACGGCTGGGAGCTGGCCCGCCCTGCGCTCAGAAATGCGAAAGGTCTTCTTGGAAGCTTTGATGGAATCGCTTTCGAGCAGATTGCTGTCGATGAGCTGCTCTATGTCGCTGCTAGTGCAGGAGAAGCCATTGATGATGGGGAGAGGATAGACTGAGTCTGAGTTTGACTTGCGATGGGCAAGAACTAGGTGGCCGAGGCCTCTAAACCCTCCTCCTGACACGTAAATCTTGTAGCCACCTTGCTCTTGGGCCGCCTTCTGCATGGATTCCGGGATACTAATAACGCCCACGGCAGCCTTGAGTCTCTGAGCCATCTCTGCCTCTAGGTCTTCCCTGGGTTCTCTGCTGAGTCGCCTGGTGAGCGCGGCAGCTCCGTAAGGAAGACTGACTGGCGCGTCTGACATTCTGAACTGACCCTGTTTGCATTCGATCCAGCTGATTTGGGTCGAGCCCCCACCCAGGTCCATGAACAGACCCTGGACTTCGTTGAACGAAGAGGCTACGCCGTAGGCACCCGTTCGACCCTCTTCGGTTTTGGACAACAGATGGACCTCCCAACCGGTCGCTTCTGTCAGCGCTGCTCTGAATCTCTCAGAGTTGGGAGCCTCTCTGGTGGCCTCAGTGGCGATAACTTTAACATTGCTGTCGTGCACGCCAAAATCCTGACAAATGGTTTTGAATCGGACCAAGGTCTGCTTGACTTCCTCAATCGCCTGGGGGGCAATCTCGCTTTTTTCGGCGAGCAGTGCACTCAAGGGTTTCTGGGGAGTTCCAGGCACCGGAGTGTTTGCGCCCGAATTAGTCTCGGGAGTTTTATTAGGGCTCTGATACGACCCGTGGGAAGTGGGATGGACGTGGTCGTAGAGAGATATGGCTGCTCTGTCTTGGAAGAGGCATGGGAATATTCTCGCCTGTCTCGGTTCAACAGAGGAGATGCTGAACCGAATGCCGTTTGAGCCGATATCCACGAAGGCCCTTAGGTAATTGTCTTCTTCTGGATCGGACATGTTTCTTTTTGGTTCGTTATATAATTTTTGGTCGTTATTTTATTTGATTCTTTTAAAGCTGGCGAAGAATGTTGTGATATTTGTGTAGGATTCGGATATATATTTCGTCAAATCGTTAAAAAAAAAGGAGCAGAAAAAGGGAATGTAGAGATATACGGGAGGGGTGAATCGCAGTGAACTTGAGATGATTCGTATTAAAGCGTCAAGGGACAATTCATACAAGCAAGTGGTTTTGTTTTTGAACAAGTTAAAAAAAACGGACCGTTGTGCTGAATTAAAATGATTATCTCCTATCTCTGTGTTCCTAAGTTAACTTCACGTCCTCTAAATAAATGCTGAGCAGTTTACCGAGATGTGGGGGGATGTAGCGCGGTTAGGTCCAGCAAGGAGGAGAAGATGAGGAGAGTTCGAAAGAAAGCCAAGAGCGTCCTCAACAGGATTTGATCCCTACCTTTTTGAGTGTTCAATTCGGTTCTATGATTTACACGGCAGAGATGGACATGGCTACTATAGGACCGAAAGGGTCGAGGGTTGAGGGGTTGGATGGAGTCGGAAAGGCAATCATGTATTAATGCCAGTTGCACCCGTTTAGTTGGTTGTGGCACGGCGCTCCGCTTTGCGGGTTCAAGTAAAGTTAAGCTTAATTATGTAGCTGATGGTTCGCAGAAATTGCGCACTTAGGGAATGTAAGGTTAAAAAAAAGGTGGGCTAGCGAAGATTGTAGAGCCTAAAGTGGGTAGTAAAATCATAATTAGAAGTCTTAAATGTAGATTTAGTCCTGCTTGTCAAAAGTAAGGACTTAGATTGAGCAGTAGCTAGTTGGGTGGGAAAGTACGGTGCCGATTGTAGTTATGAAAGCTCAAGGATTGCAACCAAGGCAGAGTAGTAGTATCTGGGATTGAGGATATAGAGATAAGCAGAGAAAACAGCTACAAGTACAAATAGCCCATCTCTCAAAATACAATCCAGACAAACTTACGCCAAGACTTCAATTTCAATCGGGTCTCACCTTCATTGCGTTTCTCAATGCCACTGTTGCCTGCTGCTGCAACTTGAACATCATGAAGATTACTGATCGTCAATGACGTATGATGCCTATGGATGATATGTCGTGAGTTTAGCCTGGTACGGGTTGTTCGATAAAATCCACCGTTGCTGCATCACTTTGAGACAGAAGCAGAAACAGATTGGGTATTATCAGATAGAATTTGAAACAGACCGGTTGTCTATCTAATGTAGTTTTAGATAGAATGTCAGAGTGTAACGGTCGACCTGTAAACCTAGTCGACGACACGTGACTTTGGAGGCTCGTCTCTGCGAAGCTGACGATGATAGGTCTCATTTAAGGTCTATAAATAAAAAAGAATTGATACTCTGTACCGTGGCCCAGAGCCGTTTGATTGTAGTACATGTCCTTTACTCTTTGGTTGAGTGTACGCTTTCTGTGGAGCAAAACCAACCCATGGAATCTACGCACGGAGGCAGAGAGGCCCCACGAAAGACGGCTCAAAAAATTATACGTCGATCACATCGTGAAAGTTTCAAACTTTCAGATTCAGCTGGTTGCAATAATCACAAAACAAAAGAGATGAGTGCCCCAGCTGTAAGGATTCAGCCAGTGCGCAACCCTGTGCTGCCAATAAAGACTACGCCTGAAATTAGATACTGGCGAGGATTCAAGAACCCCCTACTGGTGAAGGAAAACAACGCTGTAAACCATATTCATTTTAACCCATCCAGTCCATATGATTTCATAGTTACGAGTAGCACGCGAGTGCAGATATTCTCGTCCAAGACACGAAAAATCTCAAGGACCATTTCACGATTTAAAGATACTGTTTACAGTGGAGAGTTCCGTTCTGACGGAAAGCTGATTGTGGCCGGAGACGCTACTGGGTTGGTGCAAGCCTTTGATGCCAACTCAAGATCTGTATTAGTTACGCTTCAGCCCACGAAGTACCCTGTGCATGTTACAAAGTTCCACCCGACTGAGCTGTCGACGCTACTAACGGCCTCGGACGACCGGGTCGTGAGAATATACGATCTGACTAGCTCGGATCCTATTAACGAGTTCAGAGGACACTCGGACTATACTCGAGCAGCGTGTTTTATCCCACAGACGAACCTGCTGGCTACAGGCTGCTACGACGGGATAGTCAGACTTTACGATACCCGGACCAATGAATCTGCTGTGGCTAACTTTGAGCAAGATGCTGCAGTGGAGGCTGTGATGCCCATAAACTCCACCACGCTGGTATCCGCTGGAGGCCCGTCGGTGAGGGTGTGGGACCTGGCAGCCGGAAAGCGTATCAGGGAACTGTCCAACTTCCAAAAGACCGTCACCTGTCTGGGTGATGCCGGAGATAGAGGAGTTCTGGCCGGATCTCTCGACGGACACGTCAAAGTGTTTGACTCTACTTCTCCGACGTGGGAGGTCAAGTTTGGCTGGAAATTTGGTGGAGCAGTGTTGAGTACAGCAATTGCGCCCAATTACAAGCATTTTGTGACTGGTCTGGCGTCCGGCCTGCTTTCTATCAGAACAAGAAAGACTGAACCAAAAGTGAAGCAGGGAGTGAAACAGACGAAATCTGGCAATTTTGCCAGGATGATTCGAGGAGCAGAATACCATGGCGAGTTAGAGCATTCTGTGTTGTCTGATAAGCCTGCCAAGAAGAAGAAGCTGAACACTTTCGAGAAGCACATAAATGCATTTCGGTGGAGCGATGCTCTGGATGCTGCTTTCACTAACGGTGTATCTGTCGAACAGACTGTTGGAGTATTGGAAGAGCTCAGGAGGCGGGGCAAAGTGTTGACCAGTTTACAGGGCCGTGATGAAGAGTCCCTAGAGCCTATACTGAAATGGGCCTTCAAATCAGTCCAGGACACGCGGTGTGTATCTATCATAGCTGATTGGATTGGATGCATTGTAGATTTATATGGAGGCTTGATAGACAGATCTCCGGTGTTGGAAAGTCTGGTATCACAGTTGACGACCCGAATAAGGCAAGAAGTGGAAAAGGCTAAAGAGGCCAAAAGAATAGAGGGTATGCTGGAACTATTGTTACAGTGAGGATGGTCATGGATGTGTTCAAGACTGATTACTTGCATCCCGTCTTGGACACCGAAAGATATGTCATAAAACTAAATAAAAATAAAATGCATTATTTACCTGTACATGGCTTTTTGCACAGGTGTCTGGGTTCTCACCGTCTTCGAACCGCTGGGTTTTCTTTCTCACCGCCTTCCGAACCGTCGATTGTTGCCTTTACGGCCGCCGTTATTCAGTTTGAGCCTTTTGAAGTTCTCACCCTGCTTTCTGGGTCTAGGCACGTCGCTCTCGGCTGGTCGCACTGGTTAGTAAAGAATTACAGAAAAAAAAGGCAGCAAGTGATTTCAAAATATAAGCGGCCAATTGTACGCTTTCTGCGAAGCAGAAACCAACCATCCTGGGGAGCCAGCCACGCAACACACTTACTTATAACTCGTTTGGTTGTCCTCTTTTGACCCTTTTTCTTGAGCAATCTCTTCGGCTCGCCATTTCCCTCGTTATTGTCATCGTCTTCAAGTTCGCCTAAATCACTGCTAATTCCCTCCATATCCTCCTCATCCAAATCGTAGTTTTCAATATCGCTCATATCCTGCAGTTCGGCTATCATGCTGGTTAGCCCTCTTGCTATCCTTCGTGGGGCTAGAGGCGACTCTGACTCTTTAGTAAAAGTGGCTCCAGTCAGGTACAGAGGAGTATGTGACGACTTTGGGGTGCTCATCACTTTGACTGGAGTGGCTTTTTTGGTAGGAGTCGCAAATAGATCTATCTTCGCCTTTTGTTTGGTAGGCGTCTCTTGGATGTTTCTCGTCTTGGTGAGTGTCTGCATCAAGCTGGGACTTTTTTGTATTTCAAAAAGCCCGAGTACCCGGCCATTCATCTGCGGAGTGGGACCCAGAACGTCGACTGTCCTTGTGGACTTTGGGGTTATTGGACGGGAAGCCGGGTTGCCATGGTTGGGTGGTATGTACGAGGCTGGCTGAAGAGTTGTACCGTCATTCAGACTTTTAGGATCCTCCTCAGTCCGCGTACTCTGCATGCTTTCAGCTGCACTCGCAACAGAAGAACCAATTTGCTGCTGATGCTGCTGCTTCTTCTGCTCCTCCTCTTCCTCCAACGTTCTCCGTTCTGCGATTCTGCGACTTCTTTCAGCCTGCTTTCCAACCCTTCTGATGTCATCCTTCAACTTCTGGTACATGCGGTACTTGGCATGGATATATGGCACACTCTTCAAGTCCTCCTTTGCTGGTGCGTGACCGTGCTCATTTTCGAATTCCTTTTCCCACTTCTTTATGTCAACCTTGAGGACTGCCAACTGGTCGCGTTTGATCTCTGCCGGATCTGTCGCGTGCGGGCGACTTTGAGTTTGAGTTGAGGGCTCAGGCAACCTTTGCTTGGGGCTGGTGATAATCACCGTCGTTAATGCATCCTTATCCATAGTTCGACATCTACGAGTGCGTTTCGTCGAACTTAAACTGGGGGCTCTTAACTTTTTGTTTTACTGGTATTTCTGGTCATGCAATGAATGTCTTCTCTATAGAACAATCGCGTGAATTAATTTAATTACTTTCGCGTACAGGCACGCCCCCACACTTTTGCAGAAAAGCCGCTCGCCTCACACCACGTGGCGCCAATCTCAAAAAAAACTACATTTTTGCTGGAGTATCTCCGACTTATGACTTAGAACTTGATTCTACCAAAGGACCGACTTGGATAAAACTGCCCATATTAACTCTCCTATATATGAATGGACTGCTGAGGAGAGCAGTGACAGGGTGTCAGGCTGTCGGGCATACTGGGCCATGCTTACGGCTGGCCACTGGCCAAGGTAGCGTGCGAGCATTTAGCAATGCTAAGTTGCTGCTGAATGGTAATGAAAATGGCGTGCAACAAAAAGCTGATGATGGAGAGCAGCACACTTTGGAGGGGATTTCTCATATAGAACCACCACCTTCGCATGACCCGGGGGTATCAGCTCCGTGGTACCTAAGAGAAGGCGAAACCGCTAGCAAAGAGCTGGAGATTAAAGAGCCCTTTCCCGAGTTACCTTCCAACCCCCCCGGACGATTGGAAGAAATGGTTCGATATCTCATCGAGGAGCTGGGTCTCACAGACCTCAAAGTGATGGATCTGAGGAACATTAAGCCAGCTTCCCCCTTGGGTCCCCAGGCTGTCGTGGTAATCGCCACGGGTAAAAGCGACCGGCATCTAAATCGAGCTTCAAAGCAGGTCTTGACGCATTTAAAAAATGAATATGCAGCTTCTGCCAAAACCGACGGAATCCTAACGGCTAACTTCTTACAGGTCCATCAGAGACGTCTGCGACGACGAGCTGCACGTAAGTCTCAACTAGATTCCGGGGTGTCTGGTAGCCTGTCCTCCTCGAGACTTAAGAGCACAGATTCTTGGGTGGTGGTCGAGACTGGTGTAGACGGAATTTTTGTGAATATCATGACGAAAACAAGAAGATATGAAGTAAATTTGGAAAAGCTCTGGGGTGAAGAGATTGCCAAGTATTGGCATTCCCAAGTGGTAGCTCTTGACGAAGACCCGAAGAACTTGAACAGGTTTCAAAGGATGTATTTGCGTCCCCCGGCAGCGACAGCAAAGAAGGCGACCACTCCAAAATCAGAACTGGCAGCAGGAGGAGACAGGGGTGTATTATTTGGTAACAGAAAGTTCATTCATTCGTTAATTTTGAGGAAATCTAACCCTCGAGCAGTTCTGCCACCGTTCAAGGGACGATTGCATCCGCTACATGTCAATGCAGCTGGAACATCTGAGAAAGCCCCTTTGACAGCAGCAATGTCAGGGGGTATACCTTTATCTGAAAACGTGGAGAATCGCCTGCACGAGAAAAATAACGCTTGTCAATTCTCCTCCTCTTTATCCGAGACGTCGTCGTCTCTCTCTATCGACTCTATTCTAGGAAATTACAAAAAAGTTGTTAAGGCTGCCAGTGACCTTGAAGAAAAATCGCCTGACATAACAAGCACCGTTCTAAGATCTCACATCAATCATCTGGCAACCATCATAAACAGTCACCAACTCAGCCAGAAAAGCGATGTTGTAACATCTTTTGTCAACGCTTTCCCTGCCGATGCCACGCCTGATGACTGGCGCCTGCGACTATTATTCTTGCATAAACTCCACTTCCTAAACCCAACTGCATTCCCTTTAGATATTTTCCTTGAGCATGCCATATACCAACAAGCTCATGGAATCCCCGTGGAGCACTGGGAGGTGGAATTAATCATAAGTACCATTGCTTACTCGCATCAATTCGCCAATGAAGAGGTAAATGGTGCGTCATATGCCAAGTGGGAAGAACAGTGCTCCTGGAAGGCTGACTTGATTCTTGCCGTCTACGACGCAACGCTTCGGCCTGCGGGCTCTATGTTGTTGGCACACGACTCAGTGGCTACTTTGCTTTACCGACTTTTTGTTTCGCCTGCTCCTGGGTTTATATCAGCCGGCAGTGCCATGAGCGATCCAACTTCTACCGAGTCTTTCCACCTGCGGGCTTATGTTGATAACAGGTCGAATATGATGTTGCAGCTGCTTGGAGAGGACAATATGACAAAGTCCATGGCGGCTCTCATCTTCACAGTTCTCATTAATGGAGGTCAATTTGAACGATTGTGGTCGATTTGGTACAAATTTGCCAGCCAGAAGAAGATCGACTATGATCTCGTCTGCCTAACGACCAGCTTACTTGCAAAATGTGGCAATGTGGCCGAGATAACTAAATTGCTAGATCGAGCTTTACCATTGATTCTAACAGATAGGCAAGAGTACCTGGCTCGACCAAGTCTAAGAAAGGCCGTGCATGCATGCTTGGTGGCCATTGATCCCGCCAAGACGGGATACAAGTCGTTGAGAGAGCTTCTGTCGAGACTGGATAGCTCAGCGTAATCTTGCATAGTTTTTTACCCAAATCTTGCGCGTGTAGTGAGAGCAGCAGCATATGTATAATATTATCTCATTGTATATAGTGGTTACATTTTGGAAGCATTAGTTACCTCCTGAAAAAAAGACTAGACATTGTGTAGTATAATTCGAACTAAGTTAAACATCAATAAATATTTATGTGCATGTTGGACCTGATCTGCAGGCAGGAGTTCCTAATTCTAACTGGGCTAAGGATTAACTGCCAAAAGGTAAATCTGCCCGCCTTGACTTCGTTACACCTCGATCAAATTCAGATCTACTCAGCTTCTGTCAACCATCGTTACTTTGGTGATTTTGCTTATATTCAGTTCCGAGATTTCTCTCCTAATTTTTGTTTTGGTCTTTCTGCTTAAACTATGAGTGCATCTGCTCTTATTTCATCTAATCGTAAGTTTAAGTTGTAATAATTAGGTCTCATCTCAGTTTTATTGAATGTGTCTAATAAAGCTTTCAACCCAGCTAAGGACTATAATCACGCGACCGATGGTGAATACAAACGATTTAGGGACTTAGCAAACCAAGAAGCTCAGAGTCGATCTAGACTTATTGAACAGTCCAAACATGCCTACAATGAAGGGAACGGTGCCGAAGCAAAACGGTTGTCTGACGAGGCCAAACAGCATGCGGCCAAAATGGATCAATACAATAAACAGGCTGTAGACTTTGTGTTTCGAGCTAATAATGCTGACTCGGCCGAGGACGAGATTGACTTGCACGGTCTATATGTCAAAGAAGCACTGGCAGTTTTGGATACTAGAATAGAGGCTTGTAAACAACGACATGAAACACACTTAGATGTTATTGTCGGGAAGGGACTTCATTCAGCACATGGACCCAAGATCAAGCCTGCAGTCGAAGAACTATGCCAAAAGCATAATTTCAGATGGGCTCTGGAGTCTGGTAATACTGGAGTTATTGTGATTGACTTTACTCAGCCAGGAGGAGAAGTTCCATTTCACGATATTGCTCCGAGACCTAATAGACCGCAGAAGCCTAGACCTGCTGCCCATCATAACCAGGGACAAGCACACCAGGGTGGTAGTGCCAGTGAGTATTACGGGCAGCCTCAGCCTCAGTATCAGCAGGGCCAGCAGTATGGTAATCAACAATATGGACACCAGCAATACGGACAGTCTCAGCAGCAACAGCAGCAGCAAAACGGTGGTAGTATACTGGAAAAGATATTCTGCGGATTAATCAACATGTTTTTGAAATGAGTGCGAATTTTTTCCGCTTTTTGTAATTTTAGTACGACAGTTTTGCTAATGGTAATATGAATGCAAGTTTTAAATACATAGTAAAAAGGGTTGCAATTCTGCGAAGCAAGAACCACCCTCCCTGGAAGGGAACCCGCCGGAGGCGAACACCACAAAACGCAAAGCCTACATCCCCCTCTCCCAATGCTTCAGAAGGAAATCAACATATTGCTGTTTTATCCTCAAAATCTCGACTGGTTTCATCTTGTTTAGCGAGATAAAAGTTCTTCTAGCACGATTTATATCAGGAACAGTCAATCTCATGGGCAGATCTACAGGATTAGAGTAGCCGCTCAGAGTTACAGTCCCTCCCGGACTAGTTTTATGCAATTCTAGCAACTCATTGGTTGCTTTCAGGGTGATACTGTCCAACTCAGTTAAGTAGTTGGAAGGCGTAGCGGGTTTCAATATGGTGGCCTGATTTGGCGGTTTCGGTTTCTTCAAAATCACAGTGTCCCATATATCGTTGACGGGAACGTCAGGATCTTCTTGAGTCACCACAAAAAGAGGAGAGTCCCACCGTGAGATCGCGTTAGGTTCTTCATATCTAAAAGTCAAGGCATCAAATAAGTCAGCAGGCCACCTGTCGGCCTCGGGTCTCGACTCATTCCATTCCTTGCACATGCTAATAGGAGCTCCCACATGAACCACACAACAATTGGTCTGCAGCGCTTTGGCTTCGCAGAAAAGCTGATATCTGAATCCTTTTATGTAGGTGAGATTGTCGAGAATCACGATTGTGGATTTGTCCAGAGCACGCTTCACAGCTGACATCTGCTGCCCTCTGATCGACTTTTCCGTCAGAGACTCTTTGTAGGAACTTTTGGGTATTTTGAGTCCTTCGTCGTTTATGATTTCTACTTTCATCGCTAATCCAGATGATTTTATCTTTTCCTCAAGCTGCTTCTTTAACTGAATGGCCCTGGTGCTCTTACCACACGATGGGTACCCGGTCATCATGATGAGAGGCATGGTGGGTGTGAGTCCACAGAGGTGGTTTCCGCAGTTAAAAAGATGCAAGATCGTGTAAGTCTGACTCTGGACTTCCAAACAATAAATATATGTTGAAAAGTTCTTATGGTTCGTTATAGTTGACTGCCTCAACTTTCACGCCGCATAATATGGGGCGATCTGCGTCTAATCTATATGGCGATGAAATTTCAAGTATTAGCTTAATTAATCGGCATGAAGTTGTGAGGACCTGCTTCATATTCTCCTCCTCCTCCAAAAACATGGCAAAACTGCCCGGATCTTTTATCCCTCGTGCATCCTTCCCGGATTACACGATTCTATTGGCCAGCTTTCTTGGCCACCACCGGGCTGCCCTGAACAAAATGGCAGGAATAGCCACTCAGGTAGACATGGTCTTGGAGCTTCGGGACTCAAGAGTGCCTCTAAGCTCCATAAACGGCCTCTTCGACCGCTTCCTGCTTACAAAGAAGAAGCTGGTTTTGTACAGTAAAAACGATCTGTCGAATGTAGACCCGAAACTTCTGCACACATGGCACTCTATGGAGGGCTCAGACTTTCTTCAAATAGACTGCCGGAGCAAAAAAGATGCAAAGAAGGTCCTGGATCAGGTCAAGAAGTTCCACAGTACAGTGATACCACCTCCACCTCTAGGGGTGAAGTTGATGATCACTGGAATGCCCAATGCAGGTAAATCTACCTTTCTCAATACTATCAGATCGGTAGGGATGAACGAAAACCACAAGGTTGCCCGAACCGGCGGGGAACCAGGAGTCACCCGGAAAGTGTCAAACATAGTGTGTATCTCACGCGAGCCGGACGTGTATATCTACGACTCTCCCGGAGTGTTTGTTCCTCGAGCCAAAGACACAGAGACTATGCTGAAAATGTGCATCGTCGGGGCTGTCAATAAAGTTAGGGTTGATCCCCTCATACAGGCCGACTACCTGCTTTATCACCTCAATAAGCGGAATCCAGATGGGCGAGATTATAAGAAATACTTTGACAAACCGACCAACCAGATATACAAGTTGCTGAAGGGGCTAGCCGAATATAGGCGGGTTCTCAAACCAGACGGCAGTTTTGACGAAACTGGCATGGCACTGTCGTGGCTAGAAAGCTGGAGAAAGGGATACGAGGGGACGCTGATGCTGGATGACCCGAATGAAGAGGCCTATTTAAAGATTGTGAGAGATCAGAGGGACATGTATCAGGACTTCGATCTGGATATTCGAAGGGAGGTGAGGCATAATAAGAGGAAATTTTTAAGATGACTGTTTGAAACAGCTATGTGTCGAACCTGGATGCCTCCGGCAGCCCCTTCCGGGGAGGGATGGTTCTGCTTCGCAGAGTATCGTCACAGCCGTTTTTCGAACAGAATTCTTGCTAATATAAAAGAGACAATGAGCCGGCAAGGTCAACTGGTGCCTACGGCGACCGCTCCCGGGAGGGGTGGTCCTGCGAAGCACTTTTTTTTTGCATCATTGACACCGAAGAATTGCGCAAATAAGAGGCTCGAATTGTGATTATCATGATGTCGTGTCGTTGGAATTGTATTTTGCTCCATCACACGTTTTCAGATATTTCTTGAGTTTAGAAGTGATGGCATGTGAGAGCTTTCGGAATGGTGAGGTGAAATCCATCCATCATTCCTCCTGGTCATCTTCTTCATTGTCGCTTTTTTGACTATCGGCATTCTCCATATCTTCTTGCTCAAACACTTTATGCGTTGCCATAAGACTAGTTAGAGTGGCACATTTTTAAAGCGTTTCATTATATATTGCATTATTTCGCTTCTTTATAGTCTTATCACTAGTGATTATGTATACATACAGAGAACCATGTAAGAGGCCCAGCTTACGGATATGCTCCGCGTGGATCATTGTTACGCGGAGATGGTTTTCCATATCTGAAAGGTTAGCTTGCAGCTGGGCAATCTGAGAATTGAGATATGCCAGCTGGCGTGACTTTAAATTGGACGTGGATTTCATGACTTGAAATACACTGATAAAACGCTGTTATAGTTCTAAGGGAAAACAAAACAATTAATTATGTAGACGCGCGTCCTCGTCGTGTAGAGCAGGTTTGTACGCCGCACAAAAGGCCGCACAACGCCACACACACTTGCATGTCCAATGCAGAAAACGAAAAATAAAAAAAAAAATTTAAAAGTTAACTTTTCAAAGTAGATTTCACACAGTTCCTACTATCGATACGAAAAAGAATATTTTCGTTGGGTCAATAAAATGGGATCTCAAAAGGTTAGAAAACCTTCGAGCGTTAAAAACTTGAAGAAGAGAGAGAAGGAGGTAAAAGATTCGCTCGAACTTCACAAAGTCAAAAAGATCAAGACTGCAAAGCCAAAGTCAAAGAAGGTCGAGCAGTCAGACGACGAAGTAGATATCCTAGACCAGGATTTGGAAGAAGTTGAAGAACTCTTAGAGATAGACAGTGATGCAGAAGTTGAAGATGTAAGCGAGTTAATCGAAGACGAGGCGGAAGAAGACGAGGACGAGGAAGATGAGGAAGATGAGGAAGATGAGGAAGATAAAGATGTAAAAGCTTCTTCGGATGAAATTTCCAATTCTGTGCGACAAACGCTGCCCAACTCTTCAGTATCCGAAAATTTCACAGATCTCAACCTCGCATCAAACACTCTCAAGGCCATTGAATCAATGGGTTTTACTAAAATGACGCCTGTTCAGATGAGAACTATTCCTCCTCTTCTGGCTGGTAAAGACGTTCTGGGTGCCGCCAAGACCGGTTCGGGTAAGACTCTTGCATTTCTGATTCCTGCCATCGAACTGCTTTATTCTTTAAAGTTCAAGCCCAGAAATGGAACTGGTGTTATTGTCATTAGCCCTACCAGGGAGCTGGCCCTGCAGATTTTTGGAGTTGCTAGAGAGCTATTACAGTTCCACAATCAGACCTTGGGTATAGTGATTGGAGGAGCCAATCGACGAGCAGAAGCTGAAAAGCTTGTGAAGGGTGTGAACTTGTTGATAGCAACTCCCGGTAGACTCTTGGATCATTTGCAAAACACACAGGGATTTGTGTTCAAAAACATCAAGGCGCTAGTCATTGATGAAGCAGACCGAATTTTGGAAATCGGATTCGAAGAGGAAATGAAACAGATTATCAAGATTTTGCCCAAAAACGACCGACAGTCGATGCTCTTCTCGGCCACCCAAACTACCAAAGTGGAGGACCTTGCCAGAATTTCTCTCAGACCTGGACCTCTGTACATCAACGTAGACTCTGCAAACGTAACGTCCACAGCGGACGGCTTGGAGCAGGGTTACGTTGTGTGCGACAGTGACAAGCGATTCTTGTTGCTGTTTTCCTTCTTGAAACGAAACAAAAATAAAAAAGTCATCGTATTTTTATCATCATGCAACTGTGTGAAGTATTACGGTGAACTGCTTAACTATATTGATCTCCCTGTTTTGGATCTCCACGGAAAACAGAAACAGCAGAAACGGACAAATACATTTTTCGAGTTCTGTAATGCCAAGCAGGGGATTTTAATATGTACTGATGTGGCTGCTAGAGGACTTGATATCCCTGCCGTCGACTGGATTATACAGTTTGATCCCCCCGATGATCCTAGGGATTATATCCACAGAGTGGGCCGAACAGCTCGAGGATCTCACGGGCGTGGGAAGAGTTTGATGTTTTTAACTCCTTCTGAATTAGGATTCCTGAGATACCTCAAAGCAGCCAAGGTTCCTTTGAACGAATATGAATTTCCTAGCAATAAGATTGCCAATGTGCAATCGCAATTGGAAAAGTTGGTTTCATCTAACTATTGGCTTAACCAATCTGCTAAAGATGGCTACCGAGCATATCTGCAAGCTTACGCCAGCCACCACTTGAAGACCGTTTATCAGCTTGACAAACTGGATCTTGTAAAGGTGGCCAAATCTTTTGGATTCAACATCCCGCCAAAGGTCAATATTACCATTGGAGCTAGTGGGAGAGTGAAAAAGGACAAGCGGGATAACAATAACAAGAAGAAGTTTACTAGAAAGCATTAGCATGGTTGTTGCCTTGGATTCGTAGAAATATGATTAATGAGAGTGTAAATTACATCGATAAGAGTAAAATGTTCATGAGATTAGTATTAATATTTTGGGTAGTAATGCTGCCATTGTAATGATGACTATATAATAAAATGAGATCTATCCACCGTTAACGAAAGACAAAAATCGGAGTTGGGATGAGACAAGCATGGTAGGTTGCGGCCCTTCGTTCTCTCCCCGGTCGAAAATGCTATGAGATCTCTTGTAGAGATCACACGAGGAGTAGTAATACAAAAATAAGTCAAAAAAAATAAACGTCAGAGCGAGAAAGAAGCACTTTTATGCTTGCCTCATTTAGGCCTTGGTTTCAATCCTCAACTTCTTCAAAAGGAGCGATCACCGTTCCTACAGAAAATGTATTCTGCGAAGACTGCTGACCATGCCGTCCAACTGACATCATGATCTGGGGTGGTTCTAGATTTTCTGGCGCCCATCTGCCACTCTGCACAAATGCAAGGTACCCTTCCTTGCCGGTAAGGAACCGTTCCTTGAGAGTAGTAAGTAGCTGCTCATTTAGATCCACTCCCCTGTGACTCCACCAACGAAGAGGCAAGAACCAGTACAAGAGATTTGGACCCATAGTGTTGAGCCAGTTATTATACATCCCACGGCTATAAGGTCCGTGATTCATAACGTCTGTTCGGTAGAGGCGAGTGACTACCCTCTGGCAATTGACTTCAATATTGAAAATTGGCAAATTTCCCCGCCGGACATCCATCTGCTCAATTGTTGTCATGTCGGTTAGAACATATTTACAATGCGTTCCCAGAAACGCCGTTAAGATTCCAAGGTAAGTGCCGGAAATGGCATATAGTGCAATATTATGACCAGATATTGTCGACGGCGAGTGAGCATATATCAGTTGAGTGATAACAATATACAAGACAAGCAACCAGAAGTAAAACACCGTCTGCATGAAATGACGGTAATTGTGGTCGCCCACGGTAGTGTAGAGCCAGCCACAATAATGGTCCATTTTGGGCACACAAGTCCCACTAATGGCTGAATGGTGGGCCCTATCAGGCTTAATTCGTTTGCACATGGAGCAGTACTGCCTGTATCCTTGAGGGTCGCACATATATGTTGAAGGATCTTCTTCGATGTCACTATCCATGACTTTTCCAGGACCCAGAACAAGAGTCAAAAACCAGGAGAGACCTGCAGCCGATGCCAATACGCAGAAAACCGCAATAAGTGGGATAGCTTTTGATTTGGGCAGCTTATTCCAACAGTACGCAGCACAATATGCGTACGAAGCATATCCACAACAGCAGATAATGAAAAGCGGGAATACTTGAATTGGTAGCCGTATTATAGGTGATTTTGAGGATTGGTTTGAAGGACTCTTTGAAGTGAGGTCTGAAGGTCCCAGGGAATGCCCAGTTTCTACAGATTTTTCTTCCTCCATTAGAGCATATCTGATCTGAGACTGATAGAACGAAAGAAGAACAGAAAGAGTTCAAAAGATGCCACAGGTAAGCCGCTCAGTAGGCTTCTAGGCAGTCAGCAGCAAGCTTAGCTGAATGAGATTTCTGACAGATAGATGACAGATATAACAAAAAATCAATTCGTGATTCCAAATTTTCAATAATCCATGCCTGTCCAGGGGGACGACCCTGGTTGAACTTAGGAGGCGTCTTGCTCTAGGGAAATCCCAGTCTACGATATTCCAGGATGTTTCTTTTGGGTAAGGAATAGGAAGAGTTTGGCCTATTCTTCCCCCTTCTATTCAAAATGCAGTCTCTAGTAATCTGCAGTTTGTTTATAAACGGGATGCCCGTTCTAAGGGAGGAACTGAACGAGTGACAACCCCCTGATTTGCAATCCAAAGTCGAAGATCGGGGGCCGTGCATGGCTCCACATAAAGCCGCATAAATGGTGGCGTCAGGTGAGGCTTACAAATGAATTGCCATATATATAAGTGTGAGATTATATATATAACTCGCAACCTCTATTTCAAGCTCTACTCCTCATTTTCACACGCACTCTCTCCATCGGCCAACAACAATGGCGGACAAAGACAATGATATGTGCCAGATTTGCAAATCGTCAAGGTACCTGAACCCTGACATGAAGTTTCTGGTGAACCCCGAGTGCTACCACAAGATGTGTGAATCATGTGTAGACCGGATCTTCTCCCTGGGTCCAGCTCCATGCCCATATGTCGGCTGCGGAAAGATCTTGAGGAAGAATCGATTCAAAACACAGCTTTTCGAAGACACAGATGTTGAGCGAGAAGTCGACGTCCGCCAGAGGGTGAAGAAAACGTTCAATAAGACCCAGCAGGACTTTGAGACCCTCGGCGAATACAATGACTACCTAGAAGAGGTAGAAACGATTATCTTCAATCTGGTGAATAAAGTCGACGTCGAGCAGACGGAAAAGAAACTTGCTGCTTATGAACTGGCTAACAGAAATCTAATCAAGGCGAATAGTCTGCGGCAGAAACAGGAGGAGGAATACCAAGAAGAGATTCAAGTTTTGGAAAGGGAGCACCGTCGGCAAGTTAATCAGCTGACACGAGAACTTGATGAAGAAGAGCGTAGAATAAAAGAGCAGTCTGCCCAGGAGCTGGTCCGCCAGCTCGCGACGTCTCAGGGCGACGCCGTTTCGATTGTTCAGAAGATGACGAAAATTGCATTAAAGAAGACCTCCAGTAAGAGAAAAGAACTAGAAACTCTTATGGCCATGCCTCCACCACGTTCACGCTTCCAGGCTGATGTGGCTAAGAAGCACAAGGTGTCTACACCATTTACACCGTTCAATGGAGATCGCCAAAGAGAATACCTCTTCCCCGTGAATGATACGTACTTTGACCCGTTAATGGACGATATCAAAGACGACCCAAAGTACAAAGCTGGAGGCTTCTTGATAAAGGATGCGTACAAGCAGGCTCTGGTTCAGGCATTTTTCGGTCTAGGTTGCAACATTCGCGAGGAGAGGAGGATGATAAAGCCAGAGGAAGTTTCTGGTTGAGAACTTACAAATTCAGAAGAAATCCACTCAGAATATTTAACATTCTATTTTCATTGCTCATGAAATTATTTATATATATATGCATTTAATAACCCCTCAACACCATCTTGTTGACAATCACAGTCTCAAACCGCTCTTCATTAGTGTCAACTTTATAGTTCTGGTTAGTTTCTCATAATAATTTATTGCTTTCAGAAACAAATAGTTGGGCCACCTACCTTTTTAACCAGTGCCAGATCTGTATGTTTCTTCACACCATCTGAAATATCGCCGGATTCAACTCCATCTACCAGGCTATCCAAAAACTTCTCACATTCATGTAGTCTCTCAGAAGAATCGGCCACCTTGATGGCGTAGAATGCAGTAGACTCATCAGAGATGCCAAACCTCCTAAGCGAGTCCATGATATTATTTACTGGAGACAGGCAGAATATTATCTCGGCATGTATAGTCCTGGTGCGCAGGTTACCTGACTCATTATCGTTTAAAGCCCTATAGACTGCACAACTTAATTGCTCTACTGATACTATATTCCCGGCATCTACAAACGCATATTCGTAGTCGGGATCACCCCTAACTAGTCCTTGTCGTATTTCAGGCGTGTTTTTAACTTCCTCATAGAGTTTTACTGACACACTTTGGGGAAACTGAGGAAAAGCTAACCTCATTGTGATTTGATGTGATCTAAAGTTCAAAACCTCTTCAATATGATTTTCTCTCGCGTTAGCATACATCTCGAGAGGTAAGGGTTATGAGCTTGCCCGTTGGCAGTATAGTAAAAACAGCACCAAAAGGACGAGGTTGACGGACGAATAAATGTGTATGTTAAGATTCCACACTCGTGTAAATTAAGTGGCAGTGCAATTTGGGTAAAGTTAATAGAAAAAGAGCAAGTAGACAGCCAAAGTAAAACATAAAACCTCGTTCATTGAAAACACCCTAACCTCTATCAGATAAGAAACGTTAGAATAATCAATAAAGCAAAGTAGTAGTAGTAGTAGTAGTGGATTCTTGCCTCTGACAGCCCCGACCGGGGAGGGCTTGGTTACGCTTCGTGGAAGACTGATGCGGTGCTTTTGAGTACTCATGCTTTTTATATCTACACCATCTCTAGCACAGAAGACCTTCAAGTACATGAGTGGTCTAGTGGAACCAGAAACCATTCACGGACTGCTTTTAACTACCTGTTGAAAGTAGATGCATTAAATATATAGATATATAAGAAAACTTGAGCGACACATTATAATATTTATTCGTAAAATCTCACGAGTTGAATCTTGTAGGAAGGTTGAGCTTGTGGAGATCCTGTTGATGAGAGTTCTGCGAAGCAGAACCTACCCTCGCCGGGAGGGGCCTCGAAGGCGAGCTTCACCTTGACTGCAGTGAACCCGCAGAGACAAAATGATCTGCCAGATCATGTTCATATTCATCCACTTCGAAGCAAAGACAAAAACTCTTCTCGCGTCTTTTGGGTTTCTCGGAAGCGACCCAGCATACAGCTCGTCACCGTTGAAGATCCAGGCTTTTGTACACCTCGCATCACCATACACATATGGGTAGCTTCCATAACCACTGCGACTCCCTGGGGTTGCAGGATCTCCCATAGAGCCATAGCAACTTGCTTAGTTAATCTCTCCTGAACCTGCAGTCGTCGAGAAAACATCTCGGCCAACCGGGCCAGCTTTGAGAGCCCCAAAACCCTCGACTTGGGGATATACCCGATGTGTATCTTGCCATAGAATGGAACTAGGTGGTGCTCGCACAGACTGAACACATCAATGTCTCGCACAATAACCATTTCATCGTGGTCTTCTTCGAAAACCGCTCGCTTGATGACATCTTTAATGTTATCTTCGTAGCCTTTGGTGAAAAAGAGCATTGCTCGAGCATATCGGTCTGGAGTTTCTAGTAGGCCCGCCCGGTCGGGGTCTTCGCCTAATTCTGTGAGAATGGTCCTGACAGCGTCTGCTATCCTACCCACTCTAGCCTGCTTCTCTTCCTCTGACGACTCGAGTCTTTCTCTGGCTCCAATACTCGGCCAAGACAAACCGTCCCAGTCAATGGGAGGATTCTTGTACGGCGAAGACGGCCGAGGGTCTGCCAGCCTAGTCAAGTGCTCAATATATTTGGGATATCCTCGTGGGATCTGACCTCCTGATCCACTTGGTGCTCTGTGGTGGACAGATTTAGTATCTTTAGCTGGACTAGAGTCATCATCAAATTCAATGGCTGAATCTGACATAGTGACTTTGTCCAAAACAGGAAAGTAAATCAGAGGATGTAGAAAGTTGAAATGCGGGGATATATATATATATATAGCAGTCGATGGTTCGTCCTATATATACATCTAATATATATATCGGATAGATCATTTTTTTTTTGCCGATTTTCACTCATATAAGCCGCGTATATATGACTATTAAGCGATCGGCAGAAATACCTCCGAAGTCCGTCAAACCAGAAGAGAACGAAAAACAAGAAGGGTATAGGTAGATAATATGCAGAGAGTATAAAAGGGACACACAGCGGGGCTATATAATCTATCTGTAATAACTAGTGCTTTTTTTTTCTGCCTATCGCATTTATCTTTCACTAGCGGCCTCGGCTGGTAAAGCTTAATTGGACCCCACATACGGCCTCAATACATGCGGCGCTACGTAAGGCTCGTAATCTTAACCCTTAAGCGGAGGCACTCCATAGGAGCGGGGGTTTTTAATATTGATTTCATTCTACTTTCCATTTAATTTGAAAATTCAAATAAATCCTTCTACACCAAGAGGGAATAGCTACGACTAACCACACCAGTTATACCACTTGTGAGAAATACCGCACAGAAATATGACTATACTCAGCAAAGAAGCAATATACGAATAGAGGGTTTAGCTCAGATTTAGAGTGTAGAAAAAGTCGTTGGCATGGCTAGTAGTGATCTGCTTGGCTCTTTAAGTCGCTCTGAGGTGAATAACAACCCATGGAGTGACGAAAGCTGGGACTTTGGAACAGTTCAAAGTGTAGATACAAATGCTGATTGGGACACAGCAGGGCTTCAAGGAAGAAACAGTCCTTGGGAGGAGGCTACCGAAGAGGCAACTGATACTTCTGATCAACTGAGTGAGTCTCAGGGGAAGGGAGTTTTTCCGGAAGAAATTCAGAAGGACGAACGTGCGGGAGATAGGCTAGAAAGCCTCAGCAAGAAACAATTGGAAGAAAACGGCGAATTATTGAATAATGCTACTTGTTTTGCCGATATTCCCTCTGAAGTGAGCATACATGGAGACGAATCAAATCTGCATGATGACCAGCAATCAGGTGTTAATATTGAAGAGAGTGGAGAAGGGGATCATTCAGATATTTTCGAAAGTGAAAATAGAGGTGTCAATTTTGAGGAACCACAGATTGTAACTGAGGAACCGCAGATTACAATGGAGAAATCACAGGCTATAACTGGCAATTTGAATGATTCTCCGGGTGGGACGCTCCTTGGTAACTCCCCAGTAACCTCAGATGAAGGTAATGATACCCAAGTTAGATGGGATAAAAAAGCTTCTGATTCCGAATCAGATCAAAGTATATGTTCAAAGAAAGAAGAAGTGGTAAACGTGGACTCCAATCAAGATGACCACGGGACGATATCTAATCTACAAGGCATACATTTAAAGGAAGAACAAGTGGATGTGAACTCCAATCAAGATGTGCAGGACGAATTTGGCGACTTTGATGAGTACGAAGATCCTGGTATTGTTGAGAGTAACCCCGTGATTACCTCAGATACTTCTCAAAAGACCCAGGGCCAACTTATACAAGAAATTTTCGGCAATTTTGAAAGAAAAGAATCAAATACTCAGCATTCTAACAATCCACCATCATCACTTTTAGATTTACCCCCTAGGACAGAGCAGAATTCAAAATGGTCTACGAGAAAGCTGTACTTCCAATTTCAGAGGCCCTCACGCCAATTTATTGACCATTCGGATGAAGACAGGATTGTGAGATGGCAAGGTAGCGCAGTGGAGAAGGAGGTACAGGCAATTTTATCTCAATGGAGAGAGCAGCTCTACAAAAAGTCACAAAGCGATGGCTTCGGCTGGAATAGGAAAACAAATGTATCCAGCACAACGACGACGAGGTCGCAAAGTCGAGAGAGCCGAGAATCGGGCACTCAATTGAGTAATAATTTGAAATCCGCCGCTTTCAGTAACAGCAGGGAATCTACGAACAGTCTACGAACTTCTACGACCTCTTCTGTAAACAAACATCCCCTGGAGGAGCCGCCGGAGGCAAGTCTTGCTGTCGGCCCTTCTTCCAATTCCAGCACTATCCGCCAAGATTTTCGTCCACCACCACGTTCAGAACGACCTGCACCATTGACATTGCTCAATAAACCGGTAAATGCAAAGTCGTTCAGCCCCAGGACTCCAGAGGGTATCTTCACAGTTTTCCCTTCAAGACAGCAACCTCTGAAATCACAGGCAAGCTCTCCATCGTCGGATACAGTTATATCTCGAAGCTCTTCGCCTGCATCTACCTCGATGTCTGCAGCGGTTGGGGAATCCTCCTCTACCACTCGACGGGATCCTTCCACCAGGGTTTCGATTCCTGTCTCAGAGGACGAAAAAAGCCTGCCAGCAGTTCCAGGGCCAGTGGTAGACGACCGAATGGATACAAAACCAATAGCGTTAGTCGAGAGATCGCCTTCTCTCAGCACCCAAACTGCATTCAGACCCATAGTTGAGACAGCACCTTCTGTCGGCATCCAAACTGCATTAAGATCGATAATTGAGACAGCACCTTCCCTCGGCACCCAGACTGCACCCAAAAATGTTACTCTGGGACCTGTTGGCCAATCTACCCAGAAGGAAATGGAGACAGACGAAGCTCTGGTCAATCGGATCGTTTCCTCTCTTCCAGACCTCAGTTTTTTGGTGGGTTAGTTGCTAGTGTCATGACTCACATCAGCAGGGCCGGTTTTCGAGTAATTAACCTAGAAAAACTGACCTAAGTCTGATGTCAGATACAGCATGTTTTTCATTTTATTTTGCATATCATTATACGCATTGCATCGGCCATATAACAAGTTAGTTAATAACAGAAGATAATAATAGAAGAAGCATAAGTTCTTTGCAATAGGACGTCATGTAGATGGTGTTTGGTTGGCTGATTGGTTTGGCTTCATAGGAATTTCCTGCGTGTGATCCAGGCTAACACTGAAATGAACACTGCATGCACCATATATCATCGTAAAACCGAAATCCGTTAACGTAGATGACAGAGAGAAGCCCAATATTTACTCAAATAACCGGATGAGATGCAGTAGATAGTATATATAAAAAAATATTTACATATACTTTTGAATGAGATATATGGATCCTCGCTAACTTCCATAAAACAACCGTCCTATCCCTCGACAAGTCGGACAAGTGTAGTCCCCTAAAAGATCAAAAATCGTTCCCCTTCCCCTACAATGCCCACATAGAATACCTCCAATAGACGGGTCTCCAGGTCTGACAACTCTGCCAGGAGGTGGCGGCGGTGGCGGCGCAAACATAGGGGCTCCAGAAAACAGGGATGGTCCTGAGAACATGGAAGACCCAGAATACATGTAAGGCGATGCAGAAAAGCTGGAAGGGCTACTGTATGTGACCACAGGCCGCGGTGGAGCATAGCTGACTGCATTTGACGGAGCAAACTTGGCATAGCAGTCTTGACAGGAGAGGCCGTTTTTTAACTTCACTCCTGTGTTACTGCACTTTTTGCACCAGTAGCCGCGTGGATACGTCCACGGGACATTTGGTTTAGGAAAATGGTTGTGGTACGATTCAGTGGACTGGGGCTGCTGCTGATGCTGTGGAGGAGGCCTCTGCTGCGGTGGTCTCTGCGGTGGAGGAGGCTGAGTCGGCCTGCTATGACTAGAGGGATACGATGACGATGATGACGACGAGGGTCTCGGCCCGGTGGGAGGCGAAAATGAGCTTTGTGATGGACGTGGCGGTTGTGGCGGGGGTCCAGGAGGTGGTCGGTGCTGCGATTCGACGAGACCCGATGATAAAGATGACGATGACTGTGCAACTTCCTCACTATACGGTGGTGGAGGCTCATCAGGAGCAGACTCCTCTGGCGGGATCACATGTTGAGGTGTAGGTTTGTTCCTCGACGGTCGCGATTCTTCTTCCAGGGCACTCTCATAGAAAGGGTTGTTCGATCTGGAGGGCATTTCACAAAAGCCAAAGTTGTGGAAGGCGAGAATCGAATCTATAACATTACACAAAATATTAAATTAAATTTAGAGTTATCGATAACAGTTTTGGTCAGGTGGGACAATGCGCGGCGGGGTGAGAGTCAACGTGGGGCCGATGAGCTGGATCTGCAGCGAACGATTTGACAATAAATGAAAAAACTGCGAGATGCAGGAATTTTGAGCGAATCTAGCTAGACCCCGGCCGAGTCCCTCCAGAGAGGGTGGTTGCGCTTCGCGCGCAAAGGTAAATTTAAGTTTCAAATATCACCTCACTCCTCAGCCTTGATCCAGCAAAGGCGAAATCGAGTTTTGAAATATCACCATTCAGCCATATAGGGCCATGGTCCAACTGGCCATGGTCCAACTGCAACTGCCATTGTCCGAAATAGAACCTCCCTCCTTCCTGTGGTGGAGCAGACATCGCTCTACTCAATAAAACTTCACATACCTGATAACAGGTCTGCCAATTCTTTTGCACTCAGCTTTCCTTTCCCACGCAACTCGTTTGCAACTTTCTCACAGTCACTCCCAGTAAGTCTTACAACCCATTCTCCTCCTGACACCACAGAAGCTCCAGGAATTTCCATGGCAATCCGAACTTCACTCTGATCACTCAGTCGTGCTCTTCCGGAAGTCGCAAGTGCGCTTTCCAAACTCTCTTTGATTTGAGATTCTGTCAGTTTCTGCATCTCCTCTTCCTTTCTTCTCTTTTCCAGTCTTTCTTTTATCGATTGCTGAGCTTCTGCTTCTCTTCGCCGGCGGTCACTCCGCGCCAATGCTATTATATCTCCGTATTGCCGCTCAAACTCCTGGTGGGCGAACCGCTCTGCTTCTCCCTGCTGCCTCATGTACTCATTATATGCTCTGATCCGGTCTTTTCGGGCCAGAGATTTGGTCTTTTTAGCGCCTACTATACGGTTTGCATTGCGTGACGACGAGGCCGAAGACGGCCCGGCAGCTTGAGGTCGTGGATTGATCTGTTCGGGAGTCAACCCAGCAATATCGTCATCGTCGTTATTGACCACTGGGTCTTCCTCTAAAAAGGGGTTATTATTATTATTACCTCTTTCTCTCAGCCCATCGAAAGCACGGCCCTCTCGCTCAAACTGCTCGTACTCTTCGTCAATGTATTCTTCCAACCGTACTGCTAGTCTCGCCCTAAGTTCAGGACTTAGGTTCTGATAGATCTCGCTGGCATTTTGGGGATTGGCATCTGCCAATTGGTCAAATAGGTCATTTTCCAGCCCATCGTCGTTATCCTCAATGTCGTCGTCCGCATCGACACCCTCAGCAAGTCGGTTTATTATTCGAGGGGTTTCTGAGTTCGAGTTTGAGTTTTCCGCATCCTGTTCATTTCTCTGGTCGGTAATATCCAATGCACCATTTCCAACGTTTCTTCTACTCTGCTCTCCATTCCTGAAGTTGAAGTAATAAAGAACTCCTCCCGCGACTAAAAGGTACGGCACATAGCCCACCAGGTCTCTCAACGCTGCCATTTCTTCCTTTGGCTCAAGACGTTTTTTTAGTTGAACCTTCTTAAATATAATCCCACTTCTACTACCCAGTTAACAGAAAAGCGGCGCACGCCCCACGGAGAGTGGTTCATATCACGTGATGAAACTCCAAAGTGCAGAAACTGGAAAAACTGGAAAAGTTGCAAACACCAATTCAACGACCTACCGTCAACAAAGATGCTGAGATCACACTTATCGGGCTTGTTAAGGCCGGCAGTGTCATCTGCAGCGTATGCATGGACAGCGACAAGACCGGCTGTATGTGCACTGGGAGCTGTCGCCTCGCCTACAGCACTGGCTGGCCAAGTCAGAGGAAAGAGAACTAAAAAAGGTTCGGGTGGATCACCGGGAGCCCAAAGAGTTGTCAACATGCTCAGTGTCTTCACAGCCAGAAAGAAATTGCCACGGCGTCTGAAGCTGTGTCCTGAAGATCTGATCCGACACAACACCGTCCAGGCTGCCTGGAAGTATTTTGGCCGAGATAGGCAACTTGCCAGGTCAGCTCAGCTAAAGACCCAGTACGAAATGATGGTGGAAGCTTGCAATGAGCTTGAACAGCTGAATGGATTCCTGGCATTTCACGCTACAAAACGAGAAAAGGGGAAGAGATTTACGCCTGAGCTGAGGATCCCCACTGAGACTCCTCCTAGAGACATCTGGTCTTTTAATTGGAAGCCGAGTGACAAGTCCGCGACCCGCCTTTCATAGCGACTTCCGAGCATTAAACCTAATTTAAAATGAATTGAAAGCTGGTTTCATTCCATGTTTATAATTGTATATAACTGTATATAAGAGCAAAGACTATTCTATTGCCTAGATGAGTTGCACCTCCGACCAGGCCTCTCCCGGGGAGGGGTAATTCTGCTTCGCGAAAAAAAGCGCTCTTTTAAGACAATGACAGGAAATGGCGAACCCACAATGAAACAGGAACGCTCACTCCATAGAGATAGATCCTAGAAGTCTGCCAAAATGCGAGAGCCGCAGAAAAACAGGACGTTAGCTTTCTCGCGCGGTCTGGTAGACTTCTGTTCAAATCCTGGCAGCGTTGTTTTATGGCAATCATTTCTATATTAGAAAAAAAATATTTAGATCCCGCAGTTTTCACATTTTCTGAACTGATAGCACTCTCTGCCTCTAGGTCGTTTCGCCATGTCCAAAGATAACTTGCTTTGGAAACTGGATGTGCTAGAGTCACGATTAGAAAAAGATACTTCTCACTCACGAATCTATAAAACAAAGTTTGCGGTCGAGCAAAAACCAAAAGGCGCACTACCTGCTAGAGATGAATTACAGAGGTTGATTCGGGAAACCAAAAGGAAGTTAGTGGATCGAAAAATACATCATGGAGTTGTACAGGCACAGAGGGCGTTGAAAACTGTGATAAATGTCGAATATTTGAAGATAATAAAACGACTGAAAAAGGCAGGACCTGAGACACCAGACGCAAAGAAAGCAGCTATGGAGGAAGAGCTGAGGGCTGTTTCGAGGATCAAGGATCTTAATATCGCAAAGTATATTGTTTACAGGCACTTGAACAAGTCTTATGTGACGAGAGAGAACCCGGATCCCGAATTTATCTCTCCCGAGGTGTTGGCGGAGGTCAAAGATATCAAAAACAGCAATAGCGAGCTTGACAGTGATAAGGCAGCTATGAACGTGCTTTCCAGATTGTGCAATGTAAAGGCCATGAAGATGGTATTTGAGGATCTGCTACGTTCGATAGACCACATCGCAGTGAGGGGCGCTAGACGCGAAGAAGAAGAGAGAGAAGGAGCCCGAGAAGATGAAAGGCGTGCTAAGGAAAAGGCGAGTAAAAGGCTACCGAAGCAAGAGGGAAGAAACCAGCGTGATAATGAGGATGAAGATTCGTCCAGTGATGATGAGTTTTACGATACTTTCGATGATTTGGCAGTACTCACTGATAACGAGAGGGAGAATAGAGAGAAGGCTAAAGATGCGAGGAAAGAGAAAGTCGTGGAAGAGCGAGGCAGCCTAACAAACCAGGGAGAGGATGATGAAGATGAGGAAGGAAAAGACGAAGAGGAAGACGAAGAGGAAGAAGAAGAGGTAGAAGAAGAGAGTGGGTCGGAAGATGAAGGTGACGATTTCTTCGCCGGCCGGTTACCTAATCTGGCAACTGGATACGTTTCTGGTTCGGACGACGAAGACAACTACGACTACGAAAACGATAAAGTGGTCAACCAGGTTGTCAGTGAACGCAATAACCGAAGGGGCCAGCGAGCGAGACGAAAGATATGGGAAATGAAATATGGTAAAACGGCCAAGCATCTTGTCAAAGAAAGAGAGGAACAGGCCCTCAAGGTCAAGCAGAGACAACAGGCATATGAAGAACGAGAAGCCCGAAGGCAGGCTAAACGCAAGAACCAGATGGGAGGAGGTAGTGATTCTAACTCATTCGGCACCAGGGCAGCTCTAGGGGCTCCTTTATTTGACAAGAAGCGCAAGATGTCAGAATCAGAACCCGATAAGCCTCTGCATCCATCATGGCAAGCCAAGAAGAACCAAAAGGCATCTGCCGCAGAGTTCCGAGGCAAAAAGATTAAATTTGACTGATTAATGCCCGTTTATGAAGCTCTCCCAAACGAAAGATCTTTCTGTTGATGGGCTTCAGAGATATCTAAAATACAATCTAAAAAACCATTTACTAATGAATTGCATGTATTGTCTAACTATATAGACTACTTTTACTTACCTATAGATATACCGTTTTTATTGACTGGGTGTTTGGTGATGCGCCGCGTGTGTGCGATTGCGACATCATGTCGAGCGGCAGATTCACGATAATCTGATCTGTAAGCAGAGGCTATAAACGCCATTTACATACTTCAACGTTTTCACGACTGATATCGGAATCAATTCAAGTTTTATAGAAATGCTTGAACAGACAATCACAAAAACAATTCAGGATTGGTCACTAGGCCATGGATTGGCTCTTCTAGGACCTGCCGGAAAGGAATCAACTGCTGTCCATGCCCCTGTTACATTACGCCCAACAGAATTCAAAAGAGCATCTTTTGAAGAAGCTCTGGCAGTGCAAAAACCGTTCAATACGTTGTATCATAATGTTGTTAAAGATGTAGAATGGCTGGAGGATATCTCGAGCCAGCTAGCCAAATTTGATCCCGAGTTCTCAGGGAAACTGCTTGATATTCATCTTAGAGCTAAATCTGAGCGCACCCAACCGTTGACTGCTGGTCTTTTCAGGTCGGACTACATAGTTCACAATGCAGATGGCCAAGAACAGATCAAACAGGTTGAATTCAATACTGTTTCGGTCTCTTTCGGCGCTCTGTCTAGCAGGCTGACAGAGCTTCACAATTTCTTGATCGAATCGGGGAGATATCCTGATCTACAGGCTGATTCAGTGCCAAAGTCCAAGGCATTGTACGGGCTAGCCAAGGGCCTAGCTAATATCGACGAGGCATATCGAAGGCAGAATGGTGTAAAGTCCACTGCTGTTCTCATAATTGTCCAACCAGGAGAACGGAACGCAATGGATCAGAGACTGATAGAGTACGAGTTGTTTGAGAAACATAAGGTCAAAATGTTTCGAGTAACGTTTTCTGAAGTAGCAGAACTCACTTACAAGTCAGACGCTGGCCGACTTTTCTTCTTGCCCAGAAACCTCGAGATTTCGGTTGTCTACTATCGAAGCGGGTATGGGCCTGGGGACTTCCCGACCAGTAAGGAGTGGGATGCCAGGTATTTTCTCGAAACTACGCATGCCATCAAGTGCCCCAGCGTTCTAACGCAATTGGCTGGAGCCAAGAAGATCCAGCAATTGCTGACTGATGAAGTCGTGCTTAAAAACCATTCAGACGGATTAACCGTTGAAGATATTGCATTACTGAAGAAGACTTTTGTAGCTATCCATACTATGGACGAGTCACCGAAGGGATTACAGGCTCACAAGCTGGCTCTTGAGCATCCTGAGAGATATGTACTTAAGCCCCAGCGAGAAGGAGGAGGAAACAATATTTACAAAGAAAGCATTCCGGATTTTCTAGCTTCTTTACCCAAGAATCAGTGGGGAGCCTATATTCTCATGGAGCTAATTAATCCAGCTCGGTCTACTAACCAAATTCTGCGAGATGGTGAGATATACGACGGTGATATTGTATCGGAGCTGGGAATATTTGGTACGGTCCTATGGGACACTGAGTCGGGCAAATCCCTTATAAATGAAGTTCCTGGATTTCTACTTCGAACTAAGCTTCAATCTAGTAACGAGGGAGGAGTAGCAGCGGGATTTGGTTGTATAGACTCGGTGTCACTAGTCTAGATTTGATGAAATGATTATGTTCTGTAAAGCAGCTGATTATTGCAGACCGGTTGGCGTATCTCCGTTTCCACCTCTCTGCTCCAATCTTAAACTCCTTCGCACAGCATTGATATTTGTCTTCTCAACATTAGCTGCCCACAATGCTGCCCCTACACAATTGGTAAAGCAAAAGAACAGCCCAATGATGGGTGCAGACTCAAACCCAGCAGCAACCATTCCAAATCCCATATACTGGCCTCTGCGCTCTGTTACGTATGCCTTCTCCTGTTTTGCAGTAAGCCCTTTGAGCTCAAAGTATCTACGATGAAGCCGCCTGCCGTGCTTGGGGCCTTCTAATATAACCAGTGTGACGGGCCCAATTATCGGAATAAAGTGCAGGGAGATTTTGATAACACACTTGAACGTCCACAAGGGGAACACAATATTCTTGGGACTCTGCTTAATGAATTTTTTGAGTCTTACAATTGGGTTATCATCCATCCGTTTGCGGAGTCTGCCAGCAATTACCATTTCATCCAGTCCTTCCATGCTGAGAACCTAGTTAGACGAAGCGATTAAGAGTTACAAAAAAAAATACAAGCTACACACCATGTCGAACAAAGATCTCAACGGGGTGGGAAGTAAGAAGATTTCAGAGATTAGATGGGCTGCTATAGTGCTCTCATGGAGCAATGCCAGCCAGGCTGTGACCAAGCCTGAGGGCCCATTGAAGAAAAGAGCAATTCCAGCTTGGATCGGGTATAGAAAGGTGTAAAATAGGACAAACACTACTCCAACGAGGATTACTTCCGGTATCAAGATAGAGAATAGGTACGCCCAGAGAATTGGATGAGAACAGAAGTAAGTGATTCCCTGGATAGGATATAAATAAGTACCTGAAAATGTGAGCATCAGTGGCACTGCAAATGGCTGAACAGTCTTGGCAAATAGCTTTCTAAAGAAAATTCGTTTCTGATGGGTCCTCAGTGTGCTACTCATGTTTTAAATGAATTATAACTAATGCTATGGAAGCTCTACAAATTCCTTGATTTGTGTGAGGGAGATGTTATAAAGAGGAGTGTGTTAATGAGTTGCATATGCGCTTATACCGTAGCGAATTTAGTGCAGATCACTTCTAAGAAAGATTCAAGTAATTTACTCATTGGAATTCTAAATCATACGAACCAATGATTCGATAAGGGCTCCGCGGCTCATACTGTTGACAGATACATTAAGCTATACTAGTTGGGCTTTTTCCGCCGTTAACCTTTACATAGATATAAATATCGTATTTATATATTCCTTACCTACTTCGGTCCTTGAGCTTTATATCCATATGAGCTTGCGGGGTACAACCTGCCTCGTCACGGGAGGATCCAAAGGAATAGGTCTGGCAATCGCGAGACGGTTCGCAAAAGAGGGCGCAAATCTGACATTAGTGGCTAGAAATAAATCTGTTCTGGAAGATCGGGTGAAACAGCTTCCTAAAGTTGTACCAGATCAAAATCATTGCTTTGTAGCGTTAGATCTCAGATATGGCTGGGTCGGTAATGCTCAGCATGTGAAACCAGTTGACACTGTCGTTAACTGTGCCGGAATCAGCCAATCTTCACTGTTGGTATCCACAGACGAGGAGACTGTGCGAGACCTCTTGGATGTAAACTTGCTAGGAACTATTCTTACTACACAGGCCTTCATGAAACCTATGCTGAGGAAACGAAAGGGCCAGTTTATTAATATATCCTCCATTCTTGCATTTAAAGGGCTCAAAGGAACTTCTGTGTACTCTGCTGCCAAAGCGGGTGTCGTCGGATTCACCCAAGCAATTGCACAGGAAATGGGCTCTAAGGATATTAGATCCAACTGTCTGTGTCTGGGACTGGTGGACACAGACATGGGCAATGCAGTGACACCAGCCATTCGCGAAGCCCTTCTTTCTGACGGGCACAAAATGTTGACTCCACAGAGTGTAGCAGAGGAGGTCCTTCAGCTTGCGACGAGTGGAGCCAACGGACTCGTGAAGGAAGTATGGTGAGTTACCTATGAAATGTTAAATATATGATTGTACAGTATCGAAATCGAAGCTTGCTACGAGCGGAGCCCACTGAATCCTTAAGGAAGTATGGTGAATTACCTATGCATTAATAAATATATGATTGTACACTATCGAAAATCGAAGGAAAGGGACTGACTGAGACAATTGGCGTCATGCGTTTTTTATTTCTTCCTTGTGAACGGGTCAACACGTCTCAAACGTCGGCAAGGCAAGCGATGGCTCAATTATATCCCCGTGGCTATCTAATAACCGCCGAACCAACCGTTCTAGCATTTCTACTCGTTGGATTAACTTTTCATTATCAGATGCCAGTTGGTCAACCCTACTTTCAACTTGTCTCAGAGTTGAATCAGCTTTAAGCTGCTTCTCCTGCGCATTAGTTTCAATTTGTCCTCTAATGTCTTCTCTGACGGGCTCAACTCTAGCCCTTTTCACGTTCAAGGTCGGTGACATAGGCGAGCCAATTTCAGGACCAGCTCCATACAGTTGTAAGACATCGTCATAACCTGGAGTGGCTGGTGGCTTGCTGTCGTTGCAAGACCAGGTTTCCAGAGACTGAGGAGTCGCTGCGACCAACATAGGTATACGTGAGCTGTCGTTTGCAGACCGGATGGGAGTAGTAGACTGCTGAGCCGACTTGTAATCAGAGGGAGATGACGGAGCAGGAGAAACCGGCGAGCCTAACGACATTATATGTTGTACTTTCTGTGGTTGCTGTGTTTTTATAACTGTAGACACATTAAATATAGTGAGCGAAGCAGTTGAAAACAAGTCCAAAATAGATCGTTAGCTAGAACCGTCAATATTTTACGGCCAGGGTAGAACTCTCGAAACTAAAGAAGCCTGGGTGGTGGTGTCAAAATGTCAAAGGGGTTGGTTAGCACTCCTGTAAATTAATTTACCCACAGACAGACGCGCTTAATTACGCGCAAAGATGTTTGGCGCGCGCGTCAGCTCACCGATCAGCACCACAGATGCATCTACGCCTCACACGCCGCATACTATATGTACGGCGTGGTAAGCCTCATATTTCACAGTCACATTTCCTAATTGAGCATTCAAAGATTCTTTCAGCATGGCCATTTTGGTACACCTCTGACATTTCAAGCACAACTCAAAGAATCCCATATACTAAAAAAAAGACATACAACATGAGCTACAAGGACGAGAAGGTTCCCGAGGCCGAAGAGGCCGTCTTGAAGGTTAGAATCACCATCACCTCTACCAAGGTTAAGCAGCTAGAAAAGGGTGAGTAGTTTTTTTCGGTCACGGACGAATTCACGAGCCTTGAGTGTTATATTGAAAAATGTAGAAAGAGCATCGAGAGCAGAGCACCGGGTGCAATAGAAAGGAATTTTCGAATCGATATTGATTGTATGAACAAATGTAAACCAAGAAGGGCCTTTTAATTTTAAAGTACGGCTAAAAGGACGACATTTTTTGGTTGCTGAACATCAAGAAAATGATCTAAACGATAGAACTGGAACGACTCGACTTGATTTCCAGGCAAGAAACGTATTTAGTGCTTGCCCGAACTTGTTTGGGTTTTTTTGAGAAGCGCAGTACAACGTTCAAAGTTATTTTGAATATTTGCTGTGAGTGTTCCCTATTGGCTACAACAACTCGTACGCGGCTACTTTGAAGGACCGTGCAGCCATGTTTTAGATGGGAGCCGGATTTGCCAGCAGGAAGTTCACTGCCTTTTATTTATATCTTATTTTGTGAGATTTCACTGTCTTAGTATGGATGATGCCTGCTCTTGATGCCCTGACACACAAATTAGTTTCTCATTCTATTTTTTTGTGCTTTACTAACTAGTCTGCTCTGACATTGTCAGCCGAGCTAAATCCACCTCATTAGTAGTCAAGGGCCCCGTCCGACTGCCCACAAAGGTTCTGACCGTCACCACCCGAAAAACCCCTAATGGTGAGGGATCCAAGACCTGGGATCGATACGAGTTGAGAATCCACAAGCGAATCATCGACCTCCAATCTCCCGCTTCTATTGTCAAGAAGATTACCTCTTATAACATTGAGAGCGGTGTTGATATTGTCATCACTGTTGCTCAGTAAATTTTGTACGATGTAATAAAAATGTATCACGATTTCTTAAAAAGTTCCAGCCTGAGAGAGCTGAAGTGGAGATTATTGCATTGGCCAGGCGCTTGAAGGACCACGAGCGATAAGGCTAGTTTTTTTCTATTTCTATATTTGCTTAAACGAACCTTGAAAGTCCGTGGTTAAATCAGGATCGGACATTAGCAGATTTACCATGAACATATAAGACACGCAACCAGCGGTCTTTTTCTGTTCCACCTTCAGTTCCCTTTTCACAGAACACATTCTTTAATCCACCACTCATGCAACCTAGTATCTTCGGTCAGTTCAGGATGAAATGAAGTCCCCACGATGTTTCTCTGCTGGACTGCTACCACTACACCCTCTTCCTCGCCCTCTTTTGCTGGCAGTCGACCTAGTACTCTAGCTTTCTCCCTGTTATCTGCGAGTACCTTCTCCTTGGGTGCTGAAACAAGGTCAGAAGTGCCAGCAGAAGAAGAACCAACTCCGTCTTCAATAATAGACTCCACTACCGGTGCCCGAATAAATACACACTCAAACGGTTCCTGGCCCAGTACTGCTAGTGGCAGTTTCGAAGCAAAAGACTCTGTCTGTCGGCCAAAATGATTACGTCTCACACGGATACCGAGACCCCCGATAAGCTCCTGACCATCTTTTTTAGTACGAGTAGCTTCCTCTGCCAGTAATATCATTCCTGCACATGTTCCCCACACCGGTTTCTGTTCTTTCTTCACAAAGCTTCTCAAAGGCTCCAGCAGTCCTGTTCTTTCTGCCACTAAGCTGATCGTGGTTGATTCACCACCCGGTATGACGAGCGCGCCACATTTGCTTAGCTCTTCGGGCGTTCGAACCTCAATAACAGTTAAATTTACCCCCTGTAATTTTGGCTCGTCAGCTGCCTTTAGTTTTGAGAGAGCCTGTTTTAAATGATTTTCATGCTCTATGAAGGCGCCCTGTAGGGCCAACACCCCGATGGTTAAGAACGATTCTTTGGTCATTGGAGTTACAAAGAATGCGCCGGAGATTATATATTATTCTCTATTTCTTTCGATAGTATCACTCTGTTCTCCGTTCTCATATAAAAGCGGGCCTTTACACCTTGAATATTCACTTTGGTTGTAATCAGTCACTTCATATAGCCGCTTATTGCAGATCGACAAATCGACCCGTGTAGGTCCCGCAGGGCCCGCGTAAGGTAGACCTAATAAATGAATGTTTCAAGACTAGCTCTTATTCTATAGAATATATATAACTTACATATGCCGCTAAATTATAGATTCTAAGCTTCTCTAAACAGCATCAGCTTCTGTGAAGCAGAACCAACCCTCTCCGGGAGGAGCCGCCAGAGGAATGTCTGTTTTTCACGCATCAAACGTAGTAAACAGCCGGTCTCCCATATCTCCAACTCTAGTTAGTCGTCTAGTCGAGTAATACACACTTTCAGCTAATTTGACATTAACAGCCTCCGTTGCCGTGCAACAAACAACAACATACCCTGGTAAAATGAATCCTGAATCGGACAGCTGGGGATCAACCTGGCCAACGTAGAAGTCAACGTCCGGAAACTCCTCAGTCAGCTTACTTATCCCCTGTTGACTGGCCACTACCGAGCAGAAAACGATTCGCTTAACATTCCATTCCCTAGTTAGTAGTGCTCCCACCGCTACACAAAGCTGTTTGGTCCAGCTTCTAGCCGTTGTCCAGAGCTGGAGAGCTGCTGGGGTCAGCCCCAGACCCCGTGTCTCTGCTTTGCAGAGAGATGACGACGACCTTTTTATGCCACGCTGGATGTTGACATCCCAGGGAGCAAATACGTACTTCAGTGTATGAATAACAGCGGTAGCCGTGCCTCCAGTTGCAATGATTGGGTCAAGAACAATAGCCAAATCAAAGGTATCACACTTAGTGGGCAATTTGTTGTAGTATTCAACCGGAGCCAGACTACCCTTGTCTCTGAAAATTCCCAGATGGTAAACCGGAGCAGCTTCGTCTGGCAGGAAGCTTTGAAACGCAGGCAACATAGCCAACCCAGATCGTAACACAGGAACCAAAGCATATCTTTCTGGAACGGCTTTCAGAGACTCGAATTGCCTGCCCAAGACGGATGTAGCCATTGGACCTGGAGCCAAAGAAAACGCTTGAGCACTAGCCTCGATGGCGACAATGCTGGCTATTTCCTTGGTCAACCTTCGGGTTTCTCCTGCGGAAGAGTCCTGTCGAAGGCGAGTGATTTTAGCTTTCAGAGAAGGATGTTTAGATTCGAAAAGCATGTTTGGTGCGGGTGTGAACTAGTAATTATTGAAGTTTATGATAACCCGTGATTAAAGCTCGTTCTGTTCTCCCACTCTAACGATCAATCTTGCTTATTTCAACGAACGACACGCTCAATAAATATATACTCCTACTGTTCAATTAACAACTAAAAGGCAATGGGTCACAATATATATATGAGTGCTATATATATGCGAACGGCTTATTCAATTGCGTAGATCTAGTGTACGAGAATCCTGTTATTGGTTGTGGATCTATCTCGGTGTTTACTACATTATCTACACTTCCCGACCCCGCCGCTCGGGCCCGCCATCCCCCACATGCCTTATCTTATCGGCGGGTCCTCGAAGCTCCTGCCTGCATCATCATCACTCGTTATAACTATTGCAAATAATCATCCTTCTCTGAATCATCCAAGCATGTCATCTAAATATCTGTTATCCATCCAATCTGTACGAGAAAGATCGCAATTGGTGTTTGAGAAGGCCAAGCTCAATAAACTGACCAACTTTGACGTGAATTTGGACCGTCTGAAAGAAACTACCGACTACACCCTGGAAGTAATAGGTAAACACTATTCTGACTATGACGACATTCCGCCCCACGGTCGTTGGCAGCATTTCCTAGTGGGAAAGGTTGACCGAATCAAAGCATTGCTCTCGAGTCAAAAGGATACTCCTAAGAATGAGATTGCTAAACAGCTCGTGGATCTGTTCACTGTGTCTGTTTTGCTAGATGCTGGAGCGGGGAATGAATGGAAGTATACAGAGGCATCTAGTGGCGTTTCCTGTGGAAGAAGCGAGGGACTGGCCGTTGCTTCGTACAATATGTTTATAAACGGTCTGTTTTCGTCCGACCCAAACCAACCTTACCAGGTGGACAACAAAAGACTGTCCATGTTGCAGTTGTCTGATTTAGAAGGTGGATTCCAAGTATCAGAGTCAAATCCTCTCGCAGGAGCAGAGGGAAGAACTTCGCTCCTGCAGAATCTTGGCGATGCTCTAAAAAACTCTAAATACTTTGGAGAAGATGGACGCCCTGGCTCTCTGATAGACTATCTGAAATCTCACGAGTCAACAGTGAAAAGTAAATCTCAAGACGGAGTGGTCGGATCTGATACAACGTATGAAGTACAGGTTCCTGTTCTATGGGACGCACTGATGGAAGGGCTTGGACCCATTTGGCCCAAGGGAAGGACTTCCTTAGATGGTGTCCCTCTTGGAGATGCTTGGAAATGCTCATCGATGCCTCAAGACGAGGGTGAATGGGCTAAGATTGTGCCTTTTCATAAGCTCACACAGTGGCTCTGTTACTCCATCATTGTTCCCATGGCAATGTTTGGAGATATTAAATTTGTTGGGCAGGAGCATCTGACTGGTCTCCCAGAATATAGGAACGGTGGTCTGCTTGTCGACTTAGGTGTCTTGCAGTTAAAACCTGAGGTGCTTGAAGCCGCCGAGAAAACCGCGATGGATATACCTCGCTTTCCAGCAGAGTCTGATGTTATTGTGGAATGGAGAGCAGTAACTGTTCATTGCCTGGATTCCATTCTACAGAGAGTAAATGAAATCATTTCACCGAAAAAATTGACGCTTCCGCAACTGCTGGAGGGAGGCACTTGGACAGCTGGTAGGGAAATCGCTGCTGAGAGACGGAAAGCCACTGGTGGTCCTCCTATTGAGATTATCAGCGATGGTACGGTCTTCTAGTTTATTTGTAAGAACTACACTTATTTCAACCTATGTATATTGAATGCTCTAAGCTATACAAGCAACTATGTACATTTCACGTCTGGTCAGCACAATATTTTCAAAAAACAAAAACAAAACTTGAATGCAAAAATTGGTACATCATTTTGAAGACTGAAGTTTGGTTGTTTTCTCATCATTGGAACCCTGAGAGTGGTGCATGAACAGTTTTAATCCTCTGTACGCTCAATTGACCTTGAAAAGTATCCATTGTTTACTTACTATGACCGTGGTTGTCCAACCTCCAATTTTCGATTCAAATCACTAGGTTAGAAATTTTGCCTCAAGTTTAATACAAAAACCAAATCAGAGGTCAAGAAAATAAAAGGCTATCTCCATATGGATGTCAGAGAGATTCCCAACTTGATGAATCATCATTTTTGGTTCCAAATCATTACTATTCAATTGTACTTACAGGTTGGCGTGAGTTAAAAAAGAAGTTGGAAAAATTAATTGTGGTTGCAGTATTTATAGTGTGTACGGCTGAAGTCCACATACCGGAAGATCAGTTGAAGGTCAAGGTCAAGGTCAACAGCTGTAAGAAACTATGAGAGGATGGAGAGAAAAAGACAAAGAAAGGAAACTATAATCATGTCACTCCACCATTTACTAAATAAGTTGATAGTTAGAAAGAGGCCAAGTACGATGAATCATTTGACACACGCATGGAAACCTCAAACTATTATGGGATGATTGCATTTACTGAAATCTACAATACTCTGCCATTGGATAAAATACACCTATTGAAATGCTTCTACTTATGCTTAATAGGGACTATCCTGAGGATCAACCGAGTCATCGTAAAATCGATTGATATAAGGGACTTTATCAAAGATTCCACGTCGCAAAACAGGAACAGAATCCGTGAAAAACAGAACAGCTCCAAGAGCACTAGCTCCCCAAAGGGCTAAGGCAGGAGACCTTGTCAGATTTATATCTATAGATAGGGAGCATTTAATGAACAAGGAATCATTTAACTCTAGAGGATTTGTTCGCAAATATTATTTCGTACTTACCATCGGAACAAAACAGTTGGATTGGTGTTGATGAGGTGGGGCAACACCTTGTACCGAGCAGAGGTGATGTATTGCTAGTTAGAGCAGGATAAACTTTATCAAAATATGGCGAATCCCTTCGTTTTCACTTACCTTGGAAGGCATTTCGAACTTCTATGGTAATATCGAAGGTTGGTTGGTGGAGAGGAATTTTGAATTCCCATATTGGATCTGCGGCTGCCGAACCAATCATAAGCCAAAGAACTCAAAGAACTCAAAGAAGAGTCCCCGACATGCCAACAGTACGGACGCGCGGCTCATGGCTATAGAAGTGATATATATTGAGATAGTTAATGGAGACCAACTTTAAAACAATCAGGTGTAAATCGGCCAATTAAAAGGCTATTTTTCTTTCGCGAGTAGTACCGCTGAGAATGCTACTTTATGAGAAGCTCTAATTTCAAGTTAATTTATTCAGCTATATAATTGAATCTTAAATCGATAAATAGGAAAGTAATATATATATATCTAGAAGGAACTGAAAACCAGATATTTTTGCCGCGAATTCAGGCTCCCAACTCTGTTGCCAGTTATTTTGATTTCAGTCTAAACTTTGGGCAATGTCAAGAACGCTAGTTCATGGCTTTTAAGATCTATTACTCTGACGTTATTCCCGGTCAAGTCTTTATATGTAGCCTCGTCATTATCAGGGACGACTGATCGTGTAGCTTCCTTGATAACATAGGATTTAAATCCTCTTTGAGATGCTCCAACTGCCGTATGGAAAACGCAGAAATCCAGAGCTAGGCCAACAACGTAGACATCGGTTATATCATTTTCACGCAGGATAGTCTCAAGCTCAGTCTTGGCAGTCCCCCAGATATCGGCAAATCCAGAATAAAACTCTCGGTTCTTTATGGATCCCTTTTTAACATAATGGCTAATCACACTGAGATTTTCAATTTCAGGAGGAACGCGAGCACCAACTGTGTCCTGAACGCAATGATCGGGCCACACAAAAGTCGACTTGCTCTCCTCTGGATTATCCGGATTTTGAAAGACGATAGGATCGAAGGGTTTAGTTCCAGGGTTGTTTGAGGAAAAGGATATATGATCTTTTGGGTGCCAGTCTTTCGTGGCAACTATCAGATCCCAGCAGTCGTGTTTTGCCAGTTCGGTAACTATAGGAATAACATCCCTCCCATTAGCGACAGCTAGAGTTCCATTCTAGTTAGAGAAATTCGTATCAACATTATCTTGACACTTACCGGTGGAAGAAAATCCTCTTGGATGTCAACAACTACCAAAGCTCTTTTCATCAGGGCTCTTTCCTCACTTCGCACGTTGTGCTGATAGTGAATATGTGATATTACTTTACTATTGCTTCACTATATTGTTAGTTTACACCACTTGGACATGAATGAATGATCGCCATTAAAAATAATGAACCATATATTCAAGCACAGATCAACCTGACAAACCTGACAAGCGAGTAAAGAGCGTACAATACGATAGTCAAGAATGCTTAAATAAAGGATCTGTCAACGGCATTAGAGCAGGCACTTTTCAGTCCAAAAAAATGGTGACAACCGTGGGATTCGAACCCACGCCTCCGGAGAGATCAGGACCTTAACCTGACGCCTTAGACCAACTCGGCCAGATTGCCAGTGTTACCAAAAATTTGAGGAGTTCTAGTCATAGGTTGCTATTCAAATTTCCTTAAAAGTTTTGAAATTCTTCAACATGAAACTGTAAAAATGGATCTTTGAACTCTTACAAGGTTAATTATGATAATAAGGCTATAATATAATAACCACAAAGTCTGGTGGAGGTGTTTAGACAGGTATTGGATACCTGGTTACTCTAAAATACTCCTCTCTTTTTTGGCAGAGTGCCTCACCCTAAGCTCATGGTCAAGACAATGGGAAATCCTTGGAACTATCACACGTAGAAAGAGCCTGTAGCGGGTGAATATGTGTACTAGAGTCGTTCTCGGAGTGAAATATAGAACCGCGGTATTATTATTGTATTTCTATATGTAATCCATACTTTAAATTTGATTTCTATCTATGATCAACAAGTGGGCCAAGATAAACCACAGCAGAGAGTGTCAACTTATTTATACAGTCTTCTAAATAAGATAAATCTTCATCAATAACGTTAAGATGTGATGACAAGGAAAGAAATATCTTTTGCAAGAAATAGACTGTTTCATAGAAACAAATGTATCACACATAATATGTATGGAAGGGATTAAGTATGTCGCAGGCATTTAGATGCAAATTGAATAAACCCTGGCTTAGAAGGCAAAAGATTTATATTCGATTAACTATATACAAACTCATATACTATATACAAACTCATATACTATATACAGTAGTTCCAGATGAAAAGTAAACCGAAGATATAGTTCGACAATTCCGAGTGACTTTCGCATCTCTTATATAAAGTTCGGTAAATGGTTATATTGCAAGATAAGTATCACCCAGGCCCCTTTATTTATAAACAATGACAGTAAAAATATCTCAAAAGAGATATCCAAATTGTCTATAAAGATAAGTAGGTCAACTTAGTGGTGTCATTGTTGCCAGTCAACTATTATATTTCTTCAGAAGAAAACAAAGTAAATCCTGAGTTCAAAATTATGCCGAATATCAAAGTGCAGCTTGGCTGCAACCACATAAGTAACCAGGTAAAACAATCTTAGAATCTCGGCAACTATCATCTAGGTGATGGGTGGTTCAGAATTACACATTTGGTAAATATATAACCGACCGACCTTAACTGTATAAGCTTTTCACTGACTAGTTCTGACGAAAGCCCAGGATATCATTTCCCGGTAAAGAACACCATGAATGTATGCACTGAGGCAAAAACCCACTCTTCAAAAACAGAAAGCAGTTACAGCGAGGTCCTGTCTACAAGACACTCTTCACCGGCCACCTGGGAAGCTTTGGAATATCTCTTGAAATCACAGACTTTCCAGCCCACTAAGAGACACCCGAATAGACTAACTAATGAAGAATAATATATAATATAAAAGCATATTCTCTAACAATACACACTGTTTCAAACTTTATCAACTAATCATTTGCCCTTGTCGGGGATAACTCCAGGGGTGCCGATAAGACCATGTAGCTTAGTCATTGGCGGATGATTCAATAAAACGTGAAAGTGCTCCAAAGCCCTTACACTCTGCAACGCAAATGTATTTTTAAACCAGAGGATATCGTTTGATGACATTCCCAACTGATCTTGAAAAGTAGCTTTCACATATGACGCGATCAACTGTGTAGCTTCATCTGTAGGGTGCCCAGTGCCGTCTTCGGGGATACGCGCTTTGGACCATACTACAATGTGAATGATTCCATCTTCTACTCCATATGGATAGTCGTTGAGTAGAATTTTCAAGTCAGACGGGTCACTGAGGATCGCGGGATTGGCTGGAACTATACGCCCCGATTCGTCGGGGACCCATTTGAGCCTCTCCTTTACAATAAACTGCTGGAACCCGCCATACTCAGCTAGAATCTTGGATTTATCCTGCAGATACGACTTTAATTGCGATGGCTTCCTCATTAACCGCTGTAAATCATGAGATTCTTGTCAGCTAAAAGAACGTCACATTATGGCCCATGCTGCATACCTATGATTTCCCTGAGCAGGTCCCACGTGAAAGGTACAAAATTGTCCCCTAGCTCTATAATCTTACGGTCTCGCTCAGAGAGAGAGGGCTCGTCAGAAGTTGTCATCTTTTGAGGGTAGCTTTACTCTAAAGTATAAAAGTTGTAAATGAAGGAAGTGAGGAAAGAGGCGGCTGGCATATCTCGAAGAAACGGACCTCGCATGTTACATTCCGGGATGATAACCCGACCTGCATATTGGTTAGATGAGATAAGCCGGTCAAAACAATAACTTGTTAGTTGCAGAATGAAAGGGAAATAGGGGAAAGAGTTGAATATGACATGGGCAATCATATAAGTTATAAACAATATCGATCTATAATTCTCTAAGTTTTAGCCTTAACTAAGTGCTGGTTCGTATACTGGAGGGATGTGTGTAGCCAACCTCTGGATTAACTATTCACCGATGTGACGTTCGTCCTCAGGCTTCCAGCTACCTTCAAATTGATGCTTCACAAATGCAAGTGGATGATGCTCCGACTCAGCTCCCATAGTCTGAATGCCCGGACTAAAACTGGTAATAGGCAGAACTAACACATCAGATACAGCTTTGGGCTCTGTCATTCCCGTAAAATTTTGAACTCCAACCTTGTAGTACAATCCACTTTTGACTGGATCGTTGAAGTATGTAAATATAGTGTCAGTCCAAACCCCAGGGCCTGTCCAGTCCATAATGTCACTGCCTCTATCTTTGGAACCAGGAAGTCCAAGGGTTCCGTCAGCCTTCTTTTGCAGAGTCTTCTCAGTGATCCTAGCAACAATGTCTCGCAGCACTGGGTGACCTGTTTTAGACTGAATGGTCCACTGGCAAAATTGAATTCGTCGGGCGTACCACTCGTTCCAGTCTTCTCGGTCAGGGTCTGCTTCGATGCCTATAATTAAGCCTAACTTGAGAGGGTCCACATTGTCAGGGATCCAGTTGGGTACTGGCTGCAACGCCTGAGTATCCACGTCTGAGTATGTTCCTCCCATAGCCAAAAGAATAAGATATCTGAAGAAATCGGCCTTCAGGATATTTTCGGGCATAGCGTCATACGCCTCTACGACCTTGGGAATATTCATGTATAAATGCTTCACGAGTGTTCTCGCCTTTTCATCGCTCAGAACTTCATGGACAAAGCCTTCGTTTTTGTCGGCCCACGAATGTACAGTATCCCTAAATTTAGCATCAAATCTTGGGTCTTCAAGGTCATGCTTCCAGGTCTGCCAAATATAAGCTGGAAACTTTTTTGACACGTCATATGGAAATTGGAATGCTAGCTGTTCTCGTATGGAGGCAGTGGAAGGTAATTTTCGTAATTGTTGCAACTTCTTTTCAAGAAGCCGCCTATCCTCCTCAAGCTGTTCTATTTTTTTCTCTTGTAGTCGAATGTTCTCGACTGTACTATGCTGCAATTCTTTCAGCGCATATTCAGTATCTTGCTTCGACTTTAACAACTGCCTTTCCAGATCCGCCGTTGGCAGTAGCCCCTTTGGATTAATCTTCTTATGACCGCTGAAGAAAAAGAAGAATAATCCCATAACAGTCAGAGCGACTATCAGGGACCTTCTAAAGCTCAGCATTTTTTTTTATCTTTTTTTGTAGTTTTCGAATTCCTTTGTATGGTAAGTGCCGCTGCTGTTCGCCTCAAGGATTTTTACTTGGTTATGCTCTTACGTCTTAACTATCAGGAAGAAATGACGTGGACCCTTTTGTCGAGATCAGAGGATGTGAAGTTTACGGCCTGAACTCCAAAAATCTGATGGCGAATACTCTGAAAGTCTTTCACAGAATAAATGAAATATAACCTCCAAAATTTTTTGAACGTGAATTTACTACTCACTGTTGAAAAGGTAAATCAAGGAGTTGAAAAACCTTCATCCAAGATAATGGGTGTTGTGTGAGTTGTTTCGTAGATCCGCCAAAAACCATTTATCGACAAGCCGCAAGAAAAAGTTGAAAGATCCACCCGAACGTGCAGATCAGGAACAGATGAGTTAGAAGATGGCATAAATGCTTTGGTGGGCCAAGACTTTTTTCTACAGAGATAGGTCGATATACGTTGAGTTTTTTGTGTCTCGGTTATTATATAGAACAGGAGAATTAGCAGGTACGGCTGGACGATAGACATTGAAGCCAAACATCTTCACCCTGGAATACCGCCTGGACATTTTTAAGCAGATCCATTCAATTCATTTACAGTTTCATCGCCTCTTTTGTACATTCCAACCACAGAGCCTCCTTTTTCTTGTCGCTCACGAAGAGAAGCCAAATCGAAGAATATAATGAGCGATACTGCCAACCTGTTTCCCTCACAAAAACTGGCTGTACGGCTTCGTATACCTGGTTCCCGTATTACTATAGATCTCGTCAAGGCCAATACGAAAGTTGAATACAGTACTGTGTAAACCTTAACACGCCAAACCTTGCTAATTGCCAAATAATGACCAATCTTTGATCTCAAAGCTGTCTAGTAGTCGGTTCACATTGCTGATTGCGGTGCTGACTCTCTGACCTTCTGGGGAATCATCGAATTTGACTGCCCATTCATGATCTATTGGAATATTGTAACAGATAACAAGATCCGTAGACACTTCATATAATCTAATGAGCACAAAAATCAATACCACTGTATGTTTAACGTCATCTTTTCTTCCCCATTTCTTGGAAGGAAAGCTGGCAATTGACGTGTACGCATGATAAGAGCTGGTCAGTATATAGACCTACAGGTGGATTTGCAATTATATCTTCAACCGGTAAGATAAAGATAAGAGACGAGATCCTGCTGACTCACCTGAGATTCTGAACTACGATCTTTTTCGTGTTCAGGACGGACAATTCTTTCTCCACATCGTTCAGCGCTGAAATCTCATTTATATGCTCCGTAACCGCTTCCTCATCAGTTGCCTCTACTCTCTCTAGGACTTCTATAACAATAGAATCGTCATTTTGATCATTCACAAATACTTCCTGATTATCAGGGACTTGCCTGAAATTACTAGCATCCTCAAACCCTGTTGGGATCACACCCTTTATTGCACCTCCATAGAAATCTGTCGTTGCCATTTCAAGGAAAAAAGTAGCATTGATGGCTGTTGATAACTTTTGCGTTTGATCTACTGTCAGAACTCAAAAACAAAAAAACGGGCCCAACCGGGAATTGAACCCGGGACCTCTCGCATATTGCCTAAGGTGTTGCCCTAAGCGAGAATTATACCACTAAACCATCGGGCCGTGTTTTTTTCAAAATTTTTTAAAATTAATCATAAATCTGTAAAAGCCGCATGTGCCACAGCATATAGGGCTCAAACACTTGTGTGTTCTGGTTTGACAAGAGTAATTTAATCCGTAAATTGTTCCAGAACGTTTCAGTAATTATTACTTGACATAGTCAGGCTTCTCAATTACACGTACCCCATGGGCTTCTTGGCTTACCACAATCTTTTTAGTAACACTACTCAGCCATTTGAGCTTGAGCCTGAGTTTTCCCAGCTAACCTCACAGTAAGTCATCGAACTGTGAATATTTTGAATCATGTAGTAACTAAGATAAGTCATAAATAACATTACCACATCCTCATCATCAGCAAAATTGACATCTTCATTAGCAGCTGTGTCTGTCAAATCTGGAAGAGCGTAATTTTTATAACTCAGCCTCCCTGCCAATAACCTCTCCCCCACCACCTATAATTATAAAGTGGGAGCAAACGGCTAAACTTGACCCCCAAACCGATTTGTATGTCCCAAGACCGTGACAACTTATCTCTACCTCAACACACACCAATTCGCTGTAACAATCAGCACTGGTAGTTTCTCAAACGCTTGTAAGATACATGGCGATTACCAAGAGAGCTGGCAAAAAAGCCCAGGGCGGGACCAAGGCGCCCCCGCCTAAGCGAGGAGGGGTCAAAAAGGCTACTTTTGACGTTACAAAGAAGAAAGAGGTCGGAGTTTCGGACCTGACTCTTCTTTCCAAAGTTTCCGACGAAGCAATCAACGATAATTTGAAAAAAAGGTTTGAAGCCGGTATTATTTATGTAAGTCAGTTTCTGGCTGTCCGTATGAGGCTGATTGCTGATGGATTCAGCTAATGGTTTTGACGATTTGGTACTAACAAGACTTATATTGGCCATGTGGTAAGCTTGAACGGCATAAATTCATAACATCCATCTCGTCATCAATTTCTAACTCAGCTCATATCTGTCAACCCGTTCAGGGATCTTGGGATATATACCGATGAAACGCTGAACTCTTATAAGGGTAAAAACCGTCTTGAGGTACCTCCTCATGTTTTTGCTATCGCGGAATCGATGTACTATAACATGAAATCGTACTCTGAAAGCCAGTGCGTGATCATTAGCGGAGAGTCTGGAGCGGGCAAAACTGAAGCTGCTAAGCGGATAATGCAGTACATAGCATCGGTTTCGGGCGAATCATCATCTGGGATCCAAAAGATAAAGGATATGGTCCTTGCTACAAACCCCCTCTTGGAGTCGTTCGGATGTGCCAAGACTCTTCGAAATGACAATTCTTCTAGACATGGAAAGTACTTGCAAATTTTGTTCAACAAGCAGGGTGAACCGATGGGTGCAAACATCACTAATTATTTGCTGGAGAAAGGGAGAGTTGTGGGCCAGATCCGAAATGAACGAAACTTCCATATATTCTATCAATTCACGAAGGGTGCACCTCAGAATTATAGAGAACTTTATGGAATACAGGGCCCGGAGACTTATGACTATACTAGTGCGTCTAAATGTACTACGGTGGACGGCATTGATGATACGGCTGATTTTGCCGAGACTTTGCAGGCCATGAACATCATTGGGATTTCACAGGAAGAACAGGATCAGATTTTCAAGCTTTTAGCTGCAATTCTATGGATAGGTAATATCCACTTTGTTGAAAATGATGATGGTACTTCAACTATAAAAGACTTGTCTGTGCCTAATTTTGTTGCCTATTTATTGGATGTGAATGCCGATAGCATAGAAAAGGCGCTCACTATCAAAGTGGTGGAAACGTCACATGGTGCTCGGAGAGGTTCTGTCTATGAGAGTCCCTTGAACCCAGTTCAAGCCGGTGCTGTTCGGAATGCGTTAGCCAAGGCCATTTATAACAATCTGTTTGATTGGATTGTAGATCGAGTTAACAAGTCTCTTCAGTCACACGGTGTAGTGGATAAAACGATTGGAATTTTGGACATTTATGGATTTGAAATCTTTGATAACAATAGCTTTGAGCAGATATGCATCAATTATGTCAATGAAAAGCTACAGCAAATCTTTATCCAGCTGACTCTGAAAACGGAGCAGGAAGAATATGTTCGAGAGCAGATTAAATGGACCCCCATTGATTACTTTAACAATAAAGTAGTGTGTGACCTCATTGAGGAGAGGCGACCACCGGGAGTCTTTTCAGTCTTGAACGATGCTTGTGCAACGGCTCATGCGGATTCTGGTGCTGCCGACCAAAATTTTGCTATGAAGATAGGTTTACTTACATCGAATGCTCATTTTGAGACGCGCCAGAACAAATTTATCATCAAGCATTATGCTGGTGATGTGACTTACGACATCGCAGGAATGACTGATAAAAATAAAGATCTTTTGCAAAAGGATCTCTTGATTTTAATTGATTCCACTGCCAATCCATTTTTGAAATCGCTCTTCCCGCAGGAGGTAGATACTGGCTCACGAAAACGACCACCTACTGCCAGTGATAAAATCAAGGAATCAGCAAATGCTTTGATGCACACGCTATCTATGTCCCAGCCTTCGTACATTCGAACCATCAAGCCGAATCAAAATAGGTCCCCCGCTGAATACGATACTAAGGCTGTATTGCACCAGGTCAAATACCTTGGACTTCATGAAAATGTTCGAATCAGACGTGCCGGTTTTGCGTATCGTCAAACATTCGAAAAGTTCGTTGAGCGTTTCTATCTCTTGTCCGGGAAGACGTCGTATGCAGGAGATTACATATGGACTGGGGATTCCAAAACTGCGACCTTGCAAATATTCAATGACACGGGTATTCCATCTACAGAATATCAAATGGGAGTGACAAAGGCTTTTATTAAGACTCCTGAAACCTTGTTTGCGCTGGAGCATATGAGAGATATGTATTGGCATAATATGGCTGCGAGAATTCAACGGGCATGGAGAGCCTACCTTAAATTCAAGAGTGATATGGCTACCAAAATTCAGCGTGCCTGGAGAGAGAAGAAGAGTGGTAAGAAGTACATCGAACTACGAGATAAAGGACACAAAACCCTAGCAAATCGAAAAGAGCGTAGACGGATGAGCTTGCTGGGATATAGACGATTCTGGGGTGACTATCTAGCCTGTAACGACAAAAGCTCTCCGGGCGGATTTGTTCTTCGTTCTATTGGGGTTTCCGAGAAAGTGCGATTCTCCAGTTATGGACAGATTTTAATAGCCAAGTTTGGCAGATCCAGTCAACGTGTTGATCGTATCTTCATCCTTACTGCGTCTAAACTTTTAATTGTAACAGAACAAGTCGTTCAAAGACAATTGTCGTACGCAATTGAGAGATCTGTTCCTGTTAGTGCCATTAAGCAGGCTTCTTTGTCTACTCTGCGCGATGACTGGGTAGCACTTTCAATTGGGTCGAGTTCTGAACCTGATCCTTTTGTCTGGTGTGTGTTCAAGACCGAATTAGTCACGCTGCTGAATGTGCCTGTTAAGATTGATGCTACTATTCAGTACAATAAGAAGCCGGGAAAGCCGACGGTTGTCAAATTTCAGAAGGACAGCGCTGTTGCGAGGGATGATACCTACAAGAGCGGAACCGTCCACGTACCTCCCGGGGAACCTGCCAACTCTGTATCAGAGCCGATACCGAAACCCAGGCCCCGAGCAGCTAAACCTCAGGCACAAACAAAGCCAAAACAACAGAAGCGACCTACATCGAGAAAGCCTGTGACTCCACAGCCAATCGCCCAAGCCCTGCCTACAGGTGCGTCGTCAGTATCGTATCCACAGACGACTCCAATAGGACAGCAGACAGCAACGGCTCAGCAGGCAAAGACTCAGCAGGCAATGGCTCAACAGCCAGTTGTACCTCAGATACAGGTTAACAATGATACAACTGCAGTCAAGTCACGCCCACCTCCACCACCGCCGACGGCTTCTAGCGACCCGACAGCCAGGGCATTATACGATTTTGTTGGAGATGGCTCTGACCAGCTTTCTATTACTAAAAATGAGATTGTAATAATCATTCAGAAGGAGGATAACGGTTGGTGGTTTGCTCGACGACAAGACGGATCATCCAAGGGTTGGACCCCATCCGCCTATCTTGAAGAGATTAAGATTTCAGCAGCTCCGGCTCGAAAGAAACCCCCCCCACCAGCGCCTCCGAAGAAAAGCAAACCGGCCGTGTTTCTCACGCCCAACACTGGTTCCAATATGGCGTCTTCTGCCTCCTCTTCCTCGGTTAATTTAGGATCAGGTCTGGCTGATGCCTTGAAGCAAAAGAGTGAGGCGAATAGCAAATTCGCAGGTGGACTTGCGGATGCTCTCAAAGCGCGGCAGAGGGCTCATTCCTCTGATGACGAGGACAACAATGATTGGTAAAAGAATGTAAATGATTCCTTTGCCGTTTGCTTGTTGCGAGAATCGAAATCTTTGCATTGCAAGCTTCTTGCAAAGAGGAAATGGAAATTGTTGTGAAAATTGAATCTATCAAAAAACATATATATACAAATAAAAATAATGCCTGTTCAAACGTTGGCTGGGATGGCATGCGTAGAACGAATATGCTAGCGCTTCGCAAGCCAGCCTTCTTTCTCCTTTTTCAGCTGAGCATCTTTCTCCACTATATAGTCTTCTCTGACTTGTTCAAACACGTCCTGACTTCCCCAGTAGGCAACACAGTCCAGAAGCTTTTGCTTTTGATCTTTGCACTTCCATGAGAATAGAATTTGATGTTGTTCACTGCACTGGCCAAATTCAAAAAATGCCCGGGCACATTTCTGGTTGGCTTGGTCATGACACCTCTTCCGAACTTCCTTTTCTTCGTACGGAGCTAACAGCCACGAGGGATTCGTTCGGATTGGCTCCCCCATTTAAGATTAATTTGTAGTCAATGGTCCTACTAAATACCAAAATATATATCAAATCTTCCATGGGTATATATGTAAGATGCTTACTAGGAAGTGTTGTCATGGCAATAACCAACCCTAAACCTCCTCAATGAAACGCGCCCGGAAACATACATCTTCGTTCGCGTCGCTGTTTCATTATTTTATATACAACCTCCTAAACTCTAGAGATTTTAGTGCATTGCGGCCAGAATTCGTCGCGAGCATGGGTGACCAGGCGCTTATTAACTATTATCCACTGATCCAAGATGCTATAGATAATTTTGATATCTCAGGCGACTTGCATACCTGGGATAGGACAGAGTCTGACATAAATAGGCTCGAAGAGCGTCGTAACCATCGCTTAGAGCACTACCGAGAAGTTCTAAGGAGCCTAAGTCGAAAGCTAGAAATAGCGCGGTCATCAGCACAAGCTTCTCCAACTCACCGGGAAACAATTCAACGCCTAGCAAAGTTGGACAAAGAAAAATTCGCTCTTGTAAAGTCGATAAATGAGTTGGAGTCCTTACAGACTCCTAGCCAAGCAGTTCTAGAGGAGCTTCAGAATGAATTAGAGAACCTTAGCTCGACGACCAAAACTTCACGCCCTCATCCTTTCAAAGACAGTGCGGTTCTTAAACTGAAAATATACCGGAATCTAGGATTCGATTTTCAAGATAACAACACCAAAGTGCTGGTCCACTCGTTTTCAACGCAGAAAGTCGATGTAATATCTTTGGAAAATAGCGATAAGCACCAGACGGCTGAATACCTCTGGGATCGAATGTGAAGTATGATATTTTTTGTATACTTCATCATAATGGCGGAGGAACAGTATTAATGACATCTTCAACGATCAATTCGGCATCCCATTTCTTCATCCACTGAGTTGCTATTTTGATATCTCCACCATATCGAAGCGAAGGTTCTTCTTTTGCTTCGCACACCTGTATACGGAAAGGAAACAATTTGCGCGCTGCCAACGCTACCAGAGACGGGGTAGCAAAATCATAATCATGAAGAACACATAGCATGCGCACCAAGAATTCTAAATCTTTGGCTGCTCTTGGAGAGACACCTTTCGAGACCAAACGATGATTTCGCAGAAAAAGAACGATATCTTGAAGATATTGTTTGATATCAGGCACCAACGTCACATTCTCAGATATTTTACGAATCTCCGCGAAATAAGAATTATCCAAAGGAGGGTTGCTCACCGGCAGGTTCGTCGCGTTGGCAGCTTTCACAGCACGAATTGCGTCTTGTAGTGGTGACTTTGTATCTGCCGGTAGGACATGTCTTAGTAATAAATAATCCTTCAAAGGGTCTATAAACATCGCTTGATCTCCCGTGGATTGCAGAGCTATGACGCACAGTTCGGGAGATAATTCTCTTCTGGCGTTTCCAGAAATTATGACCTTTTTTATCATGGACTTGTCAGACTGAAACAGGTGAAGGCAAAAGACATATAGCAATACTTACATCTAAAAATAAAGCCTGGACATATTTGGTAGTAGTGTGTAGATTTTTAACGACTATTATTCTGGTACCGTTCCCCAGTTGCGAAGAGATTTCTTTCCAACTGCTGTCGTAGGCGCAGTGTATTATTACAGGATTGAGTCCAAATATGTTTGTTACGAGCTAGTTTTGTCAGTTTTACCCACGACGAATCACCACAGTATTGCAAAGTACTTACAGCTTTCAGATAATCCTCCGCAAGCCTCGCATTATCGCAAGAGACAACGACATCACGCTTTCCAGTAATACTTATAACAAGCATGGCTAGAATGTCTCGGTCAATCGGTAGAATATTATCTAGTTCGTCACATAGATCTTGAAATTTTGTCATATTTGCATACCAAGGCTAAAGAGCCACGTCCTTCAAATAAAATGCGACAAAATATATCTGGTCTATGGTTTATCTATGCTAATACTTGCCAACGAGTAAACTTGATAGTCATGCTCTGAGTGAGAGTTCATGGGATTGAGATTGGAGTCAAGAGAGTTGCCGCTGGGGAGACGGCTCAGGGGTGCGGCTCTGTGGCTTAATCGCTATTTTCTGTAGATCGACGAAGAGAAGCTTAAGTGCATGGAAAAAGTTATCTTCATATATTTATATATAAACCTGCGCTCCATCTATTTATTCGCTGTGCTGGCTAGAAAATTCAATACGTCATGCTACGACGACATGACATAGCTAAGAAGCAACACAGGGAGCGGGCCCAGCCTCTGGAACGAAAAAAATGGGGCTTATTGGAGAAAAAGAAGGATTACCGGCTGCGAGCTCAGGACTTTCATCGAAAGGAAGCCCAACTAAAGATTCTTAAGAGAAAAGCTAGCGAGAGAAATGTGGATGAATATAATCATTCTATGATCAGGAAGAGGACGGATAATAAAGGAATACTTATAACAGAAAGAGGAAATGAAATACTGAGTAATGATGCTGCCAAGCTATTGAAAACCCAGGATTCAAACTATGTTAAGACCTTGAACAATAATGAAAAGCGGCAGATTGAGAAAGTCGAGAAGCAGCTCCTGTTTACAGGCAAAGGGGAACATACGGTCTTTGTGGATGATGTAAAGGAAGCTCGAGATTTCTCACCCACTGCTTATTTTGATACTGCTGAAGAACTGATAAACTCGCGGGAAAACCGACTCCGTAAGGGGCAGATGGATGGCTTGTCTGTAAAGGAGAACCATTTTTCTAGTAAAAGATTGTCAAAATATAAAGAACTGAAACATCGGCTGGATCGGCAAGCTGAATTAGAAAAGGTTCAGCAAGAGATGGACCTCCAAAGGGAATTGATGAAGAGCGGTGAAAAGAAAAAGATCAATAAGGACGGTAAAATCAGCTGGAAGTGGAAGAATGTGAGAAAGAAATAGGCATAAACAGAACTCACGCACTCTTCTCAAGTGGAGCCCACCCGAGAGAAGGTTGGTACCGCTTCGCAGAATGTTCTGCACAATATGTATATGTACAAGCATGAAATTGATTATTTGAGCATTATATGATGAGATGCAGTTTGGCAAATTATATACAACATTTTCGAACATTTTAATATCCAAATGGAGGCTTTCTATTGGTAATTTTGGTCCATTTGGGTTGCCGATGTGCTCCTTTCCTGTAACCCTTGGACTTCTTGTTAAAGACCCAGTACTTGTCTTTGGCAGGCATTTCATGCTCTTTTGGCACTTCATTCTTCAGCTTTTGAAGTATATGAGAAGTCATTCCATTTAACGTTAACCCTGCGGCAACACGAGCGATGTTTCGATCCACGATCCTCATCCGTAGACGATGTCTAAACTTTTGATGTCGGGACATTGTGTGTGGTATTTTCCTGGTTAGAACATTTTTCTGACAAAGAACTCACAGAGACTACTCACCATAAATAACCACCTAAAGCAGTTATGGTTGGTTTGAAGGGACCGAACATTTTATTCCTGCCAAGTCTGTTCGAACCTGAAGTCTTAGAAGTATATTGACTGAATAAATGTTTGAAATTTAGTGAACGTGCTGAAATGTACGCATATGGCGAAGATCGCCATTGAGATTGAAGGTGAACATGAGAAATGACCAACAGTTCATTGTTTCTATTCTCTATAGTTTTACGGTATCTCAGCAGTTAGGCAAGTTATAGGCTCTGACTTACAAGTTTTTAAAATATATGTTGGTCTGTAGTGGTGTTATCTTAGTGAAGATCTTATCACGGTCGCTAAGCATATGTTAAGATTTTGAAAATTGGTATACATGGAATCTTAGAGTAGATAATTTGCACCATTTCAATAGAAGCCCATTCTTTTCTTTATCTTTCTATCTCTAACCCTTCGTGTATTCGTCAGATGTTTTTATAATGTACACAGTATCAGGCCGTCGGGCATTAGTATCCGCCTCTCTTTGATAACGCTCCACACGATTGAGGGAGTGACACCGAAGGATTTAGCATTCTTTTGCTGAAGTTTCTCTTCATCTTTACGATACTGACAGTGTACATAGCACGTAGGTCTTTCATTTGAATTTATAACAAAATCAATGGCTTTATCGTCAGGCGAGGCGAGGCGGACCGGTTGCTCTAGGGAATGATGCTCAAATATAGCTGAGCATATCCCAGACACTCGAGTTGCGAGACTATTAGCAGGTACCTCTATTAGTACGGGACGTGGACTCAGGAATCCAAAGTAAGCGTCAAGAAGAGAATGGAATTCATGAGCCTGAACAATTTGCTGGCGTCGATCACACCGCTGTTACGTCATCTGGAACGAACCCCGATATTTATTGGCATCGACATTAGTATTTTACCTTCCAAGTCGTTCTGCAATAATAATTAAAGAACTTGCTCTCCGTTTTCATACATACGTGCATGCGACCGTAGGTTCAGATCTTATGCACACCAACCTCTTTATTATCTTGTAAATATCATCAGGTAGCTTCGAGCTTTGCACAGAATGCTGGGGATTAAAAAGATTCTTGCTGCTGTTGTAATCTCAAGCATACTAGCTATATCAATTTTTTTCATATGGACCTCGGGCTACATCGACATCGACATAGATATTGACATTGTTAATAAGTTGTATAAAGCTAAAGAGCTATTCACCCCGGATGGAAAGCTAGTGGCTCCCCCGGAGATTGATCTTTCTCCCTCGAAACAGCCTCTTTTAGATGAAATCGATGAACCAAGTGGGCCCCTCTCAAGAATCGACGATGAACGTGTGCCGGCAACCTTCGTGTCCCTTGTGAGGAATTCAGAGCAAAATGAAATTTTAAGGTCCATGGCGCAAATTGAAGAGCATTTTAATAAAAAATTCGGTTATCCTTGGACGTTTTTCAATGATCAAGAGTTTACAGATGAATTTAAAAAAAGGGTATCTGAGGCTACTGGTGCCAATTGTACCTTTGTGAAAATATCTGACAGCGACTGGATGGAGCCAGAATGGATAGACAAGGTCAAAGCGAAGCAGTTGAACGTAAAGATGAAACAAGAGGACAATGTTCAATATGCGGACCTTCCCTCGTATCATCGCATGTGTAGGTGGAACTCTGGCAAGTTTTTCGAAAATCCAGAGATGGACCAGTATAAATACTACTGGCGAGTGGAACCGAAAACAGAGTATTTCTGTGATATTGATTACGATGTCTTTGCTTTCATGGAAGATCATGACAAAGATTACGGTTTTGTCATCAATTTATATGACTCTCCCCAATCGATAAGGACTCTTTGGCCAACGGCGGTCGAATTTTTTAAGGAGCACGAAGATTACATTGAAGACGAAAATGCATTGCAATGGTTGCTACAGGAAGAGCGTGCTGATGATCATAACAGCATAGCTGGCGGTTATTCTACCTGTCATTTTTGGAGCAACTTTGAGATTGGGAATCTTGATTTCTTTAGATCCCAAAAATATAGAGACTATTTCGCTCATCTCGACAAAAATGGTGGTTTTTTCTATGAAAGATGGGGCGATGCTCCTGTTCATAGTATAGCCTTGGCTCTGATGACCCGGAAATCGAGAATTCACTGGTTCAAAGATATTGGATACAAACACGCGCCCTACTTCAACTGCCCAAACTCGGAGAAGTGCACAGGATGCGACAAGGGCAAATTTACTGGCATTGAAAGTCTCAACTCTGAAAATTGTATGTCACAATGGCTCAAGGTCGCAGGCGACTCGTAATGAACAACTAGCTTTTCTTATACTTTGGTTGAAACGCACAATATATTAGCGAAAATGAACAGAAACTCGAGTAACGTGTTGGGGCTATTAATAGCTACTTATGTAGTTTGATACGAACATGACCTTCTCAAGGGAATTGAACCTTCCATGTTTTTACAGTTGCATCAGAGCCGACACTCACAATCTCTCCAGAAGACTTCCAAGCGACTCCATTCGTTCCGTCGGTGTGTGCACCCAAAAATTTAATGTTCTTGGCTGGTTTCTCCACCGAATAAACAAATATATTCGTGTCCAATGATCCGCTGACCACGTATTTTCCAGATTCATGCCAGTCAATGCTAGTGATCGTACTTGTATGAAACGCCCATCGATTAGTTTGCACTGATTGCTCTGGAATATTGTACAACGTAATTTTTCCAGAAATATCTCCCGCGGCCAGATACTTGTTATCCTGGGAAATCGACAAATACGTTGGCTTGGCTCGAAGCTCTGGCAAATCAAACTTGTGGTTTAGCTGAATGTCGTAAATTCGAACGGAATTTCGGCTAGTTCCAACTGCAACAAGATTGCCTCCCAATGAGAGGCAGCTTACCGGGGCATCCAGGGAGACTGTGTGGAGCAAGGAATTGTTCTGGTATACTGATACAGAGCTTTCAGTGGCAACTCCAAGAAAACCATCTTTTGAGCTTATTGCTTTAGGCTGTGAAGATAGGGCTACACTGCTGCCATTGTTTAAATCACGCAACGTGTCGTCCCAAGCAGTACAATGGCCATCAGGAGTTATCCCAACAACAAGGCCATCATGCTTCATAACAGTTTCTGCATTTCCTTGTTCGCTCCACTTGCATATTTTTCCATCATAGGAACCAGTATGTAAGACTCCTTCCACTATCCCCAATGCGGTGATACTCTTTTGATGCCCCTTAACAATCTTAGCGGCATCCGCTGACTCCTGTAAGTAGTATAAGTCACCAGAATAAGACAGCGATATTATCTGTTCTCCGGCAAAAACAACTCCAACCTGTTGATTGTCCAAACATTTCGTGAACTCCCATTGCTTTAGAGGCTCTTTAGAGTCAAAGTCCCAGAGAATAACGCTAGAGTCAGCAGAGGCAGTCGCAAATTTCTTCGAATCAGGAGACCACGCAATTGCAAAAATACTCCCCTGGTGAGGATTCTCAATAAATGAAAGAAAATCACCGCTTTTCCCTTCGTAAAGGACAATTTTCCGGTCTGCGCCTACACTAATAATATGGTTGCCATCTGGAGAATATCTTACATCATGCGTAAAATTCGTATGTTTACCTTTGTGACTTTGCAAAAATTTGAAAGGAGGCCCTTGATAGAAAACCATGCTACTATCGTCTGAGACAGTTGCAGCTCTATAGGGTCTAACAGGTCTAATGGAAACTGCATTCACCTGCTCAGAATGACCCGAAATCTCTCCAACACTGTTACCAGAATCATACGTAAAGCAATGGCCATATCTCTCCTTCCCATCTCCAACAGCAATTATGCGCTGGCTCTCTGCATCCCATTCCAAATCATTGATCCTGCCAGATAGCACTTGATACTCTCCCTTTGTTATCATGTCTTCTCCGACAGCATCCCACACTTTCACATTTCCGCCCGCGTCCCCAGAAGCAATGTAAAATCCTGACGGTGAAAATTTTGCAACAGTGGTTTGAAACGCATGATTTGTATACTGCACAGATTTCTCTGGTTGTGCCACGGACCTCACATGTATAGACCTATTTGCTGCGTACACAATTCGGTCGGATTTCTTATCATAAGATAAATGAACTGCGACTCCGCGAGTTGTGGCGGGCTGGGCCGACCAGTTAGAAACTAGTTAGGCAAGATTGATAATAAAAAGCCATTATTCTAACTTACGTCGCTCAATTGACATTTGTTCTTCTTAGCTTTACTCAGTGGTAGGCTGTGTTAATTGAGCTTCCAAACATACGCGTCAACGATAGTTATTTCAAGAAGTTGTCATGGCAACGAGCTACATTTCTACATACTAGCGAAACTGAAACTCTACATGTTATTATTTATGTCTTGACATCGGGGTCTTCACGGCCGATAAATTCCTTCAATTTCAACACCTTTACAGTAGCGTCAATGGTATCCTTCAAATACTCCTGGGCATCCAAATGAAGGAGAGATTGGTCGGATTCGTGCCTCTCAATGTACAATCTGATAGTTGCTCCAGACGATCCAGTACCAGAAAGTCGAACAACAAATCTAGTCCCTCCTTCGAAGGTAACATAAAGACCCTGATTGTTGCTCACCGAGCCATCCAAGTCGGTGTAAGAGAAATCGCCGGCTGATTCAACCTTTAACTTACCCACTGAAGTACCAATAAATGCTTTAGACTCGGTTAAACCAGTCAAGTGGTTGACTACTTTGGCGGCACCTTCAGCGCTTACATTTTCATAGTCATATCGCGTGAAATAAGTTCGACCATAGGTTTTCCAAAACTCCTTTTGGATTTCAGCAATTGAAGCCTTTGAAGAATCTTCTTGGCCAGCTATGATGTTGAGCCATGCAACAATTGCCCACAATCCATCCTTCTCCCGTATGTGATTGGATCCAGTGCCAAATGACTCTTCGCCACAAATCGAAAGCTTCTGAGAATCAAAGAGTGCACAGAAAAACTTCCAGCCTGTAGGAACTTCATAGCAGTCAAGGCCCTTCGCTTTAGCAACCCTATCAATTGCACCAGACGTCGGCATACTCCGAGCTAATCCGTAGACTCCATTTTTCTTGAAATACGGAATCTTCTCCGCGTGGTGTGCAATGATAGCAACACTATCACCAGGAGACACGAATGCTCCAGCGCCGTAAATCATGTTTCTATCTCCATCACCATCACTGGCAGCCCCGAAAGGGATCCTGCCTTCGTCAACAGCGTGAACAAGCGTATGAGCATAGGTCAGGTTGGGATCGGGATGAAGGCCGCCAAAGTCTGGTTTGGGAACAGAATTTTGAATTGAACTTTCAGGCAAGCCTAGTTCGTCAATAAAAATCGCTTTTCCGTAAGGACCAGTGATTCCATTCAAAGCGTCGAACAAAACCTTGAAATGTGGATTCTTCTTAAAGAAGGATCTAATGAGGTCGAAATCAAATATTTCTTTCAGTAGTTCAACGTAATCTGCAACCGTATCAATAACCTCAACTTCAATTCTGCCATAGTTAGATTTCCCAACTTTCGACAGATCGACATGATCCAATTTCTCAAAATGGTACTCCGAGATCAATTTCGTGGCTTCAAAGATCTTGTTTGTAACACTCTCTGGTGCAGGTCCTCCATTGGCAAGGTTATACTTGATACCAAAGTCATTCTGCGGTCCACCAGGATTATGTGAAGCAGTCAGAATAATTCCTCCTGTCGCTTTGTATTTTCGAATAACATGTGAAGCAGCAGGGGTGGAAAGCAAGCCATTTTGCCCAATGATGAGCTTTTTGACACCATTAGCTGAAGCTATCTGAACAATTTTCTGAATGACCTCTGTATTGTAATACCGGCCATCACCACCGATTACAAGGGTTGCTCCTTGGCTGCCCTCTGGAATTGAGGAAATAATGGCTTGAATAAAGTTTTCAGAATAGTGGTCTTGCTGGAATACTACAACTTTTTTCCTCAGACCAGAAGTACCTGGCTTCTGTCCCTCAAAAGGCTTCGTAGGAATTGTAGTAATTGAAGACATCTTGTGTTGTGGTGCGAAGGCAATGATGAAATGGTTGAAGCTTGTTAGTTTATTGGTGTACAGTAAGATTGTTGTGTAACTTTGCTTTTTCGCCTGGTACAATTAGATCGACAGGTATCAACGGATTCATTGGCAGAGCCGGGCGGGGTACAGGCCTAGGTTTCCCTCAAACAGCTTCAACGAATGACGAAACCTTCTTAATATATCCGCTGAACGGGCTTTAACTACGTGGTCATCTAAACATTGAAAACATGTTGACCGATTAGGCTTCACACCTGCAAAAGAAGTCATGATGCGATGCTTAATTACGGCCTAATTCAATCAGCCCACTACGAAATAATGATTCTCTTAGCTCTGCCTATTTAGAAACCGCATGAATAGCTTCTGCAAGTCTCTTCACATTTCCTGAGGTGATTCCGGAGATAGAAATTCGTCCATCTCTAGTTCCATAAACTGAAAACTCCTTAGCCAGTCTATCAACCTGCTCTCCAGATAGACCAGTATAGCAAAACATTCCAATCTGAGAGGTTACGTGGGACCAATCTTTCTTCGAACCCAGTTCCTCCAAGTTAGACTTCAACAGGTGTCGCATTTTAATCATTCTGTCAGCCATGCCCTTGACTTCTTCAAGCCATTGAGCCTTGAGCTCGGCATTGTTAAGAATCTCAGAAGCAATCCTGGCTCCATGTATAGGAGGGTTGGAGTAAAGAGGTCGAATGAGAATTTTCAGCTGAGAGTCTACCACCTTCTTTTCCTCCGGATTGGCGCAAACCAGTGAAAACGCTCCTACTCGTTCTCCATACAGTCCCATGTTCTTCGCAAACGACTGGCATAGAGCAATTTGATGGCCCTCTTCCACGAAATACCTAACTGCATAAGCGTCTTTTGCAATATCACCGGATGCAAATCCCTGATAAGCCATATCAAAGAAGGGGAAATGCCCCTTGTTCTTGATAACTTCAGATATCTTTCTCCATTGTTCAGGACTTGGGTCGACTCCCGTAGGATTGTGCGCACATGCATGAAGAAGCACGGCCGTACCATTCGGCGCAGATTCCAAGTCAGAGATCAATCCGTCAAAATCCAAAGAAATAGTAGCCTTGTCATAATATCGGTATTGCTCCGGTTCCATACCAGCATCTCTGAACACGGCGGCGTGGTTGGCCCATGATGGGCTTGGCAACAGGATCTTCTTTGACGGGTAGAACCTTTCCAAGAAGGCGGCCCCAATTCTAAGAGCTCCTGTACCAGAAATTGTCTGAGTGATTGCTATTCTACCCTCGAGGATAGCAGAAGAAGTTGCGCCATAGGCCAACTCCGCAGCTGCTGAAGTAAAAGAAGGAACACCAGTGATGCCCGCATATTCCTTATCCAAAGCCTTCGTGGTGATAGATTCTTCCGCCTTTCTCACAGAGGGCAACACATAAGGTTTACCACTGTCATCCCTGTACGCGCCAACTCCAAGATTGATCTTCTGGTCAAACGTGTCCTTTTTGAATGCTTCAGTGATTCCAAGGATAGCATCGGGCGGGCCTTGCTTGACGTCAGCCCAAGTTGATTTTAGTCTATAAGAGCTCTGCAAGGGCAATTGCCTTGCTGAAACAGCAGAACGCCTTAAAATAGTAGAAATAGCACGGGCTCGGATCATTTTTCAATTCCTCAGACTGAGTTCTCGGAAGATGAAAGAAAGAAAAACACCCAATCATTGGATGACACTTAAAACCGGAGATCTACGGGACAAACCCGCCGATCACCCCATAAAACTCGGCTCTACACCAAAGTCCACGCTACAATTCATCCAGAACTGCCGCCAGCTACACCAACCCTAACAGAAAAACTCCACATCCAGTAAACATAAAATTAAGATAGTACCGCCGATACACACACACCACCAACATAAAATTAGTAGTCCCGATAAACCAAAACCAAAACCAAATTAATTACCCAATGAAGCACCTACCCAATATTTCATTTAATCTCAAGTATCATAGTTTTATGATTCAATGTCAAAAACACTTTCCTCAGAATAACAACCATAAACCCGCAACACTCCTTTCCCCTACTATATGACCTCTCCCTGACACTGTCCGCAAAAACTTGACTCACTAACTATTTTCAAAACTACTATACTAAAACTATACTCAAATCACCATCTCATCTCGCCCACCAATCTGGTTCATCTATCTACCATCCTACAATTTGTTACTTTGACAGCTTGTCCAATCAATCTTATTAATACTTCCATAATAATATTTCCCCAAACAATACACATATCCAAATCCATCTCCAAAAAGTAGTTGCCGTGACAACAACCAACGCAATAATAAAAACTACCAAAAATGGACAAAAAAAACATTATATTCAAATACAAACCACCTCAGAAAAGAAAACTACTGAAAAAATACCAAAACAGGAGATACAAATCTAATAACTGACAACCTACGCATAAGGAACGGAAACCTAAACTTGACATAAACATAACAATACTACAAGGCCAACTCTACCATAATAGTATAGTCCGGAAGGATAGAACAAAAATATTCAACAACTATAGCTATACTAGTACGTACATCTCAACCATCCACACTTTAGTTAGTGAAAACGCTTCCATTCTCTTCTACTGCGTTCTTTCCAAGATTTCAGTACAGATAGTAATTAAGTATCATTCATCCAGATCTCTACCTCGTATTAGCGTATTGAAAGTATTGAAGGTTGTTTATCGTCCAATTATCTATTTGTTCGTCATTACAACCTGCTTTCCTTTCTCTTTCTCATCTACTTGGGTTAGAAATCTTTGCTTAATTAGGTATTATATAGATTTTATTGTGGCATATTACCCATTTCTCGCTATTTCTAAATTAGGAAGTTTTTTCATCGGTTGGAAAATAGCAGGGTATACGCGTTGCTGTGCAGAACCACTAGATGTATCTGACTTTTTGGTATGGAGCCAGTATTTATGTTAGGAGTGTTTTCTACCTTACATATCGATAAACTGTCCACCCGATTGGGTAATTTGAGTCTGAATAGAAATGCCGGTTTTCTTACAATCCTCAAACTAAATGGATGTATTGAGATATATTGAAATTTAGCTAAAAGTGGTATTTTTCACTATCATTTTGAAAACAGTTCATTTTAAAATAAATAGTTAGAAATAAGATTGATTAATTGAAAAAGGAACCCGATATATTTCTGATTGTTTTATTTATTGAACCCTTTCTAAATTTTGATAGGGTCTGAATCCATATTTAGCAGGGAATATCCAAGACTCTCTATCTTTGAATGAAACGCCTAATTCCAATACCTTTGCGAATACTTTGCTGAAGTGTTCGAAAAAAAGATATTCATTCTTGGCGTACGTAAGAACCCAGAGTCTGAACTTCACGTCCCGAAGGAGTGCAACATCTGAAGGTAACATCATGAGAAGTGTGTTGGAGTTGCGAAACTGGGGTGGTCCTGACCACTCTCTGGGGGTCCAAATCTCATCTAACAGTGCCAGAAAGAAATCATTACTAAACTCTATTGTTGATGATGTCCAAGGTCCATCAAAGCCGCTTCTATCTGTGTGACACCGCCCGACTCCGTGAGCTCCAATTAACGCAACTGTCTCCTGTTCAGTCAATCCTAAACGCTCAAAGATTTGTCTAACATGTGCTGCATCTTTTCCACCCTCAGGTAACCTTCCATCTGGCGGGACTGACGATGAGCTTTGATCAATGCGTCCATGCCGCCATGGTATTAATGGCCCACTCATCTCCTGGACTGCGACGACTCCACCAAGTGTGTAAAGATCTCCATACGATATCCAGGGAAATTGATCGTGAATTGGCTCAAGGAATGCTTTTGCGATTTCTAGTCCCTTATTCGCTTCTGTCGACGATTCACTTTCAAATCTCATCGAACCAGTTCCTGAGCCTCCGGTATTTGTAAATTTGTCATAAGTCCCAGAAGCGTGCCAGGCCAATCGTAGAAGAATCGGCGCGTAGCTTCCATCGTCGTATGATCCTGTGGCTTCCAGCTTGTCTGCAATGGTGCAGTATACTGTTTTATATGCATCATATGCATTTAACTCCTCCTCCTTTGTATCTGGGTTAATTCTCTTCCTAAAACATTCAAGAGGTCCCAGATATACATATAGTGCGAGTGTAGATAAAGAGATAATGATATAACTAAGAGGAATCATGATGGAAAAGAGGCAAAGCTTAGGTCGCCCAGCATTTTGTTTAGGAATTTATAGGCTCATAACGTATTAACATGTGAAAGGCTCCTAGCAATGCATTATGCAAGGCCTATCAAAAGGCACATCGCTGCTGCAAGCTTGATGGAGAATACCTCTAGGTGAAGAAGAGATGACAATCTATTCATTTATTGCATTTACTAGATCCGTTAACTTATGATATCGAGTATGAGGTCCTAAAATAGTAAAAACGTTACAGGGTTTCTTGCTCAAGATTTTCTTGCTGTTATTTTTATAACAGCAATCGCAGCGAGAGTCATACCCAATATTATACCGTGCTCTTTAATCCATAGAGCAGGACGGCTGACGCCGTATTCAATTTGTTACTATCTCTACGATAATTATCTTCAACGCGGGCTTAGGGATATGGATAGTTTCAGTGAGCGAGCAGGTACATCTTAGAAAGAGTATATGTGTAAGATACTTTAATAAGTCGTTGTACAGCCTGTTATCAATTTTCACAGTTAAATATTTTCCAAGCTCTATTAGCACCCGCTAAGATTCAGCGAGAAGCTGACTTGTACTTTAAAAAGCAGTATTTAAATCGGTCATATCTCATGTTCTCATATTCACGCCAGCTATAAATCAAGAAGATCGTCCAAATCAAGTTCGTTCTGCTCCGCTACCATATTACTGTCATTCTTGCTGGAGTCCTTCTTGATACGTTTACGCTCAAGCTTTTGTATGTCAAACAACTCTTGCATGAGTTCTACCTCTGCCTCACAGTCATCTAAAATGCCTTCCTTAGGTTGACTGTACTTCTTCAAAATTGGTGGAATGGGAGGGAGGTGTTCAGTCTCTTTGGATAGGGCACACTCTTTCACAGTTTGGTGAATTCTATGAATCACAGGATTAAACACATCATCGCTAAGCATATATTCCTCGTCGTTGTCTGCAGTCATGAGGTCCATTTTACTAATATAAGACTCCATTGCTCTATCCATTTGGTCTGTCGGATAGCGCCCATGCTTTTGTCTTCCTTCAGACAGCGGTTCTCCGGCCTTGTTAAGCATGTCCAACAAGCTAGGAAATCTATACTGCCGATAATCTTCTTTAAATGGCAGCTGGCAACTAATGAGGGCCTCATATTCGATGTCTAAATAGGGCGCTAAGAGCATCAATTGAGTATCGGAGTCTTGTTTTGGCACATATCTGGCTATCGCAAAGGAATCTGTCTCATACAATGAGTGGATCAAAGAGTGAAGTGCCAATGCATCTTGCCGATGGTCAAGCGGTGCTACTAAAAAATCAGTGTGTCCCAAGTAAGCCCATCTCGAAAGTTTTGTACTGGGAATAAACCCGATGATCTCCATCCCAGCTACAGATGCCGCTCCTCTAAGAACTTGCTTGTCTTCCTCAGAAAAAGTAACAATTTCTTTGCCATACTTATAGCCGTCAGACAAGCTCTCTCGGTCGACTTCCTGCTTTCCATCGGGCTCGTCAGGGTCATCAACATAGTAATCACGAACGTACTTGACTGCTCTGAGGTTTCCTTCGTCGTCCTGGGTGCATGCACTGGACGAAGGAGCAACAGCCTTTCTAACGCATGGATATGCCTCTACCGAAATATTCAGAGTTCTTTCCGTTCCAAATCTATCGAGGCTTCCCAAGGTCAAGAGCCCCTTATACGTCTTGACTGGCCTTACCACTTTAGGTCGAGGAATCGAAAGGGAAAAGATAGCCTCTTCGCATGAAGCACTAATTGACGGTTCCCCTAGAGACTCACATAGTTCCGTTAGATGAGTTCTATTTGATTCAAATCTGTTCCTAGATTTCTCATTTGGCCATTCCGATTCCAGCCCTTCGTCGCCGTTATTACGCTCAACAAATAAGACCTTCAAAGTCATATCTTGGCTTCTCAATTTTTCTATAATGGAGGTCATTTGATCTTTGTCAAAGTCCATGTTTCCTGTAGCATTCGTGACAACTGTTATATTTCTCTTGTATTTCAAATGACGGCAATGCTCTTCAATCATGTCTATCGCAGCAATAATACCAGAAACTATGTCCCCATCATCGGTATCACTCGGCGTCAGCGTTTCTTGAACTTCTTTTAGATCTGCTAACGTAAATCTAATTAGTAGGTGGTAATAGTAGTTGATCAGGTTTGGCCACATACTGTTGGATACCTTTGACTTTAGTGATGTTCTCATATCCTGAATATGAGGATATATCATTATTCGTTCCTTCTGTTAGGACACATACTGAACCCCAGCTCCCCTCCGGACACGTCCCGCCGGTAAGGCAGAGGTCCTGCTTCACAACTTATCGCACATACCAGAAGTTCTAGCAGCAATTATTCCAACCATATCTGTCTTGCGTCCGGTCATTATCTAATTAGAATGGAGCGCTACAGGGATACACGTAATTAATTCCCCTTCATTGTTTCATACTTTTGAGAGAATGACGTCGTTGACGTACTTCAAGGACCAATTGAGGTCTGTCTCCATCCGACCCTGATGATAGCCACCCATACTTTGACCCACATCGATAACAAAAACGGTCGCCTTTTTAATATTATATTTAAGGAATAAAACACAAGCAAAGAAATCTTACCTCTTTTGCCGCCATCGTTCGCAATGTAAACCAGATGGAGTGAAGAAAGACGCGACGAGCCGCGTCACAACTCCATTTAACTCTAAACTTCAAAATGTCACGATTTAATGTGGGCAATGGTAAAAAAATATGACTAGTTTGGTCATGCAACTATATCTCTTATGGAACTATTTCTATTTACAACCTAGGAACTCACTGATGGCTCCAGGGGACCGTCGATATACTTGAACTCCTCATGAGTTTCAACAAATGGGCGATTTCCCAATAACCTTATCATATCATCCCTAGTTAAAACTTCCTTGGACAGAAGCTCTTCAGCAATCGTTTTGAGTTCTTCGCTTTTCTCTGTTAACAGAGTTCTACATCGTCCGTATGCGTCGGCAACGATACGCCGTACCTCTTCGTCTATAAGATTAGCGGTTTGGTCGGAGAATGGCTTGGTATAATAGCCGGATTCTTCAAAATTCAGCCAACCAATTTTCTCAGACATGCCCCATGTACAGACCATGGACATGGCCAACTCTGTGACCTTTTTGAAATCCGAACTTGCGCCACTGGTAACACTACTGAAATGCAACTCTTCTGATACTCGACCTCCTAGCATCATGACCATTCTGTCCGCAATCTCTTGCGTATTCAATAGCTGAACGTCACTTGGAAGGTACCTAGCATACCCTAGAGCTGCCTTACCTCTAGGTATAATAGTTACCTTTAATAATGGGTCTGCATGCTCTAAGAACCAACCGCAAATAGCATGGCCCGCCTCGTGGTACGCCACGACTCTTCTTTCTTCCGTTGACAGTATCTTTGATTTTTTTTCAAGACCACTGACGACTCTTTCGATAGCTTGTTCAAAGTGAGCAAGCTCCACTCCAGAGCTTCCATTTCTAGCTGCTATAAGAGCGGCCTCATTCACACAGTTGGCGACATCTGCTCCAGCAAAGCCAGGCGTTAACGCTGCTAAACGACCAGCCAAAGCATCTACATTGATCTCTGTTTTGATCTTGTTCAAATAGACTTTATAAATATCTCTTCGCCCCTTCACATCAGGCTTGTCGATAGTGATGTGTCGGTCGAACCTTCCAGGCCGCAAAAGCGCTTTGTCCAGAATATCTGCCCTATTCGTTCCAGCCAATACTACCACATGGTCAGTGGAAGAGAAACCATCCATCTCAACCAACAGCTGATTGAGGGTTGACTCACGCTCATCGTGACCAGATCCAAACCCAGAGTTTCCTCCACGGGCCCTTCCTATGGCATCGATCTCATCCACAAAAACTATACTCGGCGCAACCTTTCTAGCATTGGCAAATAAATCTCTTACACGGCTTGCACCCACTCCGACAAACATTTCGACAAACTCGGAACCAGATACCGAGAAAAATGGTACCCCAGCCTCGCCAGCCGTTGCCTTGGCGAGCAAAGTCTTACCTGTTCCCGGCGGGCCCGAGAGAATCGCGCCTCTAGGAATCTTGGCACCTAGCTTCTCGTACTTTTTGGGTTCTTTCAAAAAGTGAACAAACTCCATGATTTCAGCTTTGGCCTCATCTGCACCAGCCACATCGGCGAACTTAACAGAAACGCTCTCCTCGCTGAATCTCTTTGCTGTACTTTTACCCGCACTGAAGGCCCCGCCAGCACCGGATAGACCTCTTCTCGTTATATAATACAGACCACCAATCAAGAGTAATGTAGGGAGAAATGCAAGTGACGCAGATAAAAGACTGGTTTCATTCACGTAGGACACAGGGATCCGCTCGTTAAAGCTGATCCCAAGCTCGTCTTGTGCCTGATCCAGTTTGCGGTCAAAAGAGTCTACCGATCCAACTGAAAAGGTCACTAAATCTGACGTCGTCAAATAAGCTCGGGCCCGCGTTTTATTAACTAGAACTATTCGTGCGACCCGGCCTTTATCCAAGTATGAGCTTCTGAATTCCTCCCACGACAGATCTCGGCGGCTATCATTACCGAACAAGCTCAGGACAACTGCTGCCGATATACCAGCTCCAATAAACCCGAGCGCACCGGATCGCCAATCCGGACCACCGTTCGGTGGTGGTGGAGGCGATTTTTTGGAATTTTTAGGGTCCGCTTCAACGAAAAATTGAAACATGGGAGGTCTCTTGCCGTTGTTACCTTGTCGCTCAAGCAGAACCCGTGAATAAGAGAGTGGCCGCTGTAGCGGCACCCCTATCCGTTTCGCTGCGAGGCCTGATTTCACCAAACCACGTAGCATTGCAATTGAAGCAAAATCCTAACAGGTTGTGGCAATAATATTGATCATTCAGAGATCAGACCCTGAAAGAAATGTGTATTAGTGTGAACTTCCGGGTAAACAATCTGTCAGACCAAACAGCTGGGCCGGGGCAATGTCGCTTTTGTAAGGCGCAGGCAGTCGTGAGAGTGGGACTCCGGAGGAAGTAGCCGACCATTTTGCACTTTGACGGAGGTCCTTCGAAGGGCAACTCTTGTGGTTTTGCAGAATTGGGCGGATGGTGTGGATGTGGGGAGCGAACTACCGGGGTTTGTAGGGAATTGCTCTGGGAAGGTCAGTTGGCATTGGCATTAGAAAGTCGTCTGTCCACTTAAACTCAATTGTATGAGGAGATTGTGGGTTCAAGCGTTGGTGAATGAAAAAGCACTGATGAGGTCGCGTTTAAAGCAAGATTCGCTTACACTTTTTTAAGGTTCAAATGTGTCTGTCGACAGTTCGCACATTGTATCACCGGAATAATGCCGCATCTCTCAATTGGTGGAGGGCACTTGCTTATCCTTGCTGATACTTAAAAGATGATACAGTAGCGTGCAAATAGAAAGCAAGTAATTTTCTTTAGAGGCTTCATTCACAAAACCAACCACCCTTCCTCACCTGTCAGGGGCTCACATATTAAAAATGATCATCATTAGTACTTCCCAATTCACGCGTCTGGCATTAAGGGGAGTTGCTAGAGGGTAATGATATTAATGGTACACGATATTCGACACGAAATTCGTTCTCCACCCCCTGTATTTTTGTGTTTCATTACAATTGATGCAAAATGGCTGATGATATTGGAATTTTAGACTTGCCAAATCAAAGGTACGTAGAGTTGTCTTGTCTTTTTGGTAAATGTTTTTTATAAGTCTAACCTAGATATAAAATTGTCGCCAAACGAGGTGCAACTATCACCATAATGTTGGCTGGTGAGAGCGGACTCGGCAAGACGACATTTATTAATACGCTGTTCTCTACTACGGTAAAAGGCTACGGCGATAATAATCAAAGATTTAAGCGTCCAATCAAAAAGACGGTTGAAATTAATGTTACGAAGGCTGAACTGGAGGAAAAGGGGTTCAAAGTTCGGCTGAACATCATCGATACCCCTGGATTCGGTGATAACGTGAATAATAACGATGCCTGGCAGCCAATAGTAGAATTTATTGATGACCAACATGAGAGCTATATGAGACAGGAGCAGCAGCCTAACCGACTCGACAAGGTTGACATGCGCGTCCACGCGTGTTTGTATTTTATCCGACCGGCTGGACACGCGGTGAAGCCCCTGGATATTGAAACTTTGCGCAAACTTTCTACGCGAGTCAATGTGATTCCTGTCATTGCCAAAGCTGACACTCTATCATCTAGTGAGATACAGGCTTTTAAGGAGAGCATCCGACAGGTTCTCAACGCTCAGCAGATTTTGACTTATAAGCCTACCATGGACACCGAAAACGGAAAAGCTGAGCGAGAGCAGGTGGCTCTAGTGGAAGCTATGCCCTATGCCATTATTGGCTCTGAAAAAGACGTGGAAACGCCGGATGGAAGAGTTGTCAAGGGACGCCAATACCTCTGGGGAGTTGCTGAAGTTGAGAATGAAGAGCATTGTGATTTCAAGAAACTGCGAAACTTGCTTATCCGAACCCACCTTTTGGATCTCATCCAGACTACTGAGGAGCTTCATTATGAGGCTTACCGATCGCAACAAATGGAGACTCGTAAATTCGGCGAAGCTAGAACAAGAAAGTTTGATAACCCCAAGTTCAAGGAAGAAGAGGATCTTTTGCGAAAGTCGTTTACTGAACAAGTTAAGCTCGAAGAGCAGAGATTCAGACAGTGGGAGGCTAATCTTATCGCTGAGAGAGATAGACTGAACAAAGACCTGGAAGACACTCATGCGTCAATTAGGCAGCTTGAAACCGAGTACGAGCAGCTGGCCCTGCGAATGAAGCGATAGTCTTGAGGTATCCTTTCTCAGGGAGAGTTACTTGTGCAAAGCACAATGGATGGCAGCCTGTTATTATTTTTAGTTTTTTAAAAGATATAATAAAAAAACTGTATTAAATTATAGTAGCATTTTTCTGTCGCTTTGAATTTAATGGTGATTTTGGACCGTAATATGCAATGTGTGAGCCATGCGAGAGAAATCCTTTCTGCGAAAAGGATCGAGGAAGACGAAGGATCCATGCTATATAGCAAGCCATTCGTCGTAATATGTACATTCGGTGTTCACTGGACCATCATCTTCGCATAGTTCAAATACTGGGCAACGCCCACAAGAGGATTCAGTGAATCCATCAAGGTCATTTTCGCCCATGGCGTCCAGGACACTTCTCCAAGTAGCACGATAGCTGGCGCCTCCATCGCGCCGTTCTAGTCTATCGTCATAAACTAATACCTCACACAAAGATCGAATGTTATGAACGCCTAGCTCTTCCTTTGTGACATTGCTCTCCTCGACAAATTTATGTATCTCTGTAACTGTGGGATAGCCCTTATAGTTTGCAGGATAGAGCTCTTGTTTCTTGTTTCCAAAAGCATCAGGGAAACTCTCCCGTACAACGTAACTCCATATGACATTAAGAAGATTTTCCACAAATTCAGAATCAAGTTCCGAGTCCGTAAACCATGGGCCGCCAGTAACTTCCAACGAAGGCTGGAGTGTCGACAGCATGTACATTTTTCGAGAAGGATGCTTGACTGACTTGACCTCTTTAATATAACCTTTCGACTTCAGACTCTTGAGACAGCTTATAACCACCTGTTGATGAAGATTTGTTCTAGAGGTAACGGTTTTCGTCCATATTGCGTCCCTGCCAGCAGCCTGAATATGTGAATACACCATCGCCTCTTCTGCGCTCATACCCTTAATTTTCTGAGCTTCTTCAACTTCTACCTTCTGAAAAGAAAGCGATCCATTCCCTTTGTCTACTATTTTTATCAGATCATGATTAATGAGCTCTTGGACATGCTTCAAAAGTTCCTGTGATCCATCGACGTCTATCATTACAGAGAGCTCATCTTGACTATGTAGGATTCCCAGACCCATACGGTGGTGTAGCTCTGCTGACAGCTCTGACAAGCCCTCAAACGACATGGTCACCAGTAATATGGATCAAAAAGCCGAGAAAGAAATGTGGCAGTAATATTATTCAACTTGTGTTAAAACGGTGGTTCAACTTTTTCTGCAGGCATAAAGAATGCCGCACACGCGTGCATATTTCGGTATTTCTCTACGCGGTGTTATATTAACGTAGCAATTAATTAACTTAATAAAAAAATGTGACAGTTGTTTGTGAATCTAAATTTCTATCTTGTCTACAATGCAATCTATGAACCCTTAAAGATCAAACTCTTCTGAGAGAAGCTTCTCTGCGTCCAGTGCAGCCATGCATCCGCTACCCGCAGACGTAATAGCTTGTCTATATCGCTTATCTTGCACATCTCCAGCGGCAAATAGACCCTTCACAGAGGTTAAAGCACTTCCAGGAACAGTTTTGATGTACCCGTCCTCGTCAGTCTCCACCTGTCCCTTGACAATAGCCGTGGCCGGGATGTGACCAATGGCATAAAACAAACCGTTAGCCTGCAAGTCCTTGACTTCCCCAGTCTTGACATTCTCAACTGAAACATGCTGAAGCAGTTTACCGTCTCCCTTCGCCTCCTTCGCAACAGTGTTGTAAAGAATTTCCACCTTAGGGTGAGAAGACAATCGCTTTGCCATAATTGTTGACGCTCTCAACTTGTCCCTTCTCACAAGAACGTATACTTTAGACCCGTACTTTGTCAAGAAAATGGCCTCCTCAGCAGCAGAGTCTCCACCACCGACGACAACCAAAGGCTTCTCTCTGAAAATTGGGACTGCTCCGTCGCACACAGCACACGCAGAGATACCCTGCTGCCAATAAGTTTCCTCACCAGGCAGATGCATTCGTTTCGCAGACGCACCAGTGGCCAAGATGATGGCATCAGTAGTGTTGGGCTCGGCATCTTCATTGTATTCAGTCCAGTACTTGAAAGGACGCTGGGAAAGGTCAACTTTGGCAACAGTCTCAGTGATGATTTCGGTTCCAAAGCGCAAAGACTGCTTCCTCATTTCATCCATCAATCCTGTACCAGAAATTCCCTCGGGAAAACCAGGAAAGTTCTCAATATCGGTGGTGGTAGTCAACTGTCCTCCAGCCGCGACGCCATTGGCGAGAAATCCTTCGTACAACGTAGGCTTTATCTCAGCCCTCGCCAGGTAAATAGCAGCGGTGTGGGCCGCTGGACCCGATCCAATAATGACTACTCTATTGTGGACCATTCTTGATGATGTTGTTTGATGTGCTGTGGTCGTGTTCCCTAGCTGAGAGTTCACAATATTATTCTTTGTAGCAAACGGTACCGAAGACAGTAGAAACAATCGGCGCACGCTCAAATCTCTTAATCTAAACACTTTTTAATCGTGTACAGTTTCAGTGCTTAACAGCAGAAAGATAACTTATTGCTAATACAGCAAGAGGAAAAATTCAATTCGGTGTCGTCTCAATCTCCTTTTATAAGTGGACGTGAGAAGATGGCTTATGCGATCACAAAATTTCGGACCGTCCATTTTTCGAACACGGAGACATTTTTTGTCAGCCGTTTTGGACGGTCTGGAACCGGCTTATTCAGCCGGGTGTCTGCAGGCAGGGCGCACCCCTAAAGCCGGGTTATCCGTAGTCCAAGCGGCGGTCCTCTTCTAGAACCCCAGAGCTCCGCAGGAACCCAAGCTCATACATAATAGTTGAGATGGTTAGCAAAATGGCCGCTATATTTTATTGTATTTAATATAAATTACTAATAAGCCGCGGGCTTTTTACCTTACAAGCTCTAATAATACATTCTTTCATTTATCTTTCATAGTCAGAGTCTTTATTAGAGCACAATAACCTAGGTTTCAGGTTCTGCGATCCGATTTAAAGATTCGCCAAGCTTGCAATACATTATCTAGAGCCGAATGCCTCACGAAATCGGAGCTTTCGGCAAGAGCCTCCTTACTCTACGCGACGATGTTAGTTACACTTCTCTGTCAAGCATTCAAACAAGATTCCTGCTGTAGGTCAGCTAAGCTCTGATCGCTCTCTCAGTGTTTCCGTGACTGTTGCACACAATTATAAATGCTGTCAAAGCTTTCTACCTCACAAACTGTTTCACAGTGTTGCACGATGAAAGTGCGGGGTTGAGTAACACGCATAACAAGAAGTATTCCAACCCTTTTCTCCTATACTCCAGAAAGGTTGGACGAAACTTAGCCACAATGCTCTTGGGAGGTATGTCAGGAATTTCCTTCTTTCGGTTTGGGAATTGAACAATTAGTGATTCTCGAAACTCTGCGAATTCACTATACCGTTTTGAAATGTTGATTTCGCTTCCAGTAACCGTCTCAATATGAATCAGATATACGACGTAGCCACCGGCCCGTGTCGCTCCTTGAATAATCTCATATTCTGGTATGCTGACCGAGCTTGCCCACACCCCATCTTTAATGCTATCTGCTATTCCAGTATCTGGGTGACTGTTATCTACCAGCACTATCGGACTGGGCTGTAATATCTGCAAATCTTCAGCTTCACTGCTACTTGCGATTCTCCTACGAGCAGCAGACTTCGGCTGGCTCATTCTATTTCAAATGAATGATAGTCAAACAAAAAAAAAAATGAAGAGTCCCTAATATGTCACCCAAAAATGGGTTGGGCTCCAAACGCCAGCAGTTTTCAACAAAAGGATGACGTACCCGCTGTGAATCTAAATACTTTTATGTCCTACTATGGAGCAAATCCAGCTACTTAGTTCTTAATTTCCTCCCTCACCCCGCAGTTCGTGGCCGCAGTGGGCAAAAGGGCAAATAAATTATAGGTCGGACAAACGTTGCAGATCAGCCACGTGACTTAACGGATCCTGATACGACTATGATAATGAGGCAGATGACGGCGGGATTGAACAACTGTCTAGTTATACACGGATCCGCTTGGGGTACATGAGTCTCTTAAATTCGTTAAAGTATCGGTATTTTAGCGCAGCAAGAGAAGCTCAAGCCTGATCAACTTTAATGTGACGATAATTGACTGCAGATCAACTTCCAAATAAATAATAAATAACTTTGAAAACCCTGAACATACCGTCCAGCTTACATTAGAGAGTATTGACGTTTATTGAAACTCCTATGGAGTATCTAAAGGGGAAAGTTGGACCAGTGAGACAGCTCTATCATAAATGGCGGTCACTGCGGTCTGTACCTTTTAGAAAGAGGTTTTTCGTGGGATATGATCTGGATGGAAATACATTCTGGGAGTTCCACGATCCAAATAATCCTTTTAGATTGAGAAGAATTGTGGAATATCGGATTCCAGGGCTGAATTTTGTAGACTATAAGTTGAGCCGTAAGTGGTTTGAGGATTGAGGATATTTTTCATTTCATTAGCTATACTTATCAACTGTACAACTAACATAGCCCAATGGATACAATGGTTGAGAAACGCTCGACCCCACTATCCTACGCTTGAAGAATTAATGGCAGATCAGTATCGCCAGCAAGCACTCAAAGGACTCGTAAGGCAGGCAGAAGAAAGGTGGAATTCAGTACCTATCAAGTCGAGGGATTCTGATCAACATCGATCGGAGCCGCTGGCTGCGAGTAGGCTTTCTCAATCACATACTTCTGGTGACGATGTTTCCAAAATTGAAGTCAAAGGATTGAAATCTCGACGCCAGCCTTGAACTGTAGCATTGCAAAAAAAAAATTGGTATTCAAATTATAAATGATACTATATCCACATGAGGACTAGGTATATAGTCCCTACATATCTGTAAATAACTAAAAGCTTTTTATACTTGTTCTGTAGGTTTATCGTAAACGCTCATTGACAAGAGCAAGGAGTTTGTCTCCAAAATTTTCGAGCAGCTCTTTCTCGTTTTTATCAAACTGGTTCTCGTCATTCAGCAACTTTGAAGTTTGGCGAAGTTCGTCTTTAAGTTTACTCAGCTTGCTCTGGTCCCCATATATTACCTTCTTATAGCGCTCTCTAAATCGCTGCAGGCCCTTACACAGATCGTCAACTGTTAAATCTCTGATAATGCTATCATCTTTTCGAGGAACAGGTGATCTTCTCATTTGTAAATCAGACTTTGAAGGAGTAGGAGTAAAGGGCTGACGAGAACTTTGCTTAGGAGACGGGCTCCTTGCTGGAGTTAGATTCGCTCCACTTCCTGGTGAAGGGACAGGAGAAGTTGATTTCCGCCGTATATCAGGCCTGCTGGGGCTAAGAGTTTGAGGAGGGAAAAACTTAGCTAATTCTGTTTTCGATAGGATTTTGCGCGCTGGTGTGACAAGCTTTCCACTGGATGTAGCTAATTGAGGTACGTTCTCCTCTGTGGAGTCTGATAAAAATTCCCACAAAAATATACATCCGTCATTACCGCTACTAGCCAGGATACTTCCTAGATCGCCATTCAGCCACGCTAGGCCCGATATTCCCTCTGAATGGCCCCAGTCGCTGCTCAGGTAGACACCGGTCGGATGCTCAAAAACCTTGACCGCTCTATCGCTACTCATTCCAGCGAGGTACTGTCTTCCATTCAACGCACCCACTGAGACAGTGTTGAGATTGACTGCATCTTTGTCATCAACGGTCCGATAACTGGACTCTAACTCCCCGGTCAGAGCACTATAAATTAAAATCTGTTTATCGCACGATACAACAATTGAGTTTGTTTGGGCACTGAATACCATATCCGAAGGTGTTGCTCTCAAAGATATTATCCGCTCCGGTAGGAATCCCACCATATGCCCATCATCGGCAGTAGCTATTTTGTGAATATTAATAGTCCTATCCGTGGAGCATGAAAATATTCGCTGCCCATCGTTAGAGAATCTTACAGCGATAATATTGCTCTTGTGAGCCGCCAGAGTTTGGTGCAGACACCAGTTATTATCTTCGTCACTCTTGGACAGAACCTGAATCATGCGATCGCGACTACAGGTAGAAAATACGTGCATCCCAGTATCCAGCCGAGAATAGTCGATGTCAACAACACTGGAACCGTGGGCCTGTATATCAAAATTGCACAGCTTTGACTTCCAGTCGAATATCTTAATGTTACCCAGGCTGGTCCCGACTATCAGGTATCGACAACTAGGATCCATAAATGCGATTGTCAACTCGTCGTCTTCTGTTTGTCCTATGCTTGTCTCGTCCTCACAGATACCAGAAATGTTCCAGATTCTTACTACACCATCTGCCGACCAAGTTAAGAATCGGTTTTCAACATCATTAATGGCCCTGATACCCTTTAGAATGTCTGGATGAGCACTAACGAGGCGGGTCCTCGTGTTAATAGAAGCACTGTCAATGGTCCATACTTCTCTCCTGGAGTCAAGAACAATTAATTGTTCATCGTGTACTTCGATCCCAGTAACAATTGGCTGACCACTTCTGCTGATGCGAGGTGAAGGCGGGGGGGGAACGTCTGCAGAGCTCTGAGATGATAGAACTTCGGCTAAACTTATGCTTTTAATGTCCGTTCCAGCCACCCATAGATTACTTTCCTTGATGTCGATGTCCATTGCCCATACTTCGAATCCAACATTCAATCTGGGTTCAAACCAGGGAAGACGATCTTCAGTCGAATCTTGCACTGTGGCTATGTCACCTTTGTCGCTCGCTACTAGCGCCATATTTTCGCTGAGTGGTGCTATGCAAGTGAAGTTTGATCCTGAGCTCTCCCTAAGCACCAGATTTCGACCATTCAGAATATGCGGTTTGTTTTCAATCATAGGAGAGGTGTCTAGTTTCCAAATCCGCACATGACGCACACCAACAGTCAGAAGCTCTGTCGGCCCTATCCACTTCATATCATGTATTTCAGAGATGCATCGGTTACTCGAGTGCAGCTGCATGTCTTGCAGGTCCCACACGTGTAAAAATCCGTCATTGGTGCTTCCCAGCGTTGCAAGATATTGGCCATCCCGAGAAAATGCAATTGCTTTAATTCCAAATCTATGCTCGCTTAGTATTGCTCGAGGTGTGTAGCCGCCATCTCGTATATTATATACAAACACTCTGGGTTGGTGTCCAACTTCCCCTACTGCAAGATACTTTCGGTCCTGCGATAGAGCAACTGCGCTCGAAGTTTTCATTTTGTCCTTAGCCGTCTTACCAGGCGACGTGGCATTGCTTTCGATTCCATCTGTTGTTCCAAGTAACGCTATTTGAGGGTGGTGGCTAGTCGATGGATCTTTCATGTACTCTGCCATCCAAGTCAACCTATTTGTCATATGAATCTCCTGGACCATTTTCGTAGAGGTACAATAGAATTTTGATCGTGGCATAGCTTCCCCACTTGAGCTAATGTCGGCGACCACCGCACCAGCCCCGGCAGTGTAAGCCAATGTGCTTCCGACAAGACATATGCTTGTATGCTTGGAAGCCGTAGTACCTATCACCTTTTTTATCTTCAGAGACGAACTGTCAACGGATACTCCACCATTTCTCTTTGCAGCCGTTGGTGGGGAAGCCAATCTAGATTGGCTGTTTTTGTGTGTCAACGAGGGAGTGTTGACAGTTGATATCATGAGCAATTACTATAAGTTAAATTAAATAAATAGTTAATCAATTAGAGATTCGGTAGAGAAATCCAAGCAAATTGTTGTTATAAACTTGAGGGAGTAAGAATTTCGATGAACCGCTTATCGAAGTGTTTACAATATGCTGATTTAGGGGGTGAGTGATGCAGTTACATCACGTGATTGTCCTAGCTTCAGTCAACTACGAGACAAGACGGGCGGGAGTGAGACATATATGTCTTAGTGTGACAGCTTTTTTTCTCTATATATATCACAGTTTATAACATTCAAAAATTCTATTTTCATTACACATATCCTTAACATAACTCATAGTAGAATGAGCGTCTCGCATATCCCCTCAACTTAACTCCTCAGATCCAGAACTGGGAACTGATTCATAGACATGGTTTGTAGTATCAGACCGTACCAATCGTGGGAAGGCTTGTACAAGCCTATGCCAAAGAGTCTCAGAATTGCGTTGTTTCTGATCTACCCCAAGAGGGTGCTCCCAGCGTTGTAACAAAAGGCTGGATGCGAGAACACTAATACTACTCATTGCCATGGCAGCACTAGCAAGCATAGGATTCAACATCAGCCCAAAGGGTAGAAAGATACCCATTGCAAACGGAATCATAATCAGATTGTAGATAACGGCCCAGACTAAATTGATCTTGATTCTTCGGAACGCTTTCCTACTCAAGTCAAAAGCAGCTGCAATGTCAGGCAGCGAATCTTTTAAGAGGACGATATCGGCGGCCTCCATAGCAACATCTGACGCACCAGCAAGAGCAACTCCAAGATTGGAAGCAGCAAGAGCTGGCGAATCGTTCACTCCATCTCCGACAAATGCAACATTGCGGCCCTCGTCTTGCAGCTGATGAACGATATCAATCTTACCTTCGGGCGACACTCCAGTCCAAACCATAGATTGTGAGATTCCGACAGCCTCGGCAACCTTCAAACCAACTGCTCGTTGATCTCCGCTTACCATGCCGACCTCAAGACCGCGCAGCTTCAGATAATCGATGGTTTCTTTCGCATTAGGCTTAATCGTGTCGCTCATTGTCAGCCACCCCGCATATACATGATCGATAGCCATCAGAACATAAGTCTCATCGCCCTCGATAGTAGCGCTTTCGTTCATACTAGCAAGGTCTATTCCACTATTGCCAAGTAGAACCTTATTTCCTAATATAACGTGGTAGCTGGAACCGTCTGAAAGCTGGACATTTCCCTTGACACCTTGGCCCGCTACGTTCTCAAAGTTAGAAATGTGGCCATCGAATTGCACCCCTTCGGCAACTCCCAGAATGTTCTTAGCCTTTGTCACTAAAGACTTTGCAATAGGGTGTTCGCTGCTTTCTTCCAAGAGACCCAGTATATGCCACCACGCCTGTTCATCTTTGAAAACGATCCTAGAGCTTGAAATCTTCATATCTCCATGTGTCAGCGTTCCTGTTTTATCAAACAAGACAACATCTACTTTGTTGGCTGCTTCTAAAACAACTCCGCCTTTAATCAGAATGCCGTTCTGTGCTCCAACTCCCGTTGCCACCATCACAGCAGTTGGCGTTGCCAATCCCAGAGCACATGGGCAAGCCACAACTATAACAGAGATACACAATCTCAGGCATATCATTACAGCACCCTCAGAACTCTTGAATATGGCTGGTGGATTCGGCAGGGCATGGGATACAATCATCCATATTGCAAACGTGCCAATGCCCAACAATAACACGGAAGGCACAAAGTATCCAGCCACGTAATCGACAAACTGTTGCACTGGAGCCCTCGTGGTCTGGGCATCCTCTACAAGTCGTACGATATGGGAGAGCTTGGTGTCACTGCCTGCTCGCAGTATTCGGAAATCAAGTCTCCCAGAGCCGTTGACGGAGCCTCCAATTACAAAATCTCCTGGCTGTTTGAAAATCGGGTACGACTCGCCAGTGATAAATGCTTCGGAGACATATGATGTGCCATCCAAAACCACACCATCAGCGGGGACCTTTTCACCCGGACGTAGGATGACAATGTCATTAATTTGCAGCAGGTCTGTCGAGACAATCTCCTCTCTCAGCCCTGCCGCTGTCTCACCGGGTCTATACTTTTCAGGATTTGAGTAAATAGTTGTAGTAGAGGGCATCAAAGAAATTAAACGAGACAGAGCAACCGAAGTCTGTCCTTTGGCCCTGTTCTCCAAATATTTTCCAAACATGACAAACGCGATAATCATCACAGACGTGTCCCAGAGAGTGGTGGGAGGGGAGTCTATCCCTCTAACCACGTTGTACACTATGGAAAACAATGAGAAAAAGAATGCACAGCTAGTAGATACTGCCACCAGAACGTCCATATTAGGCGCGCCATGTTTCAAAGTGACGTACGACTTTTGGTAAAACCTCCACCCCACACCAAATTGCACTGGAATTGTCAACATTAGACAGATGACATCGTCAAGGTATGCTCCGGTAAACAGCCGTGTCTTAAGGAAGGCCAGAAACGGCAGCACGCTGGGCACAAACTTCTCCAACACAAAGACGGGAAGACCGAGGACGATTGCTTTGATCGCATCTCGCCGGTACTTCTGGATCTCAGCGATTCGCGATAATGCAGCGACTTGCTGACTGTTGTCTGCAGACTTGGCTAGTACAGCATCAAATCCTCGATCCTCTACTGCTGATATCAGAGTTCGAACGCCAACCTTGGAGACGTCATATTCCACTTTGGCCTCTTCAGTGACAAGCGACACTACGGCGTCTTTGACCCCTTCAACCTGTCTCAATCCCTCTTCTACTGAGGTGGAGCAAGTTGCGCAAGTCATGCCAAATATTTTTAGTTTAATGCTTTCTATCCGTGATCCTTTCGGTGTTTCGGCAGACGCAGTAATAATGTTGTCTTCCTCAGTATCCACTAGTACAGCCCCAAATCCACTGTCCTCAATTCGCTCTATCAATTCTTCGGTTGAGGTACTCAGATCGTGGCGTACTGCCGCTCGTTCCGTGACTAACGAAACAGCCACCTCTGAGACTCCATCGAGGCTCTCCAAGCCTTTCGTAACAGCAGACACACAAGCACCACATGTCATGCCTTCTATCGATAGGTGAGTCATCATCATTTTGCCCTGAGTCTCTGAGGTACCCGCCATTTCTATGGCTTCACCATCCATCTTCGATGCTGTTGTGCCTCTTTCCATTCTATCCATAAAAACCTTCCTCACTAAGCTTCTAACAGAAAATTACAGGTTATTGAACAGTGGAGTTCCAGCCCTTGAGATTAAAGTCTTACACCAGTCCCTGAGGTCAACACCTCAATACATATCAGTTTAGATATTGGTAGCAGCAATATTTAGTCGCGAAATCTTCTGACGTTCGAAAAATACAATACCGAATTGTTCCTGGGAAAAAGACTCCACACAGCGTATAAAGATTAGCTGCGTGACATTACTAAGCCTCAGCGGCAAGTCCCGAAAAGGAATTATCTGATCTTGACTGCGGCACCGAACGGCTCGTCTCGGGACCGACGTATACGAGAGCATCCAATACGGGCATTCGCTTAAATAATGAGTCGTTTATGGAATAAATCTCTAGCGAATCCGGGGAGGTTCGAGACGAGAATGAGAGTAGGCAATATTCTTCTGTGCTCCGATGTAAACCCCTCCGGGGCAGAGTGACCTAGAATATTGCATCAGTTATTAAACACCGCAGAATACTGCATCTACGTATAATAAATATGTTTATTTCATGTTTCTGAGAGGCATATATATAAGGTATCTCTCCAGTTTTCTTTCATTGATGCACGTTTTGTTCAGCAGGTTAGATCGACTTCTTTCTTGTGTGACATCTTCTGCGAAATGCTCTATTTTAGTCCGATATCTTCATGGACTGCAAAACTTCGCTAGCTTTGGTGAAAGAGGCTTCGAATTGACCATCTTGATTCTGTTTTGACTCTCGCTGCGGTGAGCTCAGCCCATCATGGTCGTTAAAGTCGTCGTCGTGGTCAACATCCTCCTCCTCATCTTCATTATCTTCGCCAACATCTTCATCATCTTCGTCAACTTCTTCTTCATCTTCGTCAGCTTCTTCGTCAATGTCGATTTCTTCATCTTCCTCATCCTCTTCGTAATCATTCTCGTCTTCTTCTTCTTCTTCGAAATCTACCTCTCCTTCGTAATCGACATCATCCTCCTCATCAATCTCCTCCTCTTCATCCATATCCTCCCCTTCATCAATATCCTCCCCTTCGTCAATATCCTGTTCTTCCTCGGCCTCTACTTCGATACCGTCAGCACTGCTATCGATTTCGCGGCCCCGACTCTCTATCTTCTCAACCAATGCTTCCACCATCTTGACTGGAGACCGGGCTCGTTCCTCCTCGTTGATGCTCTCGTCGTCGCTTAGAGCTAGGATAGGCTCACGCCAAAAATTGACATCCGTAAATTTCTCATGACCCCTGGTCCATTCCAAAACCGGAGGGAAAAAATGATCCACCAAATCAGCAATATGGACGTAACTGCTTTTGTATCCAGCCAATTCAAGTAGTTCCATGTGCACTTCGGAGTTCGAATTGATAGTAAATATCTTCGAGGACGGAACTCCAACAGACCGGTAAGACAGTGCATCTGTTATCCTATTTCCAAAACCAGCAAAAAAAGGAGTAGCCGCGTCGTCCTTCTTACCAAACAACGACTGGATGTCTCGCAAGCAAGCCATCTTGAATACCTCTGGCTTCTTTATAATTACCTCTCGCCTGAGGGCAGCAATAGTTCGGTCTGGCGACAAAATAACTGGACCCTGCGGGAGCTTAAACCCGTCTTGCTCTATCCCCCTTAAATAGGATCTTGTGGAATCGGCCTGTCCTACAGAACGAGAGGTCAAGTACATCACGTTATACCCGTTATTGTTTATATCGGTAAACAACTTGGCGACACCTTGATGGGTCCAGTCGCGACCGAGAATTGTCAAAACGTGGCCCAAGGCATCAGATTTTGTAATGGTTCCATCAATATCGGATATGACTATGGGCGCCTTGTAAGTCCAATAAAACATAGATGCGCTACACACTGCTTTGCCCTGATTGACCCGAAATGACACCTCATTTTGCCCAGGTTTAAGTTGAAGAGATTTCAACTGCTCCGAAGTCAAACGAAGCGTCTTCACGTAATGGCTACCCTGTTCTTCGTTGATATTCTCATTACTCAGAGACTTCCGCAAGTTCCGTTCGATTACTTGGTTGTCGTCCGAGGCATAGCCATCTTCTCGTGAAAATATACGAAGGTTCCCTTCTGTATCTAATCCAACCATAGACTCCAGGTCCAATTCCGACACTGTGCCCAGTTCCTCTGCGAGCAGCTTTTTGATCAGATCTTCATATTCCTTGACCTCTTCGTCTCCAGATTTGTAGCCCGTCATGTCGAGGATGATATCACCGTTGTCACTAATAGTAGAAGGGATGTTGATATCGGTGAGCTTTCTAGTCAATTGGCGGATGCGATCTATTGCTTGTTCGCTGCTGGGACTGCCACTACTCAGAACCGGTGATGACGCAACTGTTCCTGGCGGCATGGACTCGGCATAGTCTTTACCTGGGTGCGGTTTAATAGGCTCGTCAAGATCATCCAAAAAGGATCCACTGTTTGTAGTTGCCTTGTGGAATGAGCTGCTGCCCCTACGGTCAGTTCGTTGTGGCGACGAGGCCCTGCTTCTGGATGACGAAAGATCAAGGAAATCTGGTTCTTGCAAGGGCATACCGCCACTCTCAGTTCCATTATCACTTCCGTATTCCGGAGATTCTATTGGACTTCCAGACGGCGAGACCACGGGAGATGTGATTAATGCTTCTGGAACCCTTCCGTCCGTCTCAAACACAAAAAATGCTTCGCCACCTTCGCCCAACTTCATAGGCAAGTTCACTTTCTCGCCATTAACGTAAAAATCAACCTGGTCAGTAATCGACATATTGTGGCAACCCCGGCACCATCCGTGACTTCTCGTCGGTTCTACTCACCTTCTTTTGAGACGGTTGCAGCAGCGAAAACTTTCCGAATCGCACATGAAACGGGGAACAGCTCAAGTCACCTTGTTAGACACTCTATTTTACCATATGCCTAGAATAAATTGCCACCACTCACCATTTTCTTGCTCGATCACTATCACATCAATGGCTCCACTCAGAGTCGCCGGGTTTATTGAGTTCCATGTCTTTGAAACCGACCCAATAGCCCGTCCTACGTATTGCATGGCGTCGATTTAGCAAGAGTAACGGATTGTGTCCTAATTCAATATCAGTCAACCCTTTCTCTCCTCTGAATCTGTCTCAAACCTCGCGTTTCTTCTCGTTCGAGTACTCTGCTGGATTTTCAACTGTACTTAGCTTCTCCGTGTTCTCGAAGCTAAGTTCGACTTTATTGATCTCCTGCTGAGTTTGACAGAGCCGCCCTCCGTATTTCTTATATCTTCTGTGTAGTTGGGGATATATCGTCCTCTATGAAAACTTTGCCTCTTTTATATCACCCTCTAGCGCAATAATGATCTATTCTATTGATATTGTCACCCCGGCTGTGTGTTTTAACCTCACGTCGATCGTTCTCCTAAGCAATATATCACTGCGGGCAATATATTTCTAGTAGAGAAACCTATAATGTGTATCCAGTCCTCTTGGTAGGTTGGTGCGTGGGATTTGCAGCTTCTGGTGGTGTTCTTGCGGTGCAACGGTCGCCCGGAAAGCTTTACAAGTTCAGCTATGCTCGGATGATGTCGGCAAAAATCGTGGTTGTAATCCGAACTTTAGCCAAGTTCACGTACATGTGATTGCTCGCGGGTAGGGTATTGTGGGCTTAGTGTTGGTTTTCAATACAACTCTGGGAAGGAGGTACTCTCTAATAATGCTCGTGAATCTATGTTATTCTAAGTGACTTTCGAACTATTTCTCAAGAAGTTTAAATATTGTGAAACTTTGTCACGGCTACTTGATTGACATGCTTAGTTAGTTGATCTTTTATTGTCTTATTGCAGTTACATTCATTCTGACCGCGACTTGGAAAATAGATAGATTTAAGATTTTCACAAGTTCAAATATTTGTATATGAGTCCAGGGTCGATTTCTCTTTTCTGATGCTAACTGCCCGTCACCGTAGTATGTAATTTGACATTTTCTATGGTATGTGTACCTATTAGATCAATTTTTGTAATTAGGCAGGCAGTTTGCCTCCAAAGAATGAATGGGACGATTTAAACCCCGAGGAGCCATTCTATTTCTACGTTACTTTTGAACCATTGAAGCTCATTGCAATAGGTCGCGCCTTGATGTAACTAGGATGTTATGAGAAAAAACGCTTCGTACACAGATCCTATTTTTGTTCAGATCAAGCTGTTGCCATTTTAACGTGGATCCCTGCTGTTTTCGTCTCTGCTCCTTAGTTCAGGACAAGGTCTGTGAAAGCATCACGAATAAGTTTGAAAATAAAATCGAGGAATATACGTTTGTAGCTGTGTGTGTATATATATCCCTGGTTAATAGCCAATCTATGTTCTTGCGACTAGTATGTGGCCGATACTTTACTAGTGTTTGGGTTTGTCGGTTTCGCAACGCTAACTACATGTGTTCTCTGAATAGATATCATACAAGATCACAACCGAAACCGTTGAAGCCCCCCAAGAGGAAAACTATTACCGAAAGAACAGTCATACTGCTACAGCATTTTTACAGCTTGTCGTCGATGTTAGTTTGAATCTAATAAATCACGTCCTTCAATTAACGAACAGGCCTTCTCTACATAACATTCATTCATCCATAACTAAACAATACTCACGTGACCATTACCCAGAAGTCATCAGCCGATTATTTTCACTTTGATCCTCTTTTTTTTTTTTTTATTTCAGGTTTGCGGCGATACAATTTTAAAACTTTCAACCCATTGGCTCTCTCTCTTTCCATAGTTTCAACAACTAAGAAGCCTAACTCCCATATTTGTTATCGCCTGCTTTATATTTTATTTATTATACTTTCATCATTACCCATTAGCCCTCCTTGCCAACCTCGGTGGGTATTCAATTCTGGCAATCTCTTTTGTTCATCTTGTTCGCATACATGTCTTTAAATCACAATGATCTCAGTGGAATCCATTCTCAAAGACTCGAGCTTAAAGCGCAAGAGAGATGTCGATATGGCATCTCAGCCTGATGCTCCTAATACTCCATTACCTACCCCGAAAAAGGTTAGGATAGACACGACCGAAGAAGTCTTGTCTGGAAACATGTTCAAAAGTTACATCCAAAATGCTCTAGACCAATTAGACAAACACAACTCAGCACCCTTGAACTCACTGACTACAAGGCTGGCACTGCCTCCATCGTCTCCAGACGCACTGACAACACAGCAACTCATATTTATGTTGAGTGCGTTGACTTCCGAGGTATCAAGGCTTGACTCCCAGGCTTGCGACCCCATCCTAGAGGGCATTCTAAAACTGCAGTGGGCTGATAAGGGCCCAGATTTCGAAGCAATGTTTGTCCGCTTCTTGGGCGTCCTCGTCAGTGGGATCCCCAAATGGTGGACCAGAGTTGCAAACAAGATTATATCCGAGTTTACTCAAACCAGAACCGAGTCGCATCATTCAGTTCTGAGACATATTCTCCGTCTTATCCCCATGTCGTCTTCTGCATTTCAATCCATCTTCATCAAGCACTTTCCCCATAAATCTAGCAGGGCCAAGGGTGCCGTGGCGTATGTTAAGAACCTGTTACAATGCACGGAGTACTGTAGGGAACTGGAAAGAGGGGTTTGGTCTTTGATATTTGAACGACTGGTGGAACTCGACGTAGAGTTATATGAAGATTTTGAAGAGGAAAACGAGGATGACGAGGAAGATGCCGAAGACGAAGTCGAAGTCGAAAAGACCCACATAACCGCGAGAAATATTGAACATGACGAGGCTCTGGACCCGGAAAGCGACTCTGATGGGGACTCAGAACACGACTCTGAAGATGAGGAAATCACACAGTACGAAATTGCCGACAGCAGTAGAGAAATGCAGTTCCTCAGTAGGAAGCTGGATACAATACTCTGTGTTTTGTTCGAATACCTGGATCGGAAGATTAATTCAGAAACCCTGGAGTCTGGCGATGGTATATCTCTATTCACTACCGTACTGGAAGAGTTCAAGGCATACGTACTACCCACGCACCGGACAAGATCTGTTCAATTTTTGGTGTTTCGAATATGTCATGCCCACCCTGATCTATTGGACGCATTTTTGGCCTCTATGACGGAGCTCGCACTTTCGCCAACCGAGCACGTTGAGCGCCGCCAAAAGGCCATGCAATATATCTCATCGTTTGTAGCCCGTGCCAAAGGGTTGACACGAACTCAAATTGTATTTGTCGTATCAATTTTGACTGCTTGGCTGGATAGATATATAAACGAGAGGGAAATCGAAGTAGACTATGGCGTCGGTGGCATGGGACGCTTTAAGACGTTCTTCTCTGTCTCGCAAACCCTTTTTTATATCTTTTGTTTTCGGCACCAAATGTTAGAGAAAGAGGGTGGTGCCTGGGAGTGCGATCTAGACAAACTATTCCAGAGAATGATTCTCACCAAGTTTAATCCACTGAGGTACTGCAAGCGCACGGTGGTCGCTATGTTTGCCCGAATTTCTCAGAAGAAAAATGCTGTGTACTGCTTCACTATCATGGAGCAGAACCGACTAGGAGGCTTCCGCAGTTCCGCGAGTACTACACCCATTTCAGCACCTAGGAATTCTACCACCACATCATATTTTGGGCCGACAAGCGCGTTTTGGGCGAAAGGGCAAGAATTTGTTGCTCTTGAAGGATATTTTCCCTTCGACCCACTAGTCCTAAAAAGAGCAGCAAAATATGTGCGTGAATTCTATGTGGAATGGGATGATGTTTCGGAAGAGTTTGACGATAGTGGGAGTGAGGATTATGAAGATGATAAAGAGGAAGAAGACGATGATGCTGACGCAGAGGAAGATGGCAACGAAGACGAAGACGAAGACGAAGAAGATGATGAAGGACATGTTGATGAGATCAGTGAAGCTAGTGATCTTGAATGAATTATGAACAAAAAAATATTTAATAGCATGAAACATAGTAATTAAATTGTATTTACAAATCGAACACATTTAAAAGATAAGATTCTGAGAAAATTATCTTCGTAATATAAATAAAAGCTTCAGTCCTGCCTTATAGCGCACGCACATCTAACCTCGAGAACGTTTAGAACGGCTATCTCCATTCTCTTGAAGAAGCTTTGCGAGTGACTGCTCCTCTGGAGACGGCTTCGTAGCATTCTCTTCCTTCCAACGCCTTCGAAAATCTTCCGCTTCGGAATCATATTGCTTCAACTTTCTTCGAAATTCCGCAGACTTTTTGTCATTGGTTTCCTTGATGGTTTTAGTCGTTTCTAAATATGGCTTTTTCTTATCATCGGGCAGTTCTCTCCACATTTTTCCTAAAGCAGCCCGAACTTCATTTCGTGTAGCTTTGGCGGTATCCGATCCAGATGACTTTTGCTTTTGAAGGTCGGTCTCCTTTCTGCAAACATCCCAAAAATCTTTTTGAAAGATCAAAAATGGATTTGCCCCGCTTCGCTCAGGCTTCACGGGACGCTCTCCAAGTTCTCGGATCAGGTCATTCCTCATATGCTCATTATCCTCTGCTATTCTTGCCTCTCGGAGGTCTCGGAGCTTTCCTTCGAGCACATTTCTCTCTTTACCACTTCCAGCGACGCTCTTTCGCCTTTTGGTGCCAACAGTTGATTCGTCCATCATTTCACTTTCTGACGAATGAATAGTGGCAGGTGAAGGCCCTGTGCTGTGGCTCCGTACCGAAGGAGCATAGTGTGATTTCGGATAGCGATGAAGTTTGGCAGAATCTCGAGGGGGAACTAAAGGTGAAGGAATATCTATCTCCCCAATAAGGCTATCCATCACTTCAGAGCTAGCTCTCAAGCCAGACAAATATGCTCCGTGAACAGTAGCAGGATGAGTTCGAGAAGTCGCCTCCCCAGCAAAAAACAAGGAGTTTCCAATAGGGCGAGCCAATAAATCAAAATCAGCAGCAGTGGCTTCGAGGCCGACGTAAGAATACGCACCTCTTGAAAATGGATCTATCTGCCATCGAGTGACCACAGATTCAACCAGCTGTACCGACTTACTATCCGGAAAGAGCCAAGCCAAGCAATCTTTCGCATTTTCAATCATTTTCTCATCGGACTCATTTACAACACTTACTGCCGCCTCTCCAGCCATGAGGGCAACAAGACAAGGCTTCCCTACAGTCTTTGAACAGTTTAAAAACATGTAAAACGAACCTCTCGTGTTATGGAGCCCACCGAGACCCTCTTGTCCGTCACCCCGCTGCGCCATACAAAACACATCTTTGGAATCATCCCAGAAACTTCTCTCAAATATCATGGCAACCTATGTTAGTAACTAAGAGAACAAAATGAGAACCTTACAATTCTGCAAAAGAACCCACTCACCTTATTTGTTGTGCCAAAACCCAACCTTTCAATGCTATCTGTTTTCCATTGAGGTAAATCAGGAATAAATTGAATCGCTCGATCTTTCAAAATACCAAGAGGAGCCGTAACGATCAGCCGATCAGCCTGGATTCTCTCTCCATTCTCAAGGAATATCTGGCAATCATTGTCACCATATTCGATGACCTTAACTGTAGTTTTGAAGCGAACATCCAATTTTTCCGGATAAGTATAGAGGCCGCGGGCTAAAGACGAAAAACCGTTTTTAATCATACAATGACGTCCCGATAACTCTACACCATCTTCTTGATCCCAGCTACACAAGCTCACTTCGTCAAGACGATCTCCCTGGCCAAATTCAAGATTAGCATAGTACCAATTGAGCAAGCGAATGTCTTCTGCAGTTATCTTAGCCAGGCCAGAGAGCTGTTTGACAATTCCATCCATTGTTTGCCCGAGACTTGGGTACATATCTCCTGCAGGTTCAGGGGCAATATGAATATGACCCTTAGGTACATCTTTGCAATCAAAACCGAGGTCTTTAAGAAACTTGACTTCGTCAGCAGTATCAGGGTTGTGAGACTCGTCATCTATTGTACCAGGATCGTCGTATGGTTTCATGTACTCGCCACTTTCTTCGACTTTGGCTATGGTTTGGTGTTCTTGAGGATCATCACGAGCAAAACTAGGATCTTTACCAGCTCGCATCAAAACCTCGTCACCCTCAGCAGTAAATGGCTTGGGCATTGCTTTTTTGAATCGAGAAACTTTGTCCATTACATGGCCAAAAAATCCTCTTATTCTGCGTAAGTCAGCCTCGTTGAAACGGCTTTTGTTGAAAGCATCGTAATAATCAACTGGGGACTCAATAGGAACCACTGGCAGGCCTAGCTGACGCCTGACTAAAACAGCCAATGGATTTCCGTTACCAAATCCCATTATAATTGAGGCTCCCAGCTCCACCATGTAATTATGATCACTCTTGAGAGGGGCCGAGTATATCCTTCCACCGATTCGACGTCGCCCTTCTAGAAGAATTATTCTTGGAAGATCTTCGTAGTCTGTGAAATGGGAAGAATATCGGCGCAAAAGGGCATCCAATTGCCGAGCGCAGCCAAGGCCAGCGATACCGGCACCGACAATGACAATAGTCATACGAGGCTTACGATGTTCTTCAGGGCGAGATTCGAACAAGTCTTCAAGGGAGGGATATTCGATACAGCCAAAATTAATATACCCGTTGCGCAGAAGCCATTCATAGGCAAATTCTGCCAATCCATAATAGCGCTCCTCTCGAGCACAACCAGCAGCTTCCGCTCTAGTAACATTCACCATGGGGTTGCTTAGCCACAGACGTAAAATGCCATTACGAATGTTCAAGTATGTAGAGACGTGAGCCTGCGCCAAATGCGAACGCAGCAAATTATGCTCGTCAATATGCAGCTGATATGGTGGAAGCCTTGATGAAACAGCAGCAGAATCACACTGTTCCGCATAATTCGAACTGCTCAAATCTGGTGGAATAGAAGACTTGGGTTTATACTTGTTCCGATCGCCTATTCGATCAGACTCACTGTCTTCCTCATCCATGTCTTCCATTTGGCTGTGACCGGGACCATAGCTACTCATGCGCTGATCTCGTGGAGGAACAGCTCGGCTCAGATGCAGAGGCTGTGGTGGATGGTGAGACTGGTGCTGAGGTATATGGGTAGGCTGAGGATGCTGTATCGATTGCTGGAGAGGTTGCGGTTGGGGCTGCTGATGTGTACTAAGCTTATGCGACCGTCGCGGGCCCGTTTGCAACATCTGAGAAGAAGGTGGAGCAGGAGCAGCACCAATAATGCCGTCATAGTTATTGTAAGGCGCCTGGGTAGATGGCCCAGCTGGAGAGTAGTCAAATCCGACTTCTTCTGTAGCATGACGTTGCTGCTGCTGATGTTGATGCTGCTGATGCTGATGCTGTTGTTGGTGTTGGTGCTGACGCTGAAAATGATTCTGCCTACCTGTTACCATCATTAAATTTCTTTTTTGCTGCTCTGTCTCTCCAGCAAATGGTAAAAACTGATTCGTACCCATCATAGAGGTCGAGTTCTGCTCTCCAAGTGATCTATCAGTCATCTGCCGATTGAGAAGTAAATTATTAGAAACTTCATCAACGTCAACAGCTGAAGTGGACCCAGAATCGTGCGATGGGATTCTGTGAATCTGCTGCTGCATCGAACCTCCTCTCCCATTGCCCAGCGTTGAAGGAGGTTGAGGGGTCGCTCCTGCGTAGAGAGACCATAATGGCTGAGTAGTGGTTTCTCCATACGAAGCATCAGGATTGTTGTTGCGAGACTCATCAGGAGTATGAACACGTAGTGAGCTGGAATTCAAATATGAAGCTGGAGGAGGTTCTGCAAAAATCCTCGAAGACCTACTTGAATGAGGCTGCATACGTTGCTGCTGACCATGTAATCTCTGCTGTTGTATCTGTGCATTTGGATGAGATTGCTGATTTCGATTCCGGGTCTGATTCTGCTGTTGAGTGAACTGCTGGAATTCCTGTTCCAGAGGATCCTGATGATATCCTGAAAGGCCCTTTGGATCCATTGATTTCCGATATGTACATCCAGTTCAATCCTTCAGTTCTTTCGTGTGATTTTATTTTCCTTCTGGTGCTAAAGTGGCAGGCCCCTCATTCGTACAAATCTAAGGTGCGTCGTGAGATGGGGATACTTTTTCGATTGGAGGCGGAGGATTATTGGGGCATTTGACTCAAAAATATAAACATAAGTTGAGTTGCGCACACAGGAATCAGGTGAGATGGGCCTCTCCTTTCACCCTTTTAAATTATCCTACCGCGTCGAACAAAATGTGGTGACAGAGAGTCGAGACACAGCAGCGACTTCAAAATATTAGATTATAATTTACTGCAATTGTGCAGTCCCTTGCTATTCACGCCGTGGAAAGGAGGGAAAACCCGATGAAATCCTAACTAGAGAAAGTCTTCTCTTCGCGAAAATCAATGTGACGGGCACTCAAAGCTTCTATTAACTGCCAGATAAGCTTCGAAAACACACTTTTCAAGCCTTGTCTTTGACTCGGTGGTTCTTATCGCTTTCGAAATCAGGCGAGTAGTTTTCTAAAAAGTCCTCGAGAAAGGCAGATCCATGACAGCAGAGATCGTCGGATTTCCCCAAGGTTGAGCAAACATTACCCGGAAGCTAATGAAGGGAGTCCGTGACCCTTTTTACATTTTTGCAAGAAGTTTATGCGCTTTCTCATCGCACCATTGCGCATTTGATAATCCAACTGATAATCTAAGGTGTGCCACCCAGAGAAAGCAGACCTACGGAGGAGAAAAGCTTGATGAAATATATACTGAGATCAACTGCAGCTCTGCTGTTCACAGCCTCAGTGGCGCTATCTATTGTTCTGCCCCCGCCGGGAGGAATAAACCAACTTCAGGACAAACCGTCTCACGACGAGAACGGAGACCCTTTGTTTTACATCCAGTCAGGGGGTAACCCGCTGATGCCACAGGCCCCCATAATAATTCCAGGAGGAGGGGGAATACCAGGCAAGGATGTAGTGGACATGCCAGGAACAGGGAATCCAGAGGGTCCGGACAACACAGGGCCAGTTCTTCTTAGAACACAGCTTGCAGTGACGCCTGAAATAACCATTTTTGCATCGTATATCCGAGATGTCCAGAGTCTTGAGGAGCGGTTTAACGACGAAGATACCTATTCAATCATACTTTCGCCTGAAGATCGGGCAGTGCGGTCATTGGGGAAGAAGCCTTGGGAGTTCCCGACTAAAGTCGACGAGAGTTTGTCTGATGAGGAAAAGGACGAGATTATACGAAGCAACATTGGAACATTTATTGCAGAACATGTCCATTTCGGCGACCTGGATGCTATGTTTACAGAGGGAGAGACTATTGTTTCCAGAAAGCTCACGATGGAGACCGGTAATGTCGTCGTGTTGAATAAGTTTGGAAACTCTTACACTGTAGAGACTGAGGACGGGGAAGTCCTGGCTAACATCACTTCTGCTAAGAAGGTTAAGAATGGCGTGATTTTCGTTCTAGATGATAGTCTGGTGCGACCTTGAATGGTGTAGCTTGTTTTTGTATAGTATCAATGTGGAAACGAGATTAAGGGGAGAGAGCAAACCGGACTGAATGGAGAAACAGAATAATGGGAATCTATGAGAACAGACATGGAGAAGTCGCGCCAGTGAAGAGCGTCGGCATATGAAACGCACGGTTAAATGAATTATTTATTATTAAGTTATATGGATATATGTAGTTATGGGTTAAAACTGAGGTGATATTTTTTACAACAGTGAATGAAGCGGCACCGAACGATGCTGTGATAACAGGGTATTTTGCAAGGTGAATAGACTTGGTATCACTACGTTTACAAAGTGTGCGCTCTCTCAAGGTATTTTCCGTTTTGCAATTGTGGCTCTTCGTTAATTTCAAAATATTAATTAATTAGACGGGTCAACCTCACGAAACTGTTTAAACGCATAACGTTACATATACTTCTACCAACTCCACATAAGCCAAGTTGTAAAAATCCGACAAGATTAAATGCCGAATGATACTGGTTCTAGTATAAGCTTTGCTATCCATCCTCTATCACTTCTCAATATCTCAGACTTTTGTACTCGAGCCAGGCTGGAAAACAGAGACAATTGTAAGTGCTGCGTCGTACCTCAACGGCTTAAAAGTGTATACTATTATTATTGTTCATACGTTATAACCCCTGGTCTCTGGGCCTCGTGACAATTCAAGAAGTGAAAACAAAAGCTTACAAGACTTTGGGGCTCTGCTAGGAACTCGCGATAATCGTAACATTTCAATAGAGCTATCATTTGAGTCCAATACCTCTCCAAAGAATGGAGAGCTAGACATTCAGTTTTTGAACCATCGACTGGAATTGTGTAAGTCCAAATTTATATATAGAGAGACGGTCTTCTTTTTAATAGCCGCTTTTATCACTAACTAGATAAATCTACATTCCCCCAATACGACTTCCTGGGGTGGTATTCAATTTCAAGTTCGCCGGATCTAGACGAATCATGCTTTGCTGTGCACAAGACTCTAAACATTCATTATGACGTCCCGTACCTGGTCATATTCAACCAGGATTCGCTCAGTAAAAACTATCTTCCCATCAAAGCATTCGAGTTCGTCGACAGTGGCAAGTCGGAACGACCCGAGCCTCTGGAGATTCCATTTACTCTAGAAGTTGGAGAGGCCGAGCGGATAGGAGTTGACGATATTGTAAAGAGCGAGTCGGACACGTCCCAAAATATCCTGGCATCCCATTTGAAAAGAGAGAATAGTGCCATCGAGATATTTCATCAACGACTCAAAGTCGTCAGCGAATACGTGGATTTGGTGATTAACCAGTCCATTCAACCAGACTTTGAGATTCTTCGCCAGATAAACTCGTTTGCATCCAAGCTGAACTACGAGGGCATTAAATTGGATGGGAGTCTTGATATTCAGAAGCTGAACGTACTGTCTGAGGCTCTGGTTGCTCTAAGCACCAAGGGCTCTTACATTGGGTTGGATCTGAATGCGAAGAAGTCAGTCTTGATGGACCACAAAGCCAAAGACAAGGCTTTTTGAAAAGGAAAGGTTTTAATAGCCCATTATGAAGGGTATCAATGCTCCGTTTAATAATTTATTCATCAGACCAGATTTCTGATTTTTTTTCTGTGACATCCGTAGTTTGCTCAATAAATAATATCGAATGCCATATCCCATTCCCCCACATTAAGCGTGCTGCCGCATAATAACGTTACCTAAAACCTCGGCTTGTGATACTTTCTACCTTACAAAACATTGAAGTACAGTATTGATGTTTAGCTAGGACCTGCCAGCCCCCAGTTCACAACAGTGCCAAGTTACCACTGTCAGTGAGCCTTTTTTAAAATCACCATGGACTACTACTCGTCCTTGAATGCATCATCTCTGGACCCAGACGTGCCCACACTGTTTGAGCTCCTGTCTGCAAAGCAGCTCCAGAACTTGATTTCGCCGTCAATTCGATACATTTTAACATTCTACGCCCAGAGACACCCACAGTACCTCCTCAAAGTCGCTAACAGATATGATGAATTGTACGCCCTGGCCATGGGACTGGTAGAATACCATCATCTCAAGTCTTGGAACAGCAGTTTTACGGAAAAATTCTACGGGATCAAACGAACCAGAATTATGAACACCTTGGGACTGAGAACTCGATCTGCTACTCCTCAAATGTTCGAGACACAAAGAAGGTTGTCACAAAGGCAAATATTAGGATCCCTTTTTTTCTTAATAGGGCTTCCATACATCAAGGAGAAGCTGAACTATCGGTACGAGGTACTAAGTGGCCGCTACATGTTCCGCAGCGTGGAAGCAGACAGAACAGCCGTAAAGGAGTCTGGAGACTGGAGAGCCATTGCCATGTTTGAGTTTGACTGTCTACTTCTGAAGATTTACCCCATTATTACGACGCTGGAGTCAGGCACTTCTTTATTATTCGCATTGTTATATTTATTTTCCTATTCCTCAGCATCGTCTCCAGTGGACTACATCTTGAGAATGAAGTATTCTCGGCTGGGGGAAATGGACTATAGGCTCCAGGAAGCACTAGCAGCGCAAAGTAATTTGCCTCTGCTTGACGATTCAGATGAGTCTTTACCAAATAAGATAGTAGAGGTAATTGCCAGTGGGCGGGCCCTGGTCGCCGCCAAAGATGTTATGCTATCAGGACTCAGCTACACGCTACCAACATCTATGTTTTTGCTGAAGTTTTTGGAATGGTGGTATGCCAGTGATCTGGCCAGGCAGGTAACAAAACGTGCTCGTGGAGATCTGGTGGAGAATTTGCCACTGCCTTCACAGGACTACGGTAGTGCTAGCGAGGAGAAATTTGAGCACACCTCTTCTGTCACCAGCGCCTCATGCCCTTTATGCCACAAGGAAATGGAGAATCCTACTGCGATAGAAACAGGACACGTCTTTTGCTACAGGTGCATTTTCAATCATTTAGAATCGGCTGACAAAAAGACCGGGGGCAGATGTCCGGTTACTGGCCAACGTTTATTGAGCTGTCGATACTCTGAGTCCACACAGGAATGGGAGATAGGGGGACTGAGGAGGCTAATGTTATGATGTTAGTCATAGTAATATTGTCCAATTCGCCTCCGCCGGGGCAACTCCCTGACCTATTGCTTTGCGTGAGAGTGCGCGAGTCCATAAAAGACTCATTTGATATATTTATAGACTTTTTTTTTTGTAAATACTTATTCTGTAAAATATTTATCAATTTAAATGTAAATAAATGTCCTTTGCTTGAAGTCTAATGCCCCTGAGAAACAATTCTTTCCCCATGGCTTCGGCTCAGTGCTTCTTGAATAATTTGTTTCCAATCAGCTTTGAGAATAAAATACAGCTGGCCCAACGAAATGCAACCAACGCCAATTGACAATCCGGTCCACACTCCATAAAGTTCCAGATCCAACTTGAAACCCAAAAATAGACCTAACGGTAGGGCTACCGCGTAATAAAAAAACAGATTGAGGTATCCTCCAATGTACTGTCGCCCCTGACCTCTTAGAATGCCTCCTCCCACCGCACCACTAGCATCAAACAGCTGCATAAAAGCACACAGAGGGAAAACCCGTCCCACAAGATAAATAACATCTTCGTCACTGCTGAACAGAGCACCAATCCTGAATCGAAAGAGAAAGAGGACAAGGGCATTGAACAGAGCCACTGAAAAGGATACCGCAACAGAGACATAAGTTGTAGTTTTGGCAGGTTCAATCAAAGTAGCTCCAACGAAGTTGGCAATTCGCGTAGAGGCTGCAATTGAAATAGCGAACGGGATCTGATACATCAGCGATGCAATCGTCGAAAGAACAGACTGAGCAGCCAAAGCAGTAGTACCGAAAAATGACGAGGCAAAGGTCAGAAGTTCAAAAGCAAGAAACTCAGCTTCCACCATAATAACACCAGGGACGGCCAGTCTCAACATAGTGCCCCAGTCTCTCAAAACATCCTTGGAAAATCCAAACCAGCACTGTTTCCCGTCGATAAAAGCTACGTAGAGTAGAAGGAGAATAGCCATTAGCCAGTCAGTGGTGGCCACAGCAATAGCAGCACCGTGGTATCCTAAACCAAACCGTTCATTCCATACCAAGAAATAGTTGAGGAAAATATTGACAGGCGAAGCAATGAGAAGCACCATGGTACTCGCATGGAATATGCCTTGCGCCTGCACAAACCTCTTTCCACATTCAAACAAAATATACCCGGGAGAGCCAAATACTACGAGCTTCAGATACTGGCCCGCCAGAATCGCCAAAGCTTTGTCTGGAATGACATAAACTAGAAGTTTGTCTGAGAAGAGCCAAAAGATGCTCACGGGCAAGAAGCAGCAAAAGATCATCAGCACACACTTTTGAAAGTACAGGCCGACCATGTGGAAATTTCCAGCCCCGTAGGCTTGGGGACAAAGGGTGTCTAAGCAAGTAGCCAATCCCTGAATTAAAGCAAAACCCGTTATGCTAGCGGTCATAGTAGCCAGCGTCACAGCAGCCAGCTCAGTCTTTCCTAAATGACCGACTGACAAGATAGATGCAACTACCAGCGAGTACTGAAGCAAAAAAGTGATTACCAAGGGAGCTGAGCTTGCGGTCAGAGCATTCAACTCGCTTCGTGCGGAAGTCGACACTCGACCCTCCCGCACGGCCGTATCCCATGCTTTCGAGGTATTTACAATGTCATTGGCTGAAGGGTCATTAGAAGAACGAATACTACCATCTGCACCGACAGCAGGCACACGATTGCTGCTATTATCAACAGCCGAGTCCAAACTACTATAAGTCTGAACGTTATTTTCTCGAAGTAAAGCCTGTTCTTCTCTTGCCAATGCAGAGCCTTCTGCTACAGTGACAACATCCGCCCTAGCCCCACTGTCTACAGCTGCTTCTTCATGGTAGACACCTGAGTGCTTTCTAAACATGTCTACATATCCCTGACGACCAATGGATCCGCTGACTATGGACGAACGCCTTGTAGTTTTGGTGAACCCAGTATTGCTGGGAATGTCAATGAAGTATGCTCCAGGTCCCGAGGGGGAGGACGCGGAATCATTGTTTGGCTGCGACATGACAAAACTTCTCTACTCGTTTCGCTTATACAGAGATGGCTTTTTTGTTTGGGCAAAAAGATTTCACGATTGTGCCGTGTTTGAGTTTCAAGCGCGGGGAAGAAAAATTTACGAGAGAGCCTTGATTCGAGTTGTGTGCGCCCAAACGATAACGATAAGCCTAATACTGGCTGTGATTTGCTAACTATTCAGGAAGGGATATCCGATAAACGTGCATCTCTTCAGGGTCATTCGGTTGGGTAGTGCTTAAGCTTTAGGAATCCGAATCTGCCGATCTGGAGGGATGCGTTATAGAATCTGCATATTTCCGGAAGAATTCTGAATATATAATAGCATGATGGAACGAGAGAAATCTCTGACATGACCAGCCACGCGTTTAAACTTACCGTCTAGCTGGCCGATTTAAATTTCTGCTAAGCAGAACCACCGACCTTCCGCGGCCCCCTGGCAACGTCTACCTGTGTGTATACGCTCTTTTAAAAGTAATGCATTGAGACGGCATGGCACGCCTTCCCCTTTCTATTTGGAAGGACCATGACAATGATATATATTTGTAACTGGCATTTTGTGCAAAACTCACAACAGCAGCTCTTCAAACTGCAGAGTTTCGTCCCCTGTGTCGTTGATTTCTCTTATGCACCATTTCACTGATAAAGCCGTAAGTAGCGAGCAGTACACCCGTCCCGCTCATACCAATGCCCAAATATGTAGCAGCCCGTAAACCTCCCAGGAATTCTCCTTTCGATGATCCCGGGTTGGTGTATGTGATGACAGTGCCTGCGATACCCAGACCCATAGAAATTGAATAGTTCACCACGGTCGCAACCAGAGATGCTGCAATCCCTTGATGTTTCTTGGGCACTGCGTCACTGAGCAGCAGGGTAGCAGCAGGGAAGCTCATGTCCATGCCGAATGGAGCAATAATAAACCCCACAAATGTCTGTGCCCAATACGTCTGATCCACAGGTACTGTAGCCAGAAGAATTATGGCGATATTAAATCCCAAAAGAGCGACCATCATGACAAAATTCTTAGGTGCTCCTAAATTGAACAGCACCCCAGTGAACATAGCGGCCGTAAGTCCGGATAGGCTCGTAGGCAACGTCTGAGCAACAGTGGACATCAAGGTACTGCCCCTCAAAACGCTGATAAACTCAATGGTGTAGTAGATCCATATACCAAAGGTTGCCCAGCCAAGAGCGACACACGAAAGCACGAGTATGACAGATTTGGACAGGGCCTTGATGGGTACCAATGGATGGCTTGCAACTCGACTTTCCACGTAGAAAAAGGCACACAACAGAAGAACTCCCACAATCAGTAAAATGTAGATATAAGGGTTGTGCCAGCCAGCTAAGGGAGCCTGATTCCAGGCAAAGTTAAACAGGATCAGTCCCGACACACCAGTAACAGCGCCCAAAAAGTCAAAGGGCTCATCGTGATGCAAGTCCTCACTCTCAGTTCCAGGTACCACCCACCATGTAAGCAGTATCATAGCTGTCCCTGTGATGGCCATGAGATAAAACGCCCATTGCCAGTCTGAGAATTGGGACACGAGACCCGCGAAAGCTGCACCGAGGTTGAATCCAGTTGGAGCACAGGCTCCGAACAGCGAAAATACGATATTTTTCTTGGGACCCGGTGCATATGAATGCCCTAAGATAGCAAGGGCTGCGGGTAACATGAAAGCAGGACCGATTCCTTGGAATGCTCTGCAGATGCAGAAAAATATTCCTCCCTTTGAGTAGCTTGAGATGCCTGCCAGTAGTGACCACAGAACCAGCCAGGTCTGGCCCGCCAAAAACATCAATTTGTGGCCGTACATGTCGCCGAGACGGCCCGCGATTAGAATAAAAGTCCCTACTGTCAAGCTGTTCGCCGCCATATACCACGACATTTCTCCTCCACTCGTTACATTAAAGTGGTCAGCAATGACGTGGAGAGGAATCAGCACTTGTCCTACCATGGCCTGGGTCATAAGCTGGCCCGAGATCATTGTGAAGACGAAGATAATCTCCTTCCAGCGGGGCATGTCCAAGGGGTGAATCTTGTCTAAAGGTTCGTCATCTCCCTGTTTGGTAGTAGCAGCAGTGCTGATATTAGACGATCGACGGGGCTCCTCTGGCTGAGCAGCAAGCGAAGGTTGGGTCGACTTGGCTGAATTGCTTCCAAGGTCGCTTTTTTCATCTTCAATACTCTTCCTACTCGTCCTCCCAGAGTTTGATATCTTCTGATTTGCATTCTGGCTTTCATTCGATTCCTCGGCGACCGGAGCATCGCGAATACTCCTATCGTTGCTGCCAGCTTCTACACTGCTCTCGGTAGGAGAATCTTCTTTTCCATGATAAGAGGAAAGCTTCAACACTTCGGTTCTATCGTCAGTTATTATGGGTTGTCGCTTCGAGCTTGAAGAATCGCTTTCTTTCTCTGCTTCATTCAGAGTCATCTTGTTTTTGATTCTTCTTCGCGTCGACCCGATTATAGATAGGTTAACGGGCCTATATATCTATATATTATTATTAATAATCTCGAATAAGAGTCCTCGAATATGAATTAGGCTATTCTTTTAAAAATGCATAGAAGAAAGGACTTGCTCCAGATGTGTATAGCCTATCCGATGAGCTTCTCTTACGTCAACTGAGCAGAACGAACTCCAATGATTTTAAAGTCAAAAGGTGAAGGAGCGGAATAAATATTAACCACACAAAGTAAGTTTGGAAGGATTAACGTTCAAACAAATTTGCATCTTTTTCAACCCTTAAATATCTATAGCATCTAATCGTTGCTCGCTTAAATGGATCCGGTTTTCGCTGTTGGAATAGCAGAATTAAGAGCCATAGTCCTTAATAAAGCTTTAGTAACAACAGTCAGTGTGCTGATCCCTGCTTCGGCAGGGTTTTCCGCAGATAAAATTTCCCGACACATTTGGTGATGTTATTGTTTTAAAGTCAAAAGAAAGCACAGTTGATAGTAGTAAATCAAACAGAAGGCAGTTTCGGTTGGGGGAGGAGTGCTTAGTTGGGGAGCAGGAGCTGGCCTCATGTTGCGTCTACCTTACTGTCACTGTACTACTTCAACTCGACACCGCCGTTTCCACCGTATTCACCAGTGCAGAAAATTATGTGATACAACCGCCCAATGCGGGAATCTGGACCCTACGATCCCATCGACCGTTACTAAATCATAGCAAAATGACAAATCCTGATCTATTGTTTAATGTTCACCACACTATATGAATTTGTACACACCACCGACATAAAGGACCTATGAGACAGCCCTTACCCACCGGCTATAGGCGGTGCCCGCTCGCTAACCCCAGGATTCTACATAAAAAAATCCCCTCTCTCTGTTGTTAAGCGGACTATCTTCGGAGAGACACACTGCAAACTACACCTTCTTTCTCTATTTTTTCCCCCCCTTATCCTTCGCAAGCTATACTTGTTTGTGGTGTGTGAGCATTTTTGGGATTCAGTAAGATTTGGTTTTCATCAGATAATAAACCTGCGATGCTCAGAATAAGATCTGTGGGCCGAATCCTCCGAGCCTCTCCCGGAGCAGGAAGAAGAACGGTGGCCTTGAAGAGAACAGCACCCATGATTGCGAGATCCGCTTTCCATTCTAGTACTATTAATCGTGGAATATCACAAAGTCCGTCAGGGATTGAAAACGAGCTGGTGTTCCCCGGGTCTGTGACAAGCAAGTTTACCCATGACTTGAAATTCCACAATCCGCACGAACACGAGCGAATGGATACTTATCGGCTCATTAGCATCAATGGAGAGCAGCTCGATAAAGACTATACCATCCCTTTTTCTAAAGAAGAGGCTTTGAAAATGTATAGGGAAATGGTGACGATTAGCATTCTGGATATGATCATGTATGATGCCCAGCGACAAGGAAGATTGTCATTTTACATGGTATCAGCTGGAGAAGAAGGTGCAGCCGTTGGAAGTGCAGCTGCTCTCTCAAAGGATGACATGATATTTTCCCAGTACCGGGAGCAAGGTGCTTTGTTGCACCGTGGTCTCACAGTTTCAGAAATGATGAATCATTTGTATTCCAACAAAGATGACTATGGAATGGGTCACAACATGCCTGTCCATTACCAGTCCAAGGAATTGAATATACACCCTATTTCCTCGCCTCTGGCCACTCAGATTCCTCATGCTGCCGGGGCAGCTTATGCCCTGAAGATCGAAGGTGGAGACAGATGTGTTATATGCTATTTCGGAGAAGGAGCTGCTTCCGAAGGAGACTTCCATGCTGCTTTGAACATTGCGGCCACCAGAAACTGCCCTATCATTTTCTTCTGTCGAAACAATGGCTACGCTATTAGCACCCCGTCTCTGGAGCAGTATAGAGGAGATGGTATTGCCAGCCGAGGGGTGGGTTATGGCATCGAAACTATTCGAGTGGACGGAAATGATCTGGCAGCAGTGCACAGGGTGACTGCCGAGGCTAGGAAGAGAGTTATTAAGGAGCAGCGGCCCATTCTTATCGAGGCAATGTCTTATCGAGTATCGCATCATTCTACGAGTGATGACTCGTTTGCATATAGATCGAAGAAGGAGGTAGAGGAGTGGAAGAAGCGGGACAACCCCATATCACGAATGCGCAAGTGGATGGAACTTAAAGGCTGGTGGTCTGAAGAGGAAGAAGAAGTTGCTAGACGAGAGATTCGCAAAGAGATCCTAAAAGAATTGAACAGGGCCGAAAACACTGCCAAACCACCTGTAGGGTATTTGTTCAAGAACACGTTTGACAAACTTACAGAGCCTCTGAAGGAACAGCAGCTAGAGCTGAAGCAAATTCTTGAAGAATACCCTGAAGACTATGACCTGTCGAATTTTGAAGGAGGCAAGGACGGTATTGACAAGTACTGAGTTATATACATATATAGACATCTATATTGTATACATTTGTATGCTTATTGATTAACTATGCATCCGTCATGAGTGGCTAATGCCCCAGGTTATATTCGGTCCATACAGAGTGAGTAACTAACCTGACTATCGACTACATGCACCTCTTATCAGATTAAGTTTTTACAATGATAAATAGACAATGACTTAAGTGCGAGAGCTCACTCTGAGAAACTAGTTTCGCATACATTTAGATGCCAACTTTCTCCTCGCAATTGCATTCATTATCTGCCCACTTGCTCAAAAGACTCCGAGCTCCTCGTACAAAGCGAGCACAACCAAATTGGACACATCTCTCAAATTCATGAAAAGAGAAAAAAAGCTAGACAAATATGTCATACTAGATCAATTAAATCAGAGAGGGGTATAAACAAGTCGAAAGAAACAAGATTTTATAGTTTATAATCAAGTTGCCATCTGCAACAAATGTCAACATCTGGCATTTCTACTGGTATTTCTACGCGTGTCGAATGTGGAAAGTCCCTAACCACTATTAAAATAGGTTAAGAGCACACAGAGTATTTGACATCATCGAGAAGACGCACACACACGCGTGGTGCTATAATGCCTGATGAGTATATTAACACAATTCAAAAGATAACGGATCTAATACGGCAGGTGCCAGGCAGAGTGTCGGAGCAGGGACTCAGATGGGCATCGGGCAGTGTGGGGTGAGTGCTATATTGCTCGTGATACTGAATGAATACTGAAATATCGAATAGCATCTGACCAGTTTCGAAGTTTTTGAAGATCCAATTGAAAATGGCAAGAGGCTATCCTTAAGTGGATCTATTGTCTTGATAGATGTATGTATAGCATATGCGATGAGCAGTACTTAACAGACCCGCGAAGCATTTTTTTGCCGCCTCTAACCAGATCGATATTCTCGACGGGAAAGTTTCAAAGGTCTCGTTAAGTTTGGCATCGAACGAGAAGCCGAGCGTCGACAAATATTCTTTTATCGATGGATCTCTCGAGAGAACGTGCAACGATATTCTGTATGACACACTTCAGCGACCTAGGCTTGACGAATTCTCTCAATGTTTGAAAATTCTGGCTCGATATGACAAACTTTCTTCGCCCGTGGCTGACAATTTCAGAATTATAGATGAGATTTCAGTCGCAATACATCGTGCTGCAGATCTAGTCAATAGCAGCAAGATGCTATTCAATGAGCGTCCATTTGGAACACCGATGTTAAACTTGAATGATCGTCTAGGACTGGCAGTTTCATATTTATCTACTTCAGATTTACTAGACACCCGTGTTTATTCTCTTTATTATACTATTCGAGAATCTCCTAAACAAGACTATGTGGGAACTTCGAAGTATGCAGTGCGATATACGAAGGACTGGCTTAAAGACGACCAGCATTCCTCTCCGTCCAACTACAGGGAAATTAGATGGAATGACCCGCAGCCAATGGATGATGCAAGAGCTGAGTTTGTGTTGACCTTGGACCCTCCTATCCTTTGCCCCGAAAATGTAGTTCGAGCACTGGAGGGTACGTCAGTGGGCAAATTGACTCCCTCGGAAAGTCTTAGTCGCAATGGCGAAAGGAATGTCGAGGCGGAAGAGCGACTCATAAAAATGAACTTCACTTCATTCTCTCAGGAAGTTTATCTCCCAGATGGAAATCCTCAAAATATGAAATACGAGATGGTCAGTCTTGTGCCCTCGGGCCTGACTTATCTGAAGGAGATTAATATAGAGTCGCCCTCGCGCTTACCTGAGATCCTGCAGGTATTGCGGGCCAACATTCAAATTATAGGGCTACTGACAAGCTTATTAGAAGGACAGCAAGAGGACAACACCACAAACAATGATGATATTGAATTTTCAATTGCGGACGTATTGATGGAGGCTGATAAGATTGAAGAGGCACCAACCAAGAGCATTAATATCAGTATTGTACAGGAGGACTTGGGGAACACTGGTCTCAGTACTCTTGCTTTGACAGTCGAGCATGGTTCCAATGTATTTGAACTGGTTCCAACAATTACAACTACAGGTGCGGTACACACCGTATGTACTATTTCACAGGGCGACTTTTCATCACAGCGGTTAGCTTCAGTTAACAGGGCCTTGAAGATCTGTAATGACATGAAACTTATATCGATCATGTTGGAGTGACCAGAAGCAAGCTCTCTTTGCCAAAAAGAAGTTAAATTATTCGATATCAGTCTATAAAAGATATCAATGAAGGAGAAAAACGCGAATTGGTTAACCTAGAGACTTAGCAAGTAAGGCTCCCTACCCCTGCTGATATCCTTTTCCGTGGGATCACTTCTGGAGATTTATTGTGGAACGTTTCTCATTTGTATGCCCCAAGTAAGGAAATAACCTGCGCATGAAGGTGAATTATCAGGGATCAATGCGTTATCCAAACTTAACATCGAACTTTCTCTTCATGAGATAGGTGTCATATAGTATCAATTAACAACCACACCGATATGATGATCTGTGAAACTGAGAACTGCAATCATCGCCGTAACATATTATATTGTAATTTCCCCCTTATCTGACGTCTTCCCTTAGCCTGCCATGGGCTTCCGTGAGATGCTCCGGATGGCCACCAAGGGTGGGGAGGATACGAACCCTCCGGATCCCGCGAGAGTCCCACACGTTGCTGGAAAACCTATATCACAAGAATCAGCAAGACCGCTAGGGGCTAACAAACAGCCTTTGCTGCCAGCTTCAGCTGGACTTTCAGAAAGAGAGAAGAAGCTCCAGCAGGAGCGGATAGAACGGCTCAAAGCAGCACGCAGAATGGAAAGGGAAAAGTCGTCTTCTCGGGGTATCAAGAAACCGCCCGTAAAGCGATCACAGCTTTCTGGTGTTTCAGTGAAAACCAAGTCCAACGGACAAAACCCTGTGCCCAGCAGCTTGCAAGGAACCCAAAGTACAGGTGATAAGCCAAAGAAGAGGCTGAATTTCAAAGATCTGATGCAGCAGGCAGAGAAAGTAGATACGGAGAAACTGAAACTCACCGTGAAAGTTAAAGACAAAAGTGCCACTAAACCGGAATCCACTCGAAGAAGCCATTCTCCTTATGTGAAAGAAGCATCGCAATCACCCCGTCCATCTCCTCAGAAGCGGGGTGTGAAACAGCAGGCTCCTGTAAGAGATACCGACAAGATCAAGAATACTGCAGTTAAATCGGCCCCGCGGCCTGTGTCGCGGGAGCCAGTTGCATTTAGTAAACCTATGCCTGAATTGCTTGAGAAAAGGAGAAAGCGCATGATGGAAAAGAAGAGAGAGGACTATGACTCTGACATGGATGATTTTATTGAGGAGGATGAAGATGAAATTGACAAGAGCCACAATGATTACGATAGAGATGAAATATGGAGGATGTTCAATCGGGGAAGGTCAAGAAGTTATTACGAAAACGATTATGAAGAAGATTCTGACATGGAAGCGACGGGCTCTCAAGTGTTGGAAGAAGAAACGAAAAGTGCATTTTACGGGCGACGAGAAGATCAAGAGGAAGAAGAAAGGCTTGAACGATTAGCCGAGGAGAAGAGGCGAAGAAAGCTGAAAAGATCCAGCTAAGCTATAAAAAAAGAATAACTAAGCATTTCAATCATTAATAAATATGTATATCATCATTGTCTAAAAAAAAGGGGGATATTAGTCGCTGTTCATAAGTTCAGATTCACTCATGGATTCCGGAAAAAAGTCGTCCGAATCTTCGTCATTGTTACCCATAGGTATTGTGCTATTTCTAAGTTCGAGAGTTGATTCAATAGAAAAAACCGAAGCCTGAGTCTCAGTTCCAGTCAAAGCAGTTGTAGAGGTGCTTTCTGTTTTCTCAGTAGGTATTGTGTTAATCCTAGGTTCGAACGTCCATTCAGAGGAAAGAACCGAGACCTGGGTCTCAGTTTCAGTCAATGCAGTTGTAGAGAGACTTTCTGTTTTTGCAGACTCATTTACGAAAGAAGCCTTGCTTTCCTTATTGAAAGAGTTATCGACTATGGTGTCAGATAGGCTCCTAATAGTTGGGCTACACGGACTTCTTCGACCGTCAAGGGACAAGCTCTGCATTGAACCAGTCCTCAAGTCTCTCTGAGTGTCACTCTCCTCGTCTCCTATGTCTTCCTGAGATATCTCAGTATTCTTAGTAAAGCCTAAAACCTTATGTTCCTGCCCGTCTAGATAATCATACCTATCCTTCCCAATAATCTCTGAAGAAGATGAATCTTTATCCTTCATATAGACCTCAGATGCAACAGGCTTATCGATACCATCGTTTTGAGAACTGCCTTCACTATTTTCTGCTATGATTTCAAAGGTTTCTGATCGGGAGCCTGCGTTACTGTGATCCTTATCGTCAATGACAAAACCACCCTCAAAATCACTAGCGTGACCATTGTCAAAACGACCACTATCATAAGTCTCACCATCAATGATAAATCCTCCCCCTTCATTTTCATCGTCAATAATAAACCCTCCACCGTCTTCTGCAGCTAATTTGTCGAACACAGGTTCGACGAATCCGTCTGATTGCCTTGTTCTTCGACTGTCATCATCCTCATCATCACTAAGATTTATCACTTCCGCATCATTAGATACATTTCTGACGTGCGATACTAACCTTTCACTAGTAAAAGCGATATCACTATCTTCATCATCTGTGCTTCCTTGGACCTCATCGGCAGCGTCAACAACGCCATGGGCTTTATTCAGACGATCCCTTATCCTCAAGGCTACAAGATACCTCCTCCACCTTGCCAAGGCTCTAGCGGTCGCAATATTCTCATCTTCTTGCCTCTGCTCCTCCAGCAACTGCTCATACACAGCCATCACAGCTTCCTCGTACTCTTTCGCTATCACAATCCCTTCGACCCTTGGATTGATCCTCCGTCGATTGAAATCAAAACCCACAATGGCGTCAGCATAATCAACCGAAATAAGCTTTGCAGCCACCTTGACATTTGGAAACGGTAGATGTGCCCCACCAGCAGGGATCATAGACGGCACATAAATGTCAATATTGCCATATGCATTTTTCGGAACAACCCCATCTACTATAGGGGTAGGCACGTAGAGCTCGGTCTGATCAAAAGAATACATTGGAGTGTCAGGCTCGTCAGAAGAACCATCATCTAACTCAAAATCGTCATCGTATTTTTTTCTCACCGATTTCCGTTTGGGAACTCTCTTCTTTGGTTGCATTCCTGGCTTTATAATTCGGCCATGTCGATACCAGGTCTGTGCACTTTTCACGGATTTGACGCATGATCTTTTATAAACAGGTATGGCCGTATTTCTGGATCTGACAGCCAGCGTGCCACACGGCTCTTTCGGGTCAAGCACTTCGGTGGTTTTCAAATGCTGCTCTAGAACATAAACCGGATGCCCCCGAAAATCCTGAATATTGTTCGGCATATCCTCTCGCTCTTGGCGGCGATCAAGTTCTATATTCTCCATGATATCTCTCTGCTCGGGCTGGCGTCGTTTGAACGTATTAAGGACCCGTTCCCACCAAACAGCGCCATCTCCAAAAACAGTTATTCTTTTTTTGCGAGTCTTTGCATTATACTGGGAGGCATATCTCCGTGTGACATCCTTTGCGCTACCGTCCGCGTCAAAGGCCATCACATATCTCATTAAATTATTAGGATCGCTAAATGGCGGTTCCAGTTTATTTTTACCCCGTATTATATCCACGACTTTCAGCTCACCAGGGTCAGCAGTAACCCACCTCTGGCCTGCTCTTTCCCACGCTTCCACCCAAAATACTGGATAGCTGTCGTAATGTGGCTCGTCAACGGAAAGCGGTTCCAGGGGCAGATTCGAGGTAAAATCCAATGGCTGTAGTGAACAAACCAGACGACAGTCTATATCGATAGAGCGAAGCAGAGCACAAAAGCCCTGTGCGCACAAATCCCGGCTACCTCGCATCTGCAAGAGGTGAGCTCTAAATCTCTCCTTTGGCATTCTGTTTTCAATAACTCTGTCAGTCCTAAGAATGTCATTCCATGCAATCATCCTCGTCCCGAAGGACGTGACGTTGAACTTTTTATACCAAAAGGATATCGCGTGTCTGAGGCCGTCCAAAAACTTGCGGGTTTTCAGTGTGTCGGAAAGGTGGCTAGGAGGGTGCAGCTCCTGGAGGATTGTTGGTGGCAACATCGTGCGGTATGATTTACGTAGCTCATAGTCGTTGCACCATGAATTGCGAACCTCCACATGATGCAAAATACACAAAATATCCATCATATGGAACAGTTTCCGCAAGTACTTTTCCTCGCCTGATAATCCAGGCTTGGATTTGGTCCTACCCGCAGGCACTTTATCTCTCGTCCCTAGTTGAATGGTGAGGTCTCGACCTTGCTCGGTATCCTGCTCTGTATCCTTCGATCCAGAGGGAAGAGATGAACTGGGGTCAAGTTCACTACCAGATTTCTCAATGTCTACTTCTTCCCACTGGATATTTTCCTCAGACTCGGAGGCAGATTCATCAGATGATGTAGTGCTACTGTCAGTCGAAGAAGAGCTGTCTTCACTGGGAATCAGCTTCTTGACCTTCGAACTCTTCAAGCCATCCACCCCACCATCACCCTTTCCAAAATTGCTTTCATCTAGAGCATAACCAGGCGCTATTTCACCCTGTTCTGCACCAGTCCGTTTGGCTTTTCGCCTCTTTAACGGTCGGGATGCCGACTGGGCTGCTTGGGATGAAACTTCGCGAACGAGCTCTAAATACCCAATGGGAACACCTCCTATGACTCTCTCATTGCCATCTCGGCTACTCTGGCCCGCAGCAACGTGCCGTTTTACCATGATGGTAGTAGCATTCCTCTTACCAAAAAGGTTCCTTGGTTAAGTTTGAGCAAAGTGAGGAAGAGAATATTCGGTTAAGATCGGCTCATAGAGGGACACTTGCATATAGGCTGCAGGTTCAAGATTGAAATGAATCTTTAAACTGGTGAGAAATCTAGAAATATTAGGAAACATGAGATTAAGCTCCGTGTACCTCATCCATATGATATTTTCCAATGTATTTTGCCGACAAGATGTCGCATACTTGGGTCCAAGTTGGGCAGTCGAGAAAAGCCTCACGCTGTTTGGAGAGCTGATGCCTGAGACCAGCTGTGCGAGGAACGCACTGGGGTCTCTCTTGGTTGACTGCCACAGAGAACTGTCACCAATTGAGAGACTGAGATACGCAGTGATGCTTTCCAAGTGTGAGTTTGAGGCCGCGTCCGTCTCCTACCCGGTATCATGTCAATCTTCACTGCATAACACTGCAACTGTTACGGTGTGTGCTAATGAGTTGGAAGCGAAAGCACAGTGGTGGACGACGTATTCGGGGAACTACAGGCTCGTAGGTCAAATATGTTTTGAGAATGCAAAGGAGTACGAGAAAGAGCAGATAGTGGACCTGTACAAGAATGCGACTGTGATTCAGGGCGAGCTCATTGCGTCCTTTGGAGATCTGATGGAGTATTTGAAAGAAGATGTTAGTCTTTGGCAGTCAGAGTTCTTAAACTCCAGTCGAGCGATACGTAGAGAGCTGGAGGATGGGAAATTGGGTGCCAGAACCTTTATAAATCAGTTAGAGCAAAGAATCAGTGCCGTCGGCACGGAAATTGAAAAGGCCCAAAAAGATATGGAAGCTGGCATTTCGGGGTTACAAGCGGTAAGGGTATAATGGAGGATGGATATTGGAGGACGAATATAAACAGGTTTTTAAAGCAACTTTCTAACAAGATAATTCCAGATGCAGAGCTATCGCTAAGAAGAGCTAGTGACCTTGGAGCGGAGGTCCACTCCCTAATTGCCGAGTCATTAGGTCGATTGGATCGAAAAACTCGAGATATAGATACAGTTCTTGACAGAGTGAGTGTGCTGCGGTGCTAAGTTACTATAGCTAACCTCTGCAGACTAACAAGACCATGCAGAAGACTTCCCTTATACAATCTTCTTTCGATGGATTGTTCGACAATTTGGAATGGCTCGCCTTCCGGCAAGAAGACATCGTCCAGAAAATCACTTGGGTATCTCAGGGCCTTGTCAACCTTAACCATGTACGATAACCTAAGACGCAGTCTGTTTCAAACTAACCCTAACGAGACCATGATTGATTTACAAGAGTCATCTTTCGAGATTCTGCACAAACACAGTAACATATCCAACAGCCTGGATGCTGTCCAAAGCTCTGTGGACCACCTGAACCGAGGTGTTGGAATTGGCATCTCCCTGTCGACATGGAGCACTAAGCTGGCTGTAGTATGTGCTGGTCTAGTTATCTGTCAGCTGTACTCATCGACGTTGATTCCAGTATATGCCATATTCACGACTTACCTGTTCTATTGGATGAGCGGCCCGAGCAGATTTCTGGCACCTCCAATATCACTGCTATTATTTCTTCTGTGTCAGCGCAGGCTAACGTCCCACTATCGACAGTCCTCTGTGCTTGTACAACCCTCACATCATTCTAGATTGCTGAATGCTTATTAGGGATCACAGTATGACAAATCATCTATAGTGGAGATGTCTATTAAGTGCCTATTAAATGTGTATATACGTATAAAAAAAATAAAAAATATTGGATCCACGTACGGTACGAATACCAACGGTTGTCATAAAAAAAGTCATAATCCGGAAGGGATTGCCCGCCACCGACGGGGCATCTCCGGGAAGGGTGATTCCGGTACCTGGAATATAGGATAAGTACTCGCTTTTAGAATCCAACATAGGTCCAAATCGATTCCTCCTATTAGTCCTTCTTGTGAGATCTCATCAATCGCGTAGCTTCTTCGAACAGCGATCTCGAGCTCTGATTCCGTTTAAATAGCCCAGTGGAAGAAGAGTTCCTTGATATACTGCCATTCGAACTATCTCCAGATGGTGGTGAAGGGGCAGTGTTCGTTCGGGGCCCGAGTCTATTTGCCCTCACAAACGTCCCAGAGGGAGGCGAACCCTCTAAATGACCACTACTACCAATGCCATTATGAACACTTCCGTTTCCGGTGCTATTAGCTAGTGAAACTGAAGAAGAGCTGGTACCAGGACCTTCATATCCAGGAGCCCAATCTCCACGACCAGTGTCTGATTTCAAAGCAGTTGAATATGACGGTACCCGTGAGAGAGTTTCCAAATCAATGTCACTTTCGACTCGTGCTGGAGTATGAGAGGGGGAGTGCATAGGACTAGCAGCCCGTGACAAGTGGAAAAATTCTGGGCTATGAATTGCTTGATGCGAGACAAAAGGTCCTGAAGCACCAGCGAGATTCGAAGAACCCCCATTAGCAGCAGCTGCTACAGCAGCAGCATTGGTGGCAAGCGAAAAGTAATCCGACGGATTCTGGCCACCGTTGCTGCTACCACCGTTAATCATAAACGGTGTGGCAGGGCTTGATGTCGACCTCGAAGTGTTCCCAGTATCAGACCCGGAATGATTGGAATGCTGGTGAACAGCTGCTGCTGCCTGCAGTTCCTGCTGCCTTTCAAGAGCTCGAAGGCCCGCAGATAACTGAGACCGCTGCTGAGGATCCAACGCAGTCAAACCCATATGCATGTCATGGTCAATGGAATTTCTACGCGATCCAAGATAGGGCGTGGAGCCACCTGAGTTAGCAGGAGACCGAGTGGTAGGGCTTTCCAGCGAAGAAGTCGGGATGTCACCCCACAGACGGTCATAAACGTGATCTTGGTAGTTTGGCGGCGCATTTGCACCTAATATCTGGTTTTCCGCAGTAGCTGCTCCCTCAGCTGCTAGTCCACTGGACGAAGAGCCACCACCAACGGAACTGACTACTCCACTGGGGGTCTGGGAACCACTTTGTGAGTTCGGGAAAGACGCAGCGAACAGGGTGTCTTCTTCCTGCGGGTTTCCCGGCACAGTCACGGCGGTCGGATCGATCGCTGAGATTTGTACATTGGGAGAAATAAATAAGTGAACGGGGAGCGATGCGCGAAGCTCTGAAACATGGCCATCCGGGTTGATCAGACTGACGGCAAACTTGATCTTGTGAGACACCTTGATGTACTGGCCGATAACGCAGTCTTGGGTGACTTTGGCAAGACTAGAAAGAAGAGGTATGAACTCAGCAATATCCCACGAGTCCTGACCCTCGTGCCCGTCTTCTGGAGCAGGTATGGTGTGATCCATCCTGATCCTCTCTCTGGTGTAGGTAGCCCCCAATGGTGATGCCAAACTGACGCTTTCAGCCAGCTGTGCCTTGATCGCACCGAGTTTGAGACCTTTCAGCAAGGGGACCATGGTAAGCTTGACAGGTAAAGGCGAGCCAATGGCCACGGCTTTGCTCGGTATGCTCACGCTGTAGTCGACCTTTCCGGGCCAAGTATTGTCTATAGATACAGTTTGCGAGAGCTCGAAAGCATCACTGCCTATTGTTCGCACTACTCTGATATGCTTCTTGGCCACAAGATTCGAAGAGAACCTGCCTCGCTCAACCGTAGCCAGCAGTCGGTACACCATTTGACCTCCCTCCATACCTTCCACAGATTCCGGAATGTCACCCGGGAGAATCATTTCGAAGGGAAGTTCATGATTGCCTGGGTTCAGCGAGTGCATCGAGGCGGGGCCACTACTGCTACTGGCACCAGCGGAAACCGAGCCTCCGGTAACACCATTCTGAGATAGTTCCAGATTACTCCACTCGTGTTCGAACAGAGTCTTTTCGTACTTGTGCGATTTAGTAGCAGGGCCCCGCACTGCCATGATCGAATCGCTCCAGTTGAGTCTCAGAGATCCATACAGTTTGAGCGAGATTCGTCTCACACTCATGGGCTCTAGCACTGCTAGGACCACGGTGCCTGACAGCAGCACCGACGAAGCTTCTTCTGGCGAGCCTCGCAGGACAATGACGTCCCGCTCGACCGAGTTCAATCGGATATCAAAGAGCGATAGGACGCTTTGATTGCGTTTGAGAGTCGGCATGATGATTCTTCCGGCACTATGTTAAGCGGGAAAAAATTTAAGGTTCACCAAACTGGGGGTGGGTGGTGTGAAAGAGGAAACTACAAAAGAGTCGTGTGTGTTTGTGTTTCCTCGATTTCACGATAGTAGCTTTATAATTCTGTTGGCTCTCTGCTCTCTCTCTTCGGACGGATTTCCAATCTCAGAGATTATATCTCGCTTATTGGCGTTACAAGGATTTTGTGTGGGGGTTTCTTTGGTTTGAAGAGTTTTGGGAGACGCCGTTTGTCGTGAGTTGTTTCGGTACGTTCGTTTTCGTCTGATAGTTTAGAGAAAGTTGATTAAGCTAAAAAAAATAGAGACGAGAAGAGAATCGATGTAATTAACAGACTCACCGGACCTTCGTAGCGTGGCTTCTTGTAAACTTGTCAAGACACACACACAGAATGAAAATAAAGAAGAAGAAAAGAAGAAGCTTTTCAGGTTATTCCTCGGGTACTAACGTTATCCGTATATCTCTTCGTTAGCTCAGATTACAGTTACGATTAGGTTACAACGGGGCTGTGGTAGCTGGATCTATCTCGGGTTGATGGACCTTCGATGAGAGTTTCTCTTTTCGCTATCAACAAGTTTCAGAGAATGTTGATATTTTTAAAGCACTGCTTCTCTTTTTAAAGAAATGCGTGAAGAAAGGAAAGAGAAAAAGGATAATACAGGTTTTAAAATTTCTAAAACCGCCCAGATAAGGAGTAATTTTTTTTTACTACTCACTCATCCAAAACCGCGGCTGTACCTTTTGCTTTGCTCGGAAGAAATCGTAGATTAAATAAAAGTAAACTCGGCACGGATGTACTGAATAGAGTTGGGAACGTGCAGCAAGATTGATAGGCGTGCGTGCTTTGCTGTGTCAGCCGTGCAACTGTAACTGCAACGATAATACTAAAAAAAAAATACCATACAATAATACCATACAAATGTAAAGTGGGTAGGTGAAAAAAAACCTTAATAGAACCGAGGATTTTGACGTCTTGAGCCCCCGAGGCTGCTGCCTCTGAATCTGTTCCCGTGACCGATGATGTGGCCTTTATAACCGCTCCTTGCTCAGCTTCTAAGTTTTCTTTGCGTTTTGGGTCCGGATCAATATGCGATATATCTGTAGTGTGGCAGCCCACTGAGGCTTAAATTTTTTCCGGACTATCCACCACGACATGGCAAGAAATAACGCAACTGGGTGGCTGCCGTCCGATGGTTAGTCAACCAAGGAGGTGTTTTGTGTGAGTGAGTACTCCGACTACTCATCGTTGCAGCTGTAGGGTTTTTGTTGCAGGGTATTACATTGCGCCCCTGTCGTGTCAATCGCGTATATACTACTACGCGTAGGTAACACGTTGTATACTGTGATTCGTTGGAGATATACTTCGTGTACTACGTGTACTACATGTACCAATAGCGTGCTTACACTTTTAGTTATCTATGATTTAATTGATTTAATAAGTCAACTTTGAAATTTACAGCTATTGAAATTTGCGCAACAAATTGTGCAATGCTGTCCTCAAGATATCTAGACCTCGACCTCGACCTCGACCTCTGCGGTTAACTAGCTTAATTAACTATTAGCCACTCTGATTAATGAGCAACTTCTCGCATAGTGACACCACGTATTTTTATCTATTAAACAAAGCAGAAGCTGAGAATGATACTTGCAACAAGTAGTCTCAATACGAGCACATGTATGAATGGTTTTACCGCCGATAAACGGAGCACCCGACTCGTTCTCATACTAAACTACTGAGCTCACCCACATTCAGTAATGTGTGATTCATCCTTTTAATAACAGGTTAACGGTATTAGAGCTGAAGCTGCCTTCTGAAGCTGCCTTCTGTATGTAACCTTTGGCTTGACTAGCCCTTTTTGAAATATGTTGGACATTGTTGATAGGGTAGATAGGCAAGACCGTTCCAACGGTTGAGTCTCATGAATCTTATCGCAAGAGCAACAACTGTAACTAGCGGCAGAATCAGACACACAGGTATTAGTGGCAAATATAGAATGCACATGGCACCGCTCAAATTAATCGAGCGACTTCTGTTGTCAGGGACAATACCACAGATGTAGTGATATCAAAGCAAAGTTAAGTACCCTTGGGAGCAGTTTTTAATTGTATTCTTGCCAAGAATCAATCTATCTGAATAGGCATATTTCTTCCAACAGTCTACAGGCTTGCCCGATATATTTCTGCGAAGCAGAACCAACCCTCCCTCCCCGGGAAGAGGGGCCGCTGGAGGCAAGCGAAGGCTAGGAAGGACCATTGGAGTCGATTGAATATCTACGAGTTGCCTGACCTACATACTTGTCAATGAAGAGTTTCGCATTCTAATTGCTCGTAGGGTACTCTGTTTTAGAGCCGCGCGAGGCTTGCCGCGCTGCGGCGCCGAACCCACCAATAGATTTCAAGCAATAAATAATAGGAAACCCTCGCCAAACCAAAAACCTTACAACATCTCTCGTAACAACATAATGATTTCCAGACAGCTATCGCAAGCACGGCTTGCGCGAGGGGTTGTGGGCGCTGCGTCCTACTTGAACGCACTGTCGGCATCGTCACGGGCCGTGGCAGTGCGAGCGTCGTCGTCATCCAGCGTTCCTAGGGGATTTGAAAAGGCAGGACCAATGCCAACTGATTTCCCGCTGCCATCTGAGCAAAAGCCTTCCTCAGCGGTAGATTATGCATTGACGTCTTTGGATGGAATAGTAAACTGGGCTAGACAGGGAAGTTTCTGGCCAGTGACGTTTGGTCTTGCATGCTGTGCTGTCGAAATGATGCACGTCTCGACTTCGCGATACGATCAGGATCGATTGGGAATTATCTTTCGAGGGTCGCCTCGACAGAGTGATATTATGATTGTGGCGGGTACTTTGACCAATAAGATGGCACCGGCCTTGCGCCAGGTTTATGATCAAATGCCCGAGCCTCGATGGGTTATTTCTATGGGATCATGTGCCAATGGTGGAGGATATTACCATTACTCATATTCAGTGGTGCGAGGTTGCGATCGAATTGTGCCAGTTGACGTCTATGTTCCGGGCTGTCCTCCTACTGCTGAAGCTCTCATGTACGGAGTTTTCCAGTTGCAGAAGAAGATGAGGAAGACTAAGGTGACGCGAATGTGGTATAGAAAGTGAAGTAAATAGGCGACGAAGACACGAGAAAGTTGAGAGAGCAGGTATCTCAAAAGGATTTAGATAGGTACGGGGAATGTATATTGACTGCGTGTCTAAGAATATGGAAGGGAATGGGGGGAGAGAAAGACGTTAGGAAGAACCAAGGAGAAAAGAACGAAGGGAAAGAAGGAGGAAACGAGGAAACATAAAGAATTCTGATTCTTTGCCTCACCGGTCCTCCCCCGGCCATAATGAACTCGCAGTTGAGCGACAACCAAAAAATGCCATATATATGTGACTCCCGGCTCCAAATTTTTTTTGATTTGATAACGTAAAACGAGGCCCACGTATATATGTAATATAATTATTGACATCAGACAAAGTACGATGGAGAAGAAGAATCAGGAAACACAAGAATTGAAGAACAAGAATGGAAAGAAACATCTCCACCCTGGTTTGTTTTATGCCCATCAAGTTATTGACAAGACTAATTCAGGGTTCGTTCTATTGAACCACTCATACGCAATGTGCGAGCCACCTTTTCTGCGAAGCAGAACCAACCCCTCTGGAAGAGCCTCAAAAGCATTACGCTGTCATACTTATATTTGATATACATACTTAAACAGTAGATTAACATCAAAGGAGACACAGACCAGTGAAGAGAGCTTGTCAGTTTATTTTCCAAACGCCAAATTCTTGGGCCCAGGAGCGGGAGGCTCTTCGCTAGTCACGTAGCTCTTGGTCAGTCCTCCGTCAACCATAAAATCCTGCCCTGTGATAAACGAAGCGTCATCGGAAGCCAAGAACACAGCAGCCTTGGCCTGCTCAATTGCCTCGCCAAACCTCCCGCTAGGAAAGTGAACAGTTCGCCGAACAGCTTTCTCTTTGGTATCGAGGAAATCTTGCAGCAGAGGCGTGTTGAGCGGTCCAGGACACAGAGCATTGACCCGAATGCCTCGTCGGGCATAGCACACAGCCAGCTCGTGAGTTAGAGCCAACACAGCACCCTTGGAGGCTGTGTATGCGACCTGAGGAGTAGCTGCTCCAAGAAGGGCCACAAACGAGCCAGTGTTGATGATGGAGGCATTTCTCTTGTTGTTCTTCAGCATCGAGTCAATTGCGTGCTTGCAGCCGTACCCAACACCTCGGACATTGATGGCCCAAGTCAGATCCCAGATCTTGTCTTCGGTAGCAATGATATCGTCGTCCTTAGGATGCATGATGCCCGCGTTGTTGAACATCACATCTACGCCGCCCCATGGCTCGACCTGGTCAACCATGGCTTTCACATCTGTTTCTTTGGTAACATCGCACACATTGTATTCCAGCTTGGTAGACAAGGGGCCGGCAACTTCGGAAATGGTGGCAAGCGCCTTTTTTAGACCTTGTTCATTGATATCAGCGATCAAGACGTTGGCTCCTTCCTTGGCAAACTGAATTGCTGTCTCAAGTCCAATCCCGCTTGTTAGTACAAGCGTTCTTCAAGGATCCTACTCTCCAGCTGGTCCCAACCGAGCCTGTCCGGGGGATGGTTGGTTCTTTGAAGCAGACTGTGGACTCCTAACGCCACAATTCACGTTTTTACACGGTATTGGCGACAGGTCGTAAGGATGAAAATATCGATAAAAGGCATAGCTCCAAACTACTCACCCTGCTCCTCCAGTAATAATTGCGTTTTTCCCTTCAAGTCTTCCCATTGTCTTAAGTAGCACACCAATTTCAATCGAGATATATATATATATTTATATATATGTTTATAAGGTGTTATATATGACAGGATCCGAGGCCCTTAAATCGATCACCACTATCAATGGCTTTTCCCCGAGTTAATCGACGATCCACGATTTCGGAAAGTGCAGCCGTCAGAACTACCAGGTAACGAACTCGCGATAAGATATAGGTTTTGAGCAGGCGGGTGAGTTAATTTCTACCTGCAGTGATAACTGTGTAGACCCGTGTAAAATATTGGACATAATCATTTTTTGTCGTTTGGTCCTTCTATAGTATTTTGGGCACTTCTCCGAGCCTTCTTCTTCTCTTTAACCATATAGAACTTGGTCATTTGGTCCGGGAAACGTCAGTTGTGTCTAACATCTCTCTAATCTCGTTTAATCGGCTAGGCCTTTTCAAACTCTGTGTGTGACTGGGGTGATTCCAGCTAGTTTCTCTCTTTGTATATATTTATATATATATACCTATGAGCTCACCTAAAGAACTCCTCGCCAATGACAATGCCGTCAAAGTGGCAGGCATAGACGCCGACGGAATACTGCGAGGTAAAATCATATCTAAATCCAAGTTCCTGTCAATTGTAGCAGACGGATTCGGATTCTGCTCCGTCATCTTTGGCTGGGATATGCACGACAGAACTTACAGCAAAGACCTTAAAATATCGAATGCTGAGAATGGGTACCGAGATATGGTGGCTAAAGTAGACTTGGACTCGTTCCGCCGGATTCCTTGGGAAAACAACATCCCATTCTTTCTTGTCACTTTCCACGATTCTGACTCTGGTGAGCCAATCGCTCCGTGCCCTCGATCTCTGATCAAGACTGTGTCCGAAAGATACAGACAAAAGGGAATTGAGTGCTACGCAGGTGCCGAGCTTGAATTCTACCAGTATAAAGAGACGGCTGAATCGGTTCTTGCCAAGAATGGCGTGGGTTTGACTCCGCTGACCACAGGCATGTTTGGATATTCCGTCCAGCGACCCACTTTAAACCAGGAGTACTACTACGATATTCTTGAATCGGCTAGAGTATTTAACGTAGAGTTAGAAGGTTGGCACACAGAGACCGGACCAGGAGTGTTTGAAGCAGCGATAGGCTATGCAAAGGCAAGCGAAATGGCCGACAAGGCCGTGCTTTTCAAGTTGATCTGTAAATCTCTTGGCCCCAAGTACTCTGTTCTGCCGTGTTTCATGGCCAAACCCCAGCAAGGTATGCCCGGTAATTCAGGACATCTGCACGTAAGCTTGGTGGATGCTGCAACTGGCAAGAACCTATTCTCAAGAGACTCAGCAGATCCCAACCCTCCATACGAAGGTTTGACATATTTAAGTGACACTGGCAGGCATTTTCTCGCAGGAGTTTTAGACGGGTTGTGTGATATTATGCCCCTGCTCGCCCCAACCATAAACTCATACAAGCGACTGGTTGAGAACTTTTGGGCCCCAGTCACAGTGTCGTGGGGATTAGAGCATCGAGTTGCATCTGTTCGGCTTATCTCTCCCCAGAGGCCCAATTCGTCAAGTACGAGATTTGAAATCCGGACGCCTGGCGCTGATGTCAACACCCATTATGCACTTGCCGCTATTTACGCTCTCGGTTTTCGCGGAATAGAGAAAAAGATTAAACTTGAAGTTGCACCAATGGGTAAAAGTGTTCAGTCGAATGAAGGATACAAGCGTCTGCCGCGGAGCCTGGCTGAAGCCACTGTTCAATTTGCCAAAAAGGGCAGCCTAGCGAGAGAAGTTCTTGGAGATGACTTTGTGGATCATTTCAGCGAGACCAGGTTGGAAGAAATCGCCCAGTGGGATGATGCTGTCACAAACTGGGAAGTGTGTAGATACATAGAGACAGTATAAATGAAAGAAGTCCTTTCTCACCTTTGAATATGTAAAAAAAAACATTAAAATACACCTCTTAACTTTCTGATAAAATTTCTCGCATCTTGTTTATATTATTATAAATCATCCATCATTTTCATTAATTATTACATGCTAATCCTTGTACGTTTCATCATCTGATATTTCAATTATTGTAGGTTGCTCTTGTAGTGCCGATTCATCACCATCATCACTTGCCGCTCCCGTTGGGCCACTAACAACCTCATTATGCTCATCAACATTGTCAACCGAGTCTCTTTGTTCCTTGACCTCAGTCGCTTCCTCAAGTATGTCAACTGAACTTCCCGCTATTGGACTCTTAAAGGGACTCTTCCCAGGGCTGGCACTTTCAGAGGTCCTAAAACTAGAATCAGATCTCATATCCTCTCCATCAGCAACACCCAGATCAATCGAACCAAGTTCCCTTCCCATACGCAATTTCCTTGCTCTTCGCTCTGCCAAACGGCTCGAAGCTGAGCCCAGACTTCCAGTAGCAGTTCTGCCTCCAAATTCCGAGCTTTTACGAAGATCTTGGAGTAACTTCCTGGCTCGTCCTCCTACATCGCTGACATCCGCTCCGCTACTGGCGTCAGACACAACAGAAGCGCTTCTACTGTGTTCAGAAGTTGTAGCACCTTCAGTCGGTGAACTGACATCAGTTTCGATTAAATCTTTTGCAGAACCATTTTCGCCAGTTGGATTCGCGTCCTCGTCTCCACTCAAGCTTTCAGGAGCCTTCTTTTCATGCGCCTCAGATTTCGGAGACGAACCCTCGGTATTTTCGATCGCTGCAGTCCGGTCTTCTCCTTCTCCTTCTCCTTCTCCCACGCCTTCGCTTGTAGCCTGTAAAAGCATCGCGCGCTTCTGATCTGCCATATTCCTTCGTGCCGCCGCTCGCCTCCGAGCACTTCGAGCATCCCCAGAGGGCCCGGCCGCTTTCAACTTTTCCAGCAAAGAGTCCATCACAGAGTTGTTTGCATTGGTCGTCACTTGCTGACCAGCACCTAAAGTACCAGATTCAAGCTGCTGCTGTTTTCTGGGAGCTTCCTGTAACCGTTTCCTTGCCTCATAAGCTCTATTTTCTTGTTCTCGAACAATATTTTCTTGCTTAGCCTTTTGGAACTCGCTAACAAAGGCAGCAAACTTGCCAAAAAAGCTGTTAACTGCCTGTGAGTCTTCAGGGTCCTCTCCGAAATACTCCATTGCACTATTGAACTCGGACCTGGTAGTCTTCAGTTGTAACTCCAAATGCTCCTGCTTTTTCTTAGCTTCTGGAAGCTTTTGGTAAACCACCCTAAACACATCATCATGAGGATGAAACTTGGCAGGATCTGAAAGGTTGCCAAACTTGATAGACCTCTCAACATTCTTGATCATTTCCACAAAGTCTCTGCAGTCCTGCTCGATCTGTTCAAACGACAGCTTTGCAGCAGAAATAGCATCTCGAAGCTCATCAATGAACCCTTCATACTCTGGGAAAGAATTCCGGACAATAGTCTCCACATAATGCAAAAATGTCATGGTGTTGGTGTCATCCTTGGTGAATGCAAGTCTTTGAAGTGTGCCCAGCCTAAAGCCACTGGCCTGCTTCGTAGTATCGTTCATGTAGTTACCGACACTGAGAATGATTTCCAGGATTCTCTTCAAGTTAACGCTCTTCTTCACAGACTTGCAGGCGGTATCGACCAGCTGGAGTTTAAATACAAGATCATGACACTCTTTCTCATATGTAGTAACAACAATAAGAGCTCTCATTCTGGACTTCCAATAGTGACGCAGGTTGTAACAAAGCTCCAAATATATCTGGTCGGCACGTTCCAAGTCATTCGGGTCTTTTTCAGGCTTTTGTAACTGCTGCTGCTCACCTTCTTCCCTGTTCCATTCAGTGGAGTAAGGCTGAAGATTCTTTTCCATGTTAATGGATATTTCAGTGAGTTCCGGTTTGGACAGAAACTCGAGCACATTGATATTGTTGATAACCTCGGGAGTGCACCGTAATATGTTCTCGACAAGATCACTAACCGCCAGATTTGAAAACATATGTAAATTGATTCCGAATTGCTGTGACAGGTCTCTGGCCAAGAAAGAAATCTTGTCTTCCTTCTGTTTCTTCTTCCCCATGATTTTCTTGATCTCTTTCGCAGCAAATATCCGTTCAACTTCATCAAAGATACCCTTTTTGTACAGCGAGCTAGCTAATGGATCATCACTGGCTTCATCAGGCTTCGACCATACAGTGTGGTCCACAGCGTCCAATTTCTCCCAATGCATCTGCTTGAGCTTCCTCTTGGGCCTGATCCCAAAGTTGTACTGGGCACTGGGTTCTGGCGTCATCGGTACCGGAGTAGAATGCGAAGATAACATTGGAGTGGCAGGTAGAGGCGGCGCTGTGGGAATAGGGGTTCCAGGAACAGACGAAGTCGCAGAACCTGGAGGTGGTGGAGGGGGAGGAGGAGGGCCACCCGTGAACCCAGGTGGTGGTGGTGGTGGTGGTGGTGGGGGAGGGGTGCCATTGGTAAAACCTGGAGGCGGAGGCGGAGGAGGTGGAGGAGGACCCCCTGTAAATCCAGTAGGAGGGGGTGGAGGGGGTGGAGGTGGTGGACCACCAGTAAACCCAGGAGGAGGTGGAGGCGGTGGCGGAGGGGGTCCTCCTGTGAACCCTACCGGTTTAGGATCGCTGTCCTGAACACCGCCATCACTTTCCTTGGCTCGTAGGGCATCTCTCTCGGAGCTTGCCGAAACCTCATCTTCTGCCTCTCCTTTCTGGATTGGCTCAATGCGTCCTGAAACCTTTCTTGACAAGTCTTTGAGGAACTCAGGATCGGTGGCAAGCTTGTTTCCTTGGTCACCAGCTACCTTCTTTCTGCCAACCTGGACCAACCGTGCCTTTTCAGTCACTGGCACATATTCAGCGCTAGTATCAAAACTGTCATCATCCCCACCTATGTCTTTGGCAATGTCATTAGAAGACTTCTGCAGCTCTTCCAATCGCTTCAGTCGCAGCATTCGCCTTTCATATAGATCCTGCTTTACATTGTCCGGAAGACCACTGGCAATTTCTTCAACGCTGATGCTAGCATCGGCTTCGTCCTCGCCATCTTCAAAGTTGAAAATCTCAAGTTCCCGGGCTCGTAGTTGCACGTCATCCATCTTATCCCGCAGCTCCCTCAGACGAGCACTCGGCTCAGCTTCCCATGCTTTACCTTCCAATTTGAACTCGGTCTTCTTTCTAGCAAGCTGGGCCTCAAGTTTGTTAGCCAACTTTTCTCTGTCCAATATGCCGTTCCCAAGATTGGTACTTTTCTCTCCGCGCTGGGACTCCTTTAGCATAAGATAAAGCTCCCTTGTCTCCAACTCGTGGTTCTGCAATGTCATGACATGCTTCTGCGTCAACTCATCGAGGTCCTTTTGGAGATTCTCGTTAACCCGTCGCTGAAGCTGAAGAATCTCGATTTGCTCCTCGAGCTGCTTTTGGAGCCTCCCAACCATCCCATCAGCTCCGAGATTCACCAAATGCTGCATGCGGTCCCGGTCAGCATTGGCCTCAGCTACCAGTTTGTGGGCCTCTTTGGCTTCCAGGTATGCTCGTCTGGCTTGATCATCGGTCTGAAGTCTGCTGAGAATGTTCTGCACAGAAAAATTCAAAACCTTTCTCAGGTCCACATCGGGAGAAATACGATCCATCACGATATACGACATGAGAGAATCTGCTAGCTGGAACATTCTAGCTCCCTCATCAGTGGGATCCTCTCTGACCAAAAGAAAATGCTGCATAGCGCTGAGAAAAAAGCCTTCTGCATGCGTGCCCTTCACTCTGTCCCATATTTCACGCGAGATTTCTACTGGGTCTTCCATATCGCGGATGTCCTCTTCTCTCTGCGCGCTGATCAAGTCTTCGAAATCGATGGCTGCGGCCTCATCGTACTTTTTGACCTGCTCATTAAGCTGGTCAAACTTCAGCTGCTGCATCTTTCCGGCTATCCTCTGCAGACCGCATGCCTTGAGCTGTGACCGAATATGAATCCGCACCTTGAGCTCGGGACAAATGTCGACAATGGAATTGATAAGAATCATTGTCGTCAGACAATAGTCGACCAGGAAACTCTCCATGCCTACTCCGCCAGACCGGTACTCCTCACTGGCTCCGACCATGGAACCCATCTTGCCCTTTCCGTCCAAAGTGCGCTCCACAACTCTGAGCCACGAGTCAAAACGACCTACGTCGCCCAGGTGGCTCTTGACATGATCAAAAGCGCCCAAAACCTGGCCGTGGCCACGAGGGATTTGCCAATGGCACAGGAAAATGAGGACTTCGGTTACCAGCTTTCGGGTTGCCAGTCTATGCGACGTTAACGAAAGAGTTAGGGAGGGAATCAGTTTGGTGGTTTCTAATGCATGATCGGCTCCTTCGCCCAAGTTGACCAACGCTCTCAGGCATTTTGTCAAAAAGTACTCCTTATGAAGCAAATCGTCAGTCCAATGATTCCGCTGGTTCAACTGAGCGAGCACAGTGGACAGGGCCACCTGTCCCTGGGCCTCTATAAATGCCTGTACCCAGGGGAGAGGTTCAGTACGAAGAGATACTTCGAGGTTTTCAAGCTGCTTAGAAGTTATCGAGTTGTCCATCAGCCTGCGCACATATGACTGCGGGGTGCTTTCATCGTTTTTATCCAGAACCACTCGTTTACGCTCGTTCTGGTATTCTGCCAGCATGTCCTGGTGAATGAGCATCCATTTTTTAGATGCGGGGAATGCAAGCATCTCTTTACGAGCGTGGTCCGGTAAACTCTTGAAAAAGTTTCGTTTGTTCTTGTTAGAATAGAGGGACGGGCGCAATCAGGCAAGACCAATATCACAACTCAAATATACTCACCATCAAATCTAAAAACATTGCCTCTATAGTTTCATCATCTTCAGGACGCTCCAGGTTGAATTCGTTAGCCTGTGCCATGGCGCTGATAGTAGTCTTTTGCGAGTATAGCGACGAAGCGTACAAAGATACGTTGTCGTCTTCAGAATAGCCCGACGATTGCCGTGAAGGGGTAGGCTGTAAGGCAAAGTTGGGGTCGTAGGTACTCCTAGCGGAACGAATAGAGCCGTGTGAAGTTTGTCGTTCTCGATCTCGATCTCGCTCTCGTTCATGAGGAACCTGCGGCAGAGCAGAATGAGGGTGTTGCGAAGAATGTGAATGTGAAGAACCTTTGCTAGGCTGCGAGCTAGAAGAATGCGAATGCCCTGATGATGTCGTTGGGTGTGAAGTGTGGTGATGACTCGTATGCTGATGCTTATGTTGTTGATGTTGGCTATTGCTACCTGCTCGGTTAACAGCCACATGGCTAATCGATGCTGACGAAGGTGAAGCAGACAGAGATACTGCCGACCCACCTCCACCTGCGCTACCACTGCCGCTGCCACCCATCCCATAGCTTCTCTGAGGTAAAGGCGGAATTGGCCCTGATATCAGGTTAGGAGGTAAAAAGCTCGTGTCGCTGCTAACGCTGCTGGAACGCACAGGACCATTGCTGTTGCTACCACCGCTGGTACTATTACTGTTGGGTGGAAGGTATGTCACCGCAATCGGGCTTTTGCTCACGGCGCTAATGCTCTCATATGGCACACCAGTCGTATTTTGAGGTACAGCGAAAGACTCCCGGCTGCTTGTCGGTTCTAAGCCATTGCTGGGTCGGAAAGACATCTTTTTAAACCGTGACTGTGAAGACGACTGCGAAGACACTGAAACGACCGACGGGGCCCGGCTCGGAACATACTCGCGCATAGTCCCTCCGGCAGCATCGTCCATGGGGATAGGGCCTTTGGACATAGTCTTGGATTTATCGGCCAGGGCCGACGACGCTCCTCTCGGCATGGATGAGGGCTGATGCTATGGATACAGTAAAGACTTTTGCAAAAGAAGGGCCTGACAAAATTCCTATGAAACACTGCAGCACCATAAACCGGAGAGTGGTTTACAAATTCATGCAATTTCGGCCTTAATAGAGCCAAATTCAGTCTATTGGCGACTTCAACGGGCAAACCTATATTCCCAAGATATATTTTAGACTCGACGGACTCTCCTCTCTCGTCTCTCTCTCCTTTTTGTCGGTTCTTCGTATCTCAGTAACAGTCTGTAGCCCTATGTTTGTCTTCTCTATCCTTCTCTCTCCGTCTTCAAGTGTTTAAACCCGAAATGAATGCGTGTGAGGTCAGCGTAGTGTGATGCCTGTGCGTATAAACTGTACTGGTGAGAAGGGGGGAAGAGGACGAGGGTAAGGGGGCTGGATTAGGGGTGGCCAGGGAAAGGGCCTAACTCAACAGGTGGATCCAGTGAGAGTTTCTGAGTACGTTGAGAGTGTAGAAGCCGGTTTATAATAAAAGACAAAAGGTCACACTCCAGTATATCCCAGCTGCCACAAATCCTATAAAAAATGACTTGCCGCCGTGTCAGGCCAACATGGCAAAAGTTTGACATTGAGAGTAGAATGGTTTGAAAACGGTTTTAATCAACAACCTGGCAGGCAATGATCGGCGAAATTCAGGGGTAAGCGTCAAACTGCCGATCAGCCAAACTACCATGATGAGACGCGGATTGATTAATGGCTGCACATATAAATAGATATTTAATACAAGAAAAGCTGTCGAGGTTCACTTCACCGTGAGGTGCGTCTTCTGGCGGCTGTATACTTATGTCTAGCAGAGTCTCTGCTAAGGTTAAGGGGTCCTGCTTCGAGATAGTAAGTTTGTTTGGTTACTTTTGCTACTGTACAGGGCATTATGTTGGGATCTCGCTTTAAATTCGATACAGGCTGTGTTTTCTAATGATCAGTAGTTCTCGCGCACGAGGTCGAATGAGCTGACCTTCCCTAACTATCTAAAGAATTATAACTTCGGTAGAGAAAATGTAAAAAGAAAAAATGTGAAACAACAAAAGAGAGCTTTGCAGGTGCCGAGTTAAATATTGTCTCGAAGTAGAAGGTGTAGAGAGAAGCTATACAAAGTCACAGGGCGTTGAGGAACCATCAGGAAAGATGGTTCCAACACAAGCTAAGGATATCTTTCTCTTATATATTGTGTCTTATTTCTTCAGATGTATAACCGAACAAAAGCTTGACATGAAACGCTTAATTTTACACTTTTAAAGTCTAGATTAAGAGCTCCATTTACAGAAGCTAGCAAAGTATCACATACACGTACACAAGTCGCGTTCGTGATCATAACTTGCTTTAATTAGATGGTTTTAAACGATATTTGGAGACCCAGAATCGTATTCTGCGAAGCAGCGGCACCCCTCCCGGGGAGGGGTGCCGCGAGGGGCCGCCGGAGGCATGTCAAACAACGTAGCTTGAGTGAATCTGCGTTATGTGACCTACCTAATACAATCTTTCAAAATTAGTACCCAGCTTTTTCGCGAAGCGAATCGACCCTCCCTGGAAGGGCTACGCCGGAGGCGAGCTTCACCACTTTGATAAATAGTAATTTGTTAATCATAGTGTTAATTAAAGTTAGACAACTATCAATCTATGGACCACCCCAGGTTCCACTTGCAGGCAGAGGATTGTTGTAGAAAAAGTTGAAGAATGTGTCTGAGTTTCTTGCTGAGGGGAATCGAAGATGCGCCAAAGTGCCTGTTGTCACTCCACACGCACCCTGGCATTCAGGATTGCAAGATGCGTTGTTGTCAACGCTCAAAACATCGGCAGTGGCATCGTCGATGACCACAAACGACTGCTGAAGGCTCGGGTACCTGTTGCGCAAGTCCTGGTAGAAGTACAGGCCAGTGGTGCAGATACCGATGATATCGCAGTAGTTGTGCACGTCTTGAGTTGGAGTGCCGTAAACAGGATATGGAGACTGCGTGCATGGGTCCTCTGAGTCTCTGTATGGGTCCGGAGCTGAGTACACACTGACAGAAGCAATCCCGTCAGTGTTAAGTCCGTACTCGATAGCCATGGATGCTCCGTTGGACCATCCGGAAAGAAAGACTCTCCTATCATCGACAGGCACCGTGGATTTGGCCAGAGCAATAGCCTTGTCGATAAAGTCAACATCCGAGTTGAGAGTAGGCGAGCTTCGGTCCAAGTTTCGGTACCAATTGTCCCAGCCTAGAGCATCACTGTCGGGGAAGGGGTAGTAGTGGTCGGTGTTCCGTCCTAGTGGAAGCAGGTAGCTGAAACCTAGGCGCGAAGGGTCCTCGTTGTTCAAGGCTTGTGTGGTTTTGACTGAATCCCACCCCGTTAGAGGCCACGAGTCCCAAGCTGTGACGAGAGACGGGTGAAGCCAGACGACCAGAGGTAAAGGTTTATCTTCGGTGGACTGGGGGTTCGCATAGAAACAAGCGTGTCTTGTTGCGCCCAGGTTGTCGGTGAGAGTTACGATGGTTCCACTGCAGACGTCGAGCAGATTTTGAAGACCGTCTGGAGAAATCAGATCGTTGGTGACTTTTGCAGGTGGGTCACCATACTGTGAACAGTCTGTTCCTGTCTGGACAGTAGTAACAGCTGACTTCGGATAGCCAAACAGGCCGGACAAGAGCTGAGGAGCACAGAGAGCGTCACCTGTAAGTGACGATACCTCGTCTGCGAGCGAAGTTGCTGAAACAGAGGGGGCCAGCAATCCCACACTGAGAAGAAGAGTACCGATCTCGGTGAATTGAAAGAACCCTTTCATCTCTTTGTGCTGCTTGTGCTTTTTTTTCACCTGTCCCAATAAATGTATGGTGGCTTCAGTTTTCCAATTCTGAAGAGAAGACGAAGATAGAATGGGATAGTGCCAGAACTAGAGGAATTCCATCAATAAATCCCTTTGGATATATATATATTTATATTATGGCGGACAGACTTCCTACGCCGGCAGTACTATTCGGCATGTCGGCACGTTGGGAACCCGTTCACGACATTCGGAATCGAATGACCATCCGAATGACTACCCCACATCGTCACCTAGTTACTGGATTCAGCTTAGGTGATGATACACGAGGCCTGCAGAGAAGCATAGGATTACAGTGACTTGTTCGTTCCAGACCAATTTGTGGAATGTCGAAGTTCAAAAGACCCATCGATCCTTTCCCGTCTTGAGAGAGATACGGACAAGGAGGGTCCTCGCCATGGCTAATCCTTTGAGTGTTGGTATCCATCGCGTCCATCATTCGTTTTCGTATGTATATTGTTTTTTCTTCTTGATGTGGTGATCTGCTTTAGATGCTGCGGAGATCCCTTAGGATCAGATCAGTGTTTTTATTTGGTTTAAATGCGGAGAAATTCGTGGCGCCGGGAGGGGCCGCCGGAGGCATGTCGAACCTCTGCTTAAGTTCCCCCTCTTCGCTTATACTTTCTCGGGTCCTTTCTGCTCATCTTGACTTTGTCGCGGGTTCCTTTCCCGCCTTCCCAAAATGGAGAAAACTTGTGCTCGAACGAATGGTGGCAGAAAGTGCAAGTATCTGAAAATCTCTGCTCGCGAGAACAGAGACCGCAAATCATGCGACTGGCTTGTTCATTGGGATGGTTGGATTGTGCATCGTGGCACCTGTCGCAAGGAAATACCTTGGAACAACAGGAGAAGCGGAACCATCTAGTGGATTTTCTGTAGTGCTCGCACGCTCCACTGTTTGCCAGAGGTGTACCTCCTGTGATATTCAAATTCTCTTTCCCTCTGGCCTTGAGCTTAGCCGCTCTGCTATTTATCTTTTCCTTTGCCAGCTCCTCGGTGCTGATGATGTCAAAGTTGAACCAGTTAATTGTCACACCCATCCTGGTGTGACATTCTCGGCAAGTCGTAGTGGTTCTTTTGCCCAGCTCAATACGCCGAAATGCCTGTTCCGATGAGATGGTGGAGCATTCCAGGCACGTAGCGAAAAACATCGAGGGGAGGTAGTCGACTGCCTTGCAGCCAGACAAATCGATGTAACCGACGTTGGCGCTGGAAGTGAACATAAGGTTTTTTCTAAACGCAGCAGCCATTACGTTATTACATTTTGCACATAAAACAGTGACGGCCTTGCTTTCTCTCCCATATGGGCCAGAAACCAGCTGCATATCACCTCGAGTTTTGCATCTGCCGCACTCGACCTGTAAATGTAACGAGTGACATTCTAAGAGGGAGACGTTGCTTAGTTCAAGTTCCGTGAAGTTGAACGCCGTTCCAGTGGGTTTGAGAGTATCAGACTCAAGCAATTCTACTTCACCTTTGTTTTCTTCATCACGGGCTGCAGTAGAGGGGTTCCTTAAGTCCTGCAAAGGTTCCTCTGAATCCGAATCCGAATCTTCCGTTTCAGAACGCTGCGAGTCCGCAGACCCTACATCCAGATCTCCTTCGTCCCCAGATCTTTCGTGGCCCTCTTCATTTTCACTCTGTTTCTTAGCAGTCGGTCGCTCTCCGCTTTCCACATCGACCTCGTCTCCGGCGGGGCCACTCGGTGGAGGTTTGTTCTGCGAAGCATAGCCCTCGTATCTCATTCTCACGAAATCGTCATGCAACATAAGCGATTCCAGCTCCACCGTTAAAAAATTGACCAGAGCAACGAGGCTCCAATCCTTCGAGGCTTTAGCATGCGAGTTGAAATTATTTTCAATGTTGCGACTTTCTGCCAAATCAATTGGAATCTCAACGCGGCATGGCGCAATGCCATAGTTTTTAGGGACATGGAGAAGCACGTTAAACGTGGTCTTCAGTCGGTAGGGAAGTAGGTCAGAGTAAGACGGCATGATCTTGACTTGGATAACCGTCTCTGAGTCAGAGTCTGACAGCGTAAATGCATCTTTTTTCAGTCGCGTTAGAAGTGAATTGATCTGTCGAGTTGTCTCCTCTTTTATATGGTTGGGAACAAACACTCTTGGGGTGCTGCCACCGTTATATGACAGCGGCTTTCTATTAGCACCAGCACTCAGTGCTGGGACTGATTTGCCGCTGGTGGAGCCAGCCAATTTTTCTTTCTCTTTGGACACCTTTTTGCCAGCTGAGAATTTGACAATTTTTATAGTTTCTCCCTTTTCTTGCTGGAGAAAGCTTTCTAGCCTTTTATCCAGCTCTAGCAGCATATCGAGCAGCCTGCTCTTGCCCAAAAGGCTCTGGCAAATAGATGCATACCCTCTCTCAACATTGATTGAGTAGCCCTTTGGTATAGTCGAATTCTCCACCAGCAGATAGGGAGCACTTTTCGGGTAGTCCTCTGGAACAGTGAGGGTAAATTCAAGATATTCAATATCAAATGCAAAGTCCGGATCAGACGGTTTCATTTTACATTTCCAGGTAACTGGAGAAGTCATCGTAAAGTTCGGTTTAAGATACGTATCAAGCTGGCCAAGTTCAACGGCCCGTTGTCCTAACTTTTCCAGATTTTTGGGCCGAGGACGTTGAACTGGAGGTCTATTTGATCGCGAAGATTTTTGACTAGGTCGGCTTCCAGATGATCCAGATGCATTAGGAGAGGCATTAGACGAAATTTCAACAGTGGTTTCACCAGAGCTCCTCTCACCATGTGCACTCTTTTTGGTGTCCCCGGACGACTCTGTCGCGTTGTCGGTCAATCTATCGCTATCATCAGGCTTCCCACTTCGTCGTGTACGGCCCCGTCGTGATCGGTGGTTTCGGTGTCTCTTGGAATTTGTTCCATTATGAGTTGCAGAATCAGGGACAACACTTGATCCGCTCTGAGATGGACTTTCCCTGGCCGTTTCTAAGCTCATTCAAAAAGTTACACCTTCCTAACTGTCGTATGCTATGTAGCGTAGCAAACCTTTGCCAGTATTTGAAATAAATAATGTTATATGTTAAGGTTAATAAAATATATAAGATCCACAAATTTCCAGCTGCAATGCTCTGTCACCGTCGGTCACAGCTTACCTAAAGTCGCTGCATGTGTGTGTATGTATATAGGTGTGTATGTGTGTTTGGTCCCAGATATGGAAGAGAGTTCAGAGTTAGTTTTATCACTTGACATTTTCGAGAGAAACAACGTAGCTTGAGTGAATCTGCGTTATGTGACCTACCTAATACAATCTTTCAAAATTAGTACCCAGCTTTTTCGCGAAGCGAATCGACCCTCCCTGGAAGGGCTACGCCGGAGGCGAGCTTCACCACTTTGATAAATAGTAATTTGTTAATCATAGTGTTAATTAAAGTTAGACAACTATCAATCTATGGACCACCCCAGGTTCCACTTGCAGGCAGAGGATTGTTGTAGAAAAAGTTGAAGAATGTGTCTGAGTTTCTTGCTGAGGGGAATCGAAGATGCGCCAAAGTGCCTGTTGTCACTCCACACGCACCCTGGCATTCAGGATTGCAAGATGCGTTGTTGTCAACGCTCAAAACATCGGCAGTGGCATCGTCGATGACCACAAACGACTGCTGAAGGCTCGGGTACCTGTTGCGCAAGTCCTGGTAGAAGTACAGGCCAGTGGTGCAGATACCGATGATATCGCAGTAGTTGTGCACGTCTTGAGTTGGAGTGCCGTAAACAGGATATGGAGACTGCGTGCATGGGTCCTCTGAGTCTCTGTATGGGTCCGGAGCTGAGTACACACTGACAGAAGCAATCCCGTCAGTGTTAAGTCCGTACTCGATAGCCATGGATGCTCCGTTGGACCATCCGGAAAGAAAGACTCTCCTATCATCGACAGGCACCGTGGATTTGGCCAGAGCAATAGCCTTGTCGATAAAGTCAACATCCGAGTTGAGAGTAGGCGAGCTTCGGTCCAAGTTTCGGTACCAATTGTCCCAGCCTAGAGCATCACTGTCGGGGAAGGGGTAGTAGTGGTCGGTGTTCCGTCCTAGTGGAAGCAGGTAGCTGAAACCTAGGCGCGAAGGGTCCTCGTTGTTCAAGGCTTGTGTGGTTTTGACTGAATCCCACCCCGTTAGAGGCCACGAGTCCCAAGCTGTGACGAGAGACGGGTGAAGCCAGACGACCAGAGGTAAAGGTTTATCTTCGGTGGACTGGGGGTTCGCATAGAAACAAGCGTGTCTTGTTGCGCCCAGGTTGTCGGTGAGAGTTACGATGGTTCCACTGCAGACGTCGAGCAGATTTTGAAGACCGTCTGGAGAAATCAGATCGTTGGTGACTTTTGCAGGTGGGTCACCATACTGTGAACAGTCTGTTCCTGTCTGGACAGTAGTAACAGCTGACTTCGGATAGCCAAACAGGCCGGACAAGAGCTGAGGAGCACAGAGAGCGTCACCTGTAAGTGACGATACCTCGTCTGCGAGCGAAGTTGCTGAAACAGAGGGGGCCAGCAATCCCACACTGAGAAGAAGAGTACCGATCTCGGTGAATTGAAAGAACCCTTTCATCTCTTTGTGCTGCTTGTGCTTTTTTTTTTCACCTGTCCCAATATACGTATGGTGACTTCAGTTTTCCAATTCTGAAGAGAAGAAGACTTGAAGATAGGATGGGATAGTGCCAGAACTAGAGGAAGTCCATCAATAAATCCCCTTGGATATACATATATATATATTATGGTGGACAGACTTCCTACGGCGGCAGCACTATTCGGCACGTTGGGAACCCGTTAACGACATTCGGCATCGAATGACCATCCGAATGACTACCCCGCATCGTCACCTAGTTACTGGATTCAGCTTAGGTGATGATACACGAGGCCTGCAGAGAAGCATAGGATTATATTGACCTGTTCGTGCCAGACCAATTTGTGGAATGTCGAAGTTCAAAACACCCATCGATCCTTTCCCGTCTTGAGAGAGATACGGACAAGGAGGGTCCTTGGCATGGCTAATCTTTTGAGTGTTGGTATCCATCGCGTCCATCATTCGTTTTCGTATGTATATTGTTTTTTCTTCTTGATGTGGTGATCTACTTTAGGTGCTGCGGAGATCCCTTAGGATCAGATCAGTGTTTTTATTTGGTTTAAATGCGGAGAAATTCGTGGCGGGAGAGACGTTGAACCCTGCATTTTTTTCTATCATGGAACACACTATCATGGATCTGTGTGTCTCTTATTTGCCAGAGCTGTTATTCTCTGGCTTCTTTTGTTTTAGCAGAACCAAACTGCTAACACCTTGGTGGAGAATGGCTCTCCACCGCCCCGCCCGTAAGGCGATGACGTTGTTCGTTATGCTCGCCTTGTCGCCTTCATTCAGGATCGCTTTGCAATGTGGGTGGTGCCTTACTAGCCAAGTGCGGCGAAAAACGACGATTGTTCGAAGTGAGGTCTACTATATAAATGTAAATGAAATTAATTATACAGCTCGGGCAAAATGACATGTCCTAATGCAAGCTGCCCATATATAAGACTAGAGACTTTCTTAGATGGAGGATTTGATGAATCCTGGAAGTGATGGTGTAATGGTACGCAAGGAGCTGCCGAGCTTGTGGAGATCCCATTGTTGTTTGGTAACAGAGTTCTAGAACAATCCCTTGACAGCCTCGCGAATTTAAGGTTCTATCTTCTCATCGAAACGGTGTAGAAGCTTCCTCGTTTGTGCATTTACCCACCTTAGAGCTGCGTTGCCGTGTGGGCGGTTGCGCGTCTGGAAAGCTTACGCGTCTGGAAAGCTTCTTTTGAATACCCACCGTTCGAAGTCAAGGGCCGAGGTTGATAGCTATTGATTGGTTGTTTGATTGATATTGCTCTGATAAGAGCTGTAATTGGGCAGTTCATTCAGAGTCAGAGACTGTACCACTTTTACTACTTACTCACACCTAGAAAACTTCTCTGATTAGCTATTGATACCTGTATGTTCATACCTATATGTTGAGAGCCATCATTTAGAAACACTATACCACTATGTGCAGCTCGCCTCCGGCGAGGCCACTCCGTGGAGGTTGGTCCCGCTTCGCGGGAAACACGTTGTCGTACGAGGTTCATCTAGGATCATAATCAGAGACTGTACAACGCTTTTTACTCACATCAGAATTCTCATCAGAATTCTAAGTGGGTGACCTACGATCAGAGCAAACCTATAGATTTTGGAATAGGAACTAACCATATACCAAGTGTGCCCGAGTAGCCAAGTCTTCGGTCTCCTCGGTAACTCTACTAATAAATTGTTTTGATTATTAGCTGTGTTTGCCTCTAACTTTACTCTATTTACAAGTAGTTCCTCTAGGTGAGTAGTTCCTCTAGGTGAGTAGTTCCTCTAGGTGAGTAGTTCCTCTAGGTGAGTAGTTCCTCTAGGTGAGAAGCCTTCGAGAAAACTCCAAGTCGATACCTAAAATCTACTACGTGCCTAAGACCAATCTTTAGCAGGTGTGTAATGCTTAGTCTGTGTTCCAAATGAGATGACTTTTAACGTCGATACCTCTTAGACTGTCAATCGTAGTAACTAGTCAGGTACGGTAGTGCATGCATCTCAAAAAGGCACAGAACAATAGACAGTCAATCTGAGAAAGTTATCTGGGAACTCAACCTGAGAATTCAATCAGGTAACTCAATCGGGAATATCTCAATTAGGACCCTCAATCGGGGAAACTCAAGCTGTGCAACTCAAAGAAATACCAGAACGAGCGTAAATCAATGTATGTTTGGAGGTTCTTGATGCTAGTCTATCTACCCGTCATATTACACCTTCAATATTATGCTAAAATGTACCACAATCGTCCTGTGTCTTATACCAGGACACAGCTGTAGAGCAGACTCATTAAATTGAAGTTGAAGATACAGGTGAATTACAAACAAATTTGGAAACTCAATCTGGGAACTCAGCTGTACAAGATGAAGTCGGGTTTCCATTAAGACCGAGTGTGTTCATGCCCCCGTATACCTACCTACTCGTCATTTTGCACATGCGGGTTCAATATATCATGCTATCGTGACTGCCCTGTGGCTTGTTCTGTTTCGACTACAGAACAAACTCATCAACAATATTTTTTGTTCTCTACTTGTATATTTCCGTAGTAGCTTATCTACACGTCTCTCATCAAACTTCAATGCGATACTCTACAATACACTTCGCTCATCAGACTTCGCTAAAATATCCATCCATCTTCAAACTTCTCTGCAATACACTTCCCTCATAAAGCTTCTCTATAATACTCTACAATACACTGCCCAAACTTCCAAATACTACACATCTGTCATCAAGCAATTCTCAGAACAACAAGGTGTGTTCTGCCTTGCTAGCCATAAACTTCTGTACATCTGAGTGCGATAAACTCTGAATGGTTCTACGTGTTGCGAAAAGAGCCTCCATTTGCATACAATCCTACATGATCCTACAGGATCCCACAGGATCCCACAGTCTCTTCATAAATGAAATGTTTGAAAGATAAAACGCTACCAAACGCTGCGAGTTCAAACCTTCTTCACATGCGAGGCGCGGGGCCTTTGCGGCTGTATACTAGTTATACTGTACTAACCTATATGTAACAACTTCAGGCACTGTTTTGACATCTTAATGTTCGAAGTTTCAAATGCCTGAAGCAGGACTGACTATATCTCTCTTTCTCTCTCTCCCGGGCGGAACCGGAGGAGAACTCGTCGTACCCCATCATGTGCTCCTTAGAATATCACCATTACCAATACCATACGAACTACAATTGGTTCAGAGTTCATACTAGTCAGTATCACGCTTCCTCGGTGATGATAAATCGAACTTCGGAAGAACTGTCATATGCCAATACATATTTAACCACTACGAGGTTTGGCCGCGGGTGCGGCGTATGAATCCTGTCGATCTCTCAGCGATCGAGCCGAGGACATCTTTCATCTGAGAATCCCAGTGACATGGTAGTCCGAGTTGAACAAGAGTCCATAGCCCAGTCCCAGCTGAACTTTCATTTAGTAATACCAATCCACCCTCTCCTATTCACCGCCACTGCGTCCTCCCTCCCTCGGCTCCATCTTGCTGCCTTTCTCCTCCATTCTACGGCATTCTGGCAATTGTTCAACTGATCTGTCACGTGCTGTGAACCTCGGCTTGTGGCAACCTCGGTGGGTTGGGCTCAGTGCATTACTTCGGGGCAAATCTCTCGTACGTATAAAGTGGAGTCCCCGCAAAATAAGTATTTAAAGAAGACATCCTTTTTGATCTCAGCTGATAAAAAACTGTGAATATTTTTTTCTATACTTCGAGTATATAAGAAAAAAGAGAGCAAGGAAAAGACACGTCCCTTTTATTAAGGAAATAAGATAAGAAAGGAAAGGATATTAAAAAGTAAAAGCTCAAAACAACCAAAAGCTGTTACAAAGCAGAGTTCGTTGACTTTTTACTCTCCAGTTACACACATTGTTCAATAGAGAAATCTCCCGTCAATCTGAATTTTTCGTTAAAAAAATAAACATCACAACAACAATGGAAAGACTCTCTTCTATTTCGTCCCAGTTGTCGTCCCAACCCACTTCCGGGTTGAGCAAAATCACCCAGAAGAACCCCGATGACGTCGTCATCACGGCTGCTTACCGAACCCCCATCACCAAAGGTGGAAAGGGCGCCTTAGCAGAGGTCTCCTCGAGCGAACTGGTCATGTACTTGCTCCAAGGGTTGCTGGAGCGAACAAAGATCGAGCCCGGCTTGGTCGAAGACGTCGCTTTTGGCAACGTGTGCAACGTCGGATCAGGAGCTTCTGAACATCGAGCTGCTTGCTTGGCCGCTGGTCTTCCCTACACCACAGCCTTTGTCGCTATCAACCGACAGTGCAGTTCGGGTCTGATGGCCGTCAACGAGATTGCCAACCGAATCAGCACCGGTCAGATCGATGTCGGTATCGGTGGTGGTGTCGAATCCATGTCTATCAACTACGGACCCAGAGCTATTCCCGTATATCCTCCCATTTTCTTCGAGAACGAGGCTGCTGCCAACTGCTTGGTGCCTATGGGAACCACCAGCGAGAACGTGGCTGCCAAGTACGGTATTACCCGACGACAGCAAGACGAGTTTGCCGCAGCTTCGTACCAAAAGGCTGCTAAGGCCCAGGACGCCGGCTACTTCAAAGATGAAATCATCCCCATCAAGGCCACTATCACAGACGAGGACGGTGAAACCAAAGAGGTGTTTGCCGACCACGACGACGGTATCCGACGGGGCGTTACTGCCGACAGTCTGGGCAAGTTGAGACCTGCTTTCCAGGAAGACGGGTCTACCACTGCAGGCAATGCCTCGCAGGTCTCTGATGGAGCTGGAGCTGTGTTGCTGATGCGACGAAGCGTGGCCGAGAAACTCGGACAGCCTATCATCGGCAAGTACGTGCATTGCAAGACTGTCGGAGTGCCACCCGAGATCATGGGAGTTGGACCTGCTTACGCAATCCCCGCTCTGCTCAAGGACCTCAACATCACCAAAGACGATGTCGATATCTACGAGATCAATGAGGCTTTTGCTTCGCAGGCTCTGTTCTCAATCCAGCATGTTGGCATTGACATCAACAAGGTGAACCCGAAGGGTGGTGCTATTGCATTTGGCCACCCTCTGGGTGCCACTGGAGCTCGACAGTTCTCCACATTGCTCACTGAACTGAAGCGAACTGGCAAGAAGATCGGTGTCACCTCCATGTGTATCGGTACCGGTATGGGTGCCGCTTCATTGGTAGTTAGCGAGCAGTAGGCAGGGCATTCGCTTCCAGTGGGGCCACTCCGTGGAGGACGGTTCTGCTAAGCAGAACACTTTATGCTCGCCTCCTGCGCTTTGTAGTATGTTGGTAGCAGTACAGATAATAATGGTTTTCATTTTAATTTAATCTTCTGCCAAGCAGAACCAACCCTCGCGTTTAAGCAATATCGAATAAATGTTACACAGTGTACAAAAAAAAACGCAGTCTTATATATTTCAGGTTTCTTACCACAGCTCTGCGAAGCAGAACCAACCCTCCCCGGGTAGGGGCCGCCGGAGGCGCGTTAGACGTAGTAGTAGATATCTCAGTGCATTGTTTTTCCCTTTTAGACATTGAGTTTGTCAGTTCCGGGCCTTAGCCATGTCCAGATTCTGCCATCTTTGCCAGAAACCATTACTGAACGTTCTAAGAATTCAATCTGGGTCAGTGGCTCGGGCTCCGCGTTGCTGACATGCACAGACTTGACCACAACGGGAATGATGATGGGGGTCTCAGTCTGAGAGACAAACGGGTGAACAATGCTCAGGTCCAAAGTGTCTTTCTTAGGCGTGGCACTCTCCACATCGGTGCTCTCAAGCGAGATGTCGTCTTCGATTTCGATTTTGCCATTGACCTGCCCAGGACGGTGCTGAGCTTTAGGTGCAACCTTGGGGCGTGTCAGAGTTTTGGGAGAGAAATCCCACAGCAGGATCTTGCCGTCCTCGCCTACAGATCCCAGTCGGTAGTTGTTCAGGTCACAGTTCCAAGGGTCGAACTCCACGCTGCGCACCCACGAGGCATGACCCTGCAGTCTCGCGACAATTGATCGACTTTCCAGACACCACAGCACCACCATGTCGTCCTGTCCACCGGTAGCTAGATATCTGCCGTCAGGAGAGAAAGCTACACACGTGAAACCCCCGTAGTACGAGGGGAAAATGTCCAACATCACTTCATTGCCGATATCCAGCAGACGCAAGTATCCGTCGTTGCCAGCAATGGCCAGGTACTGGCCGGTGGGTGAAAATTTAAGAGCCTTGAGGGGACCGTTGGACACTTTGTAGACAGCCACCGGGTTCTGCTTTGATATCACGGACAAGCTCGACGTCAAGGAGCGAATAATCTTGAAGGTGGCAGTGGACCGCGGGTCTTGCGCACTTGATGCGTATCCCTGAGCCACAAACCCAGCGTCTTCTCGCTCTTTGTCGAAAATTACCAAAGATCCGTCCGCATGGCCGGTTACAAACAAGTTCTCACTGCCAGGTACCCATTTAATATCAACAACAGCGCTGCGGGTTACGTCTCCGTTTTTGTTAATACGGTTGTACCTGTTGGAGACTGCTTCCACCCACAAAGCATCGCCTGAAGAGGTGCCAATGCACAGCTCGAGGTTCGACGAAGACCGGGTGATGTAATTCACATCGTGGCACAGAGGGTGGCTCTTGGTAAACAGGATTTTCGTCAACGGCTCGTGCTTGACATTGTACGAAGAAGGGCTGAGGTCGACCCAGCTTAGGGACCGGCCTACATTGGCCCACAGATACAAGTCGTCGGGGTTTCTCTCTCCTAGACGTCGGTGGAAATGCTCGTGGACAATTGTTCGGCTAACAAACGAGGAATTATTCTTGGCCAGACTGTTCTTGGGCTTGCGACGTTTGTCTGCGCCGGCCCCACCTGTCGCAGAGTTCATACTTTCCTTTCTGATCAGTGTGGAGAGTCCCGAGGGCGAGGTTCCAGACAGTGCCAAGTCGTCTGCACTTGTTGAGTCGGTCTCTTCGTCCGAGAAGCTTCCACCGGGGCCTGCTCCTACAGGACTCACTGGGCTCACAGATGTATTGGTGGTCGCAGTCGAAAGCTTCCTCAGCGACGAAGTCCAGGACGACATTCCAAATGACTTGGTGGATGCTATACTCTGGTGACGTCCGGGAGGTCTTCCTCCTGGAGAAGTGCCTGGGAACGCGCCGCCACCGTTTGAATCGCTCGAAACGCTCTGGTGTAGTGCAGGCAGAACGTACTTGCCAGCCATGGTACTTGGGTTAACTCCAATCCCGGGCAGAGGGTTCTTAAGACCCACATACGAGATTCGAACCCCACTCGAGTGGGTCGACGGTTGGTTGTGGGTTGGAGCAAGCGGGTTAACTACCAATGGTGGTGGATCCGAAGGGTGTGGTAGCGGTGTTGCTAAGAACACGCAGTCTTGTGCCTGGTACACACCTTCTGGTGCTGTGAAGTTGTGTGCCGCGTCCAAAGTAGTGTGCGTATTTGTTGCCTCAAGAACGGGCATGTTATGGGGGAGACCCCCGTTCGTGTAGTATTTGGGAGGTGGTGGTAGGATAAACATAGTTGTGTTAGGTTGTGGTGGTGAAGAAGTGAATCGCCCAAAACCTTTAGTCTTTCAAAAACGTCTAATCTTTCAGACGGTCAATCCTTCAAACCTTCAATTCGTTCAAACTTGCAAAAAGAAATAAAAATAAAAACTTGGTCCTTTCTTCGCTTTCGCTCTCCAATTGGATAGCAGCTGAATATTTTTGCTCTTTCTCACAGATCCTCTCTCTTCCTACTACTTGCCAAAGCTTCTTCAGCTCAGTAGTTAGATGCGGGGAAAGAAATTCCAGCTACACTGTGGTGTGGTGTGTAATAATTATATTATAATTCGCGCTCGCTTTTGATGGCAGTGCGGGACTGTAATCTGCGTAAGAGACGTTAAAAACGAGAACACGACGGCTTCAAGATTTGACAGTACAAAATAACTTCAGCTTTAAAAGTCAACAGATGCAAAAACTAGTTAGCATTTTTCAAAAGCATTTGGGCAGCGTGTGGTGTGTCGATACATTGGTCGTTGGGGGAGAAAAGCCTATATAGGGCCACTCTTCTTGGCACCAAAGTTATCAAAGAGACGAAAAGCCAAAAAAAAAAAGCTAAAATAGATATGAATCCTTTTAGCTCTAGAAGTAAAAACCAGATGCCAGGACACGTGTTGAACTCCATTATTTGGTTCCATTATTCATTTATACTCACCAGGAAAAACTACAAGCAAATAAAAACATTCATTAACCAACAAGAAATAGATCCTCTTTCTAAGTGTGGGGAATTGAGGAGAAAACGGGTTTCTCCAAACTTCCTGGCAAATTAGGGTACAGCAGCCAGGGTAACTTTGCCTGCTTGGGGGTCTGTTTCCTTCCCCCCACCTGTGTGTCTCACTTACCCTGCACCCCTCACCTCGTATTGTCACGTGAATTGTTCCCCGTGTGTAACCGCTACCGTAAACTGGGGGTGGTGTGCTGATGTTTAAACGCAGAGGAACTGAGAGGGTTGAAGATAAGCAAATGTTACATTGTATATACCCAGTGACAACAAATTAGACCTATCTATCAATCATATCTTTAGAGTCACTCTACCACGTAATCAGAGATAGATACCTATCGTCATCGATAAGCTTGATTGGTGCTTCAATTCCTCGATAACGACCGGCCGTATCTTCACTCGTTCAAATCTAAGCATCTTTCTGCGAAGCAGAACCGACCCTCCTTGGGAGGGGCCGCCGGAGGAATGTAGAGACGCCGACGACAATGTGTGACGCAAGTTCTAATATACAATAATACATTTTTGTTTTGCTAACCTACATTAACTATCCCAGACACATCCCATACATACATAACCCATTCGTAAAAAAAAATTCATAACTATAATACATGCCTCTGTTGTACACCGGCAGCATGTGCTAAGCCAGCCAATCCATCCAGCCGCCGTAGATGTGAATACTGCGGAAACTTCCTGTAGATTAAATGGTCCAGATACTCCAACTGCCTGCCTGCTTCTGGGGTTTCCAGTCCCGACAACGTCTTAATGAGGACTGGAAGAAAGTACGAGATGTACGGTGACACTGAGACCAAGGGAGATTCGAGCAGCTGGATCAAACTGCTGCAGTCTTTGAGCGGCGATGAACCCCCGTCGTCAGGAAGACTGCCAGGTGACAGGCTCTGATCACGCAGAAAGGCACTGAAATTGGGCCCAGGGCTGTGTTCCTCACGTTTTGTTGGAGTCACGTCTCCGCCGTTGTTCCAGTCTGCGCCCGAAAACCCATCACTGCCCTTTGCTATATTCACAAAGTGATACATGGCTTTCAAAATTGGCACGGTGTCCCACATTGACTCAATCGAGAGACGAATCTTTATGAGATCTCCGTGGCTGTACAGACACTCTGTCAGACGCACCATTTCGGCTCCAGCCTTGCTTGAAAACGCTCTCTCGTCAGCCTGGCTCATTTTGTGGTGTTCGATCAAGAACTTGCCGCCTCGACTGGCGATGTGGCATCTGTCGAGAGTGAGAAGAACCATGTAAAGTCGTCGCATCAGGTCGTCGTCGCATCCGCCCGCCATAAACTCCTGAGTCTCGGCTACTGCGGCTCCTAGCCACTGAGTATCGTTGCTCTGCAGGTACAGCAGGACGAGTGCAACACACAGGAGCGTTCGCGAAGGCGAATCCAGAGCTTTAGTGGCGCTTCCTGCAGTGCTCCACACGCTCACGAGCGCAGTAAGACACTGCTGCTTGTCATATGCGTTATCCACGCCTTCTGCTCTCTTGCTCAGCCCGCTGATCCCGCACAGAACTGCGTATCGGAGCGACGGGTGCGAACATCCGAGGAGTCTCGTTCTCAGCTTGACCCTGGAAGAGGGGAGAATGGGCAAGCTCGGGTGAATGAGCTGGTAGTAGTTGTCGATGCTGCGATCGTCCCATCCTGGTTCCTCGAAGCCATTCTCTCCGGTCGAGTAAGAGCGATGAGAGAAGGAGGAGAGGTTGTTGGACGACAGCGGAGCTAACTGAGGCCCGGCATTACTATTAACCGAGTTACTATTAATAATAACACTTCCTCCGTTGCTGCCATTCCCTTGCTGAAGAGCCGAGACACTAGGCAGGTGCTGCATAGAGCCATGGCTACTCACACCACCAGGACCAGCTGGTGGAGGCGGGAACATACTATTATTTCGACCGTTGTTGCTGTAAGGAGGAGGCCCAGTGCCACCATACGGACTACCAGGAGAGCCAACGGCAGGGGACAGCGACCCAGGAAGCGAGTTCGACGAGTTCTCAGAGTCCATCGACGATATTGACGCCTGGCGCATTGTGTAGTCTCTTGTAGCTTTAGAGAAGTAATTGAAGGGCGCAGTTGGCCCACCTGACACTCCTGCTGTTCCTCCGACGACTCCAACTCCACCTCCATTTAGAAGTGGCAACGAGGGACGGTGAGCTGACCACGACGCCCGACTGTTTTTAGGCGAAATAGGCGGCGGCACAAGCGACGGAGACGTCAAAGAAACGATAGAAGGCAGACGTTCGTACGACTCAGAATGACTGATTTGAGGCATAGAAGTCGAGGACGGCAATGGCGACTTGTTACTGCTATTATTCATCGCGGACATGAGCGTGTTTGTCGTCTGTGGCGGGCCATGGAAACCTATCATGCTGGGCGAAGCCTGTGCCGGCGAACCCATCGTCGCCGAGTCTCTTTCTGGCGAGTCTCCCAGGGGGTCGCCCTCCCGTCTCGGTCGTTTTGACGGACCTCTTTTCATGGGGATGCGCGAAAACGAGCATTTCTCCCCCACGCGTTTGCACGACGTGCATTGAGCTTCGTCGCCTTCGGCTCCAGCGTCACATCGTATCTAAGTTAGTTGGGCACTCGCAGGAGATGCTCGCTTCCGGCGGGGCCACTTCGTGGAGGTTAGTTCTGCTTCGTAGAAATCTCACACCGCACGGATTTTCTGCTAAGCAGGTTCAAACCTCCCCCGGGTAGGGCCGCCGGAGGCACTTCGAAGTCGTGATCTAGGGTAGGGCGTGCGGCTTGCGGCGGTCGGCAGCAACCTTTCCAGACATGTCACATGCGGAAGCAGGGAGAAATTATCGGGCGCATTTGGGTTAACGACGATCAGTGGATTTATCCGAGTGCGCTAGGTTCCCAAAACGGCAAGTCTTCTGGGCAGCCCGTATTCAGTGCCACGACCAGGTAACTGTGCCAGGAGCAAAAAAGTCCGTTTGCATGTAAACGTCGCAGCACAGAGAGATAGCAGGAACATCTCCTCAAATTTGCTTCCAAAATGGCCCGCTTTTTCTTTCTTATTTTATTTCCCCCACGAAGCTGTCAAGTTGGGAAACAGAAGTGGGGAAATATACGCACGGCCTGCTTGCTCGGAACTATTCCCCGAGCTAGTTTTAGGTCCGTCCGAATTCCGCTGCTACGTTTAATCGTCCTAATAGTTTACCCGACCCTTCACGCGAATATAACTCGGAGATAAAATTGCAAAGAACTTACCTTTTTTCGGCGGCATTCATCGCAGGCGCGCGAAACCTTAGATCTCTTTCTGGGTGGCAGTGTGAATTTGTCGATAATGCTAGTCATGATGGATGGCAACTGTGTGATATTCTCGGCTCGAGTTTCCTCGGATGAATGGAAGCAAAAGGGCCTTCTTCTATGAAAAAAAGTCCGCTTTTTCGCGCCGAGAAAGCGACAAAAGAGCTCGGCGTTAAAAATCAAGAGAGACCGTTATCGGTCGGCTCAGCTCGTCTCTCTCGCGCTCCGTACAACGTCTCTCGTACCAAACCGTACAGTTTTTGACGTCCGATATCTAAGTAATTCAGTCAAGTCCTATGGACCAACTAATGCTGTGAATCCCCCGATATATATATATTGGCAAGTGGGGTAACGGTTGATGTGGGTTGTATACGCATCGGATAATTTGTGTAAATTTGAGTATGCGGGGACGGCGATCGGCAACATGGATGGGCAAAACTTGATCGCTTTTCCACCTCCTGGTTTAGGTGAACTCGCCTCACGCGCCGTGTTAGTGCGGCGTTCTCCAGAGATTATTTGGTCAACTAGACGAGTAGCGAGGAGGCAGAGGGTGGTTTGTCTGGGTGGATATGGGACCTGAGTTGTGCAACGCGTGCACTCTTTGCCGCCTATTTGCCTTATCTCCTATGCTGTGCTGTGCTGTGTATCTTACTGTATTTGCGTTACTCAGCAACCTCTGGGCGCAATCTGCTTCGACGAATGCCGCCGGCCCGCAGTCTCCCCGTTACGCCGCCGGGACTGTATTTTACGTTACTCTGGGGCCGAGCGAGATGTCTAACAGCCGCCTACCGCTAATACATGTCAATGTTACTACCAGGTGGACGTTGCCTTCGGTGGCCCCTACCGAGGAGGTTTGGGTCTGCTTCGCAGAAAGTCAGTACTACTGTTACTACTAATTGCTACTACCTACTTACTACTACCTACTTATTACTACCTACCTACTACAGAACTGTAGCACGGAATGCACCCCCACCACTACCAAATGAGTGCTACTAGACACTGGAACTGTACTTTGGAAAGGCAAAGTTAGTACACCACGCCATAACGGATAAATTGAAGTTAAACCTCAAATTAGAGATTCTCTATTTAGATTAAGTTAAACTCCCACAACTGACAGGTTGCCCTTTTGCCCGAGAGTGGGAAGGGCAAAGCGGGACAATCCATTGTCATCACACAGTGCAGATGTGAACTAGGTTTCAAAGCTAAAATAAATGTACCGAGCTAGATACATAGATGAGATTTCTGCTAAGCAGAACCAACCCTCCCCGGGAGGGGCTGCCGGAGGCATGTTGAGAAGGCTCGGGGTCGATTTCCTCTGCGCCCTGGTTCTTCTATCTCGATTTTTGTTTGTTTTTTCTTGCTTTTGGACAGCCTTTTGGCATTTTAAATTTCATTCTCGCGTACGGCCCTGCGCCGTATATCACCTCGGCCCGGTAATTATCGTGGAGAATGGAATAACGAAAAAAAAAAAAAGATCAGATTAGCATGACAGCATGGTAGCAATGGTAGCAGTTGTAGAAATGGGCTTTATCATATAGTGGTCATCGAAGGGTCTGTAAATCGCAGTACGCTTTCCAGTGATCAAAATCATAGCTTCAAGTACTCACTCACTCCCCACTTGCTTGACGCTTTCTCGGTGAACAACTTGAACTTCAACTATCTCATCGTCTTGGTAAGAGTCAAGAAACTCGCTGTCATCGTCTGAGACTTCTTCGGCTTGAGGAGTTTCGGGTTGTGGTGGGACCACTGCAGAAGCGTCAGGCTCTTTGGACGGTGTCGATTCGTAGCTGTCATCAATTGCTTCAGTTTCTGATATCTCCTCGTGCTTCTGTTCAGATGTTTCTTCAGAACTCTCAATTCCATTTGCAGAATTTTCCGACTGGACCTGGTCTGACTCTTTATCGTTGATCTCTAGCTTGTCCTTACCTTCCTCTCCTTTTTCGGAATTCTCAATATCTGCTTTCCCATTCTCCAGCGTCCCTATTACATTATCCACTCTATCCGCAGTACTGCCCTCCTCGTTTTTGATAACATCCCCATAGCCTACCGCCGGTACAGCCACATTCATGCCATAGTCCTCTTCCTCCTCTTCAAAAGACCCCCCTAGTCGCGCCCAAAACATCCTCTCCTTGAGTCGGCACGACTCGTTCCACACCCTTTCCTCAGACGAGTCCACGCCTGGTATTACCTTCCACACACCGTCTCTAACCGCTTTCAAAAATGACACAAAGTCGCAGGTTGTTCGAACCCGGTCAACACAAAAGTGGCAGAGCGGATACCCCGAGCTCACAATGCCGTTATTCCCACCCGGGCCTGTGCCTGATCCCGACGACGTCGACGACCCTAAATTACTATCACCATCCTTGTCCCGCGAGATTCTCAGATTGTGCAGCCGAGAGTGCTTCAGCGTGTCATTGCGAGACTCTCCGCACAATGCACAAGGACTTTTAGTGGCTATTGGCCTGTCATTAGAGAAAAACTGACCTCGTGGAGAAAGAACTGCTTGTTGTTCAGATGCAGGAGGCCCATTTGCCAATGCGCTGGCCATTGAAAACGTCGCAGGAGAAGTTGGAGTCCGAGGCGTTGCCGTCGACGTCTGCTGCTGGAATGGTGGCTCGCTCACTCTGATGACCGGTGAGTCTCGAGGACTGTTGCTAGATCTGTCGTACTCTCGGGAAACTCTTGGAGAATCTCCGCCGTCCTTTCTATATCTCTTCCCTTGGTTGATACCGGAAATGGGCTCGACTACCACTGAGCCGTCAATAATTGCACTCATCACAGATCTACGCTGAAGCCACGACAGGCCTGGCGCCAGATCCAGACGCAAAGTCGGCTCAATATCTTCAGCCAGGCTTCGTTTGTAGAATTTAAAGTCCTTGAGTGGCGGAGAATATCTAGTCGACGAGTGTGAACTCGGCCATAGGGTCGTAGTAGTCGTTGCTGTTGTAGCAGAGGTACTACCGCTGCTAGCAGCGTTTGTTGTGCTTGTAGAAGAAGTAGAGTGTGATGATGACGAGGGTGATGCTGATAATGCAGATGAGGACGAAGTGGTGGTGGAGGTGGATGTGCCGGCATTTGTAGTAGTTGTGGTGGTTGTCGACGTTGATGTGCTTATTCCTCCTGATAAAATGGCCGCAGCAGTTGCTGCGTGACCGTGTGATCTCCCGCTTTCTTCTCTGACATGGCTAACACCACCACTAGACTTCAAACTCGACCACTGAACGAGCTGTTTGAAATCTTCATACAACGCTATATCGCGCCTTAGGCCTGGTCGTATGCTACTGTTCAGCCGGTCGGTATCATCGTAAGGCTCAATCGGAGAAGGTGCATTGTAGCTTGCTGGTAGTCCTTCTGTGGTTGCCCCGGCATCAATATCAGCACCAGCTAACAACCCAGAGGTCGTCGACGTCAGGTTTACAGACTTTCCATTGCCAACTACTACTCCTGACACTTGATGCCCACCGACTACTCCGGACCGTCTTTTACTCTGCTTCTCCTGTTCCTTCTCTCGCTCGGTAAACTCCTCCAAAACCAATTTAAGCCCACCCAACTGCTCCTGGAGGTTCTCGAGCAAAACATCGCGCTCCTCGAGCTGCTGCTGCAGCTTCTCATTCTTTGTCTTCCACTCAGCCGTCTCGCGGTTCGCTTTGGCTACCAAATTGTTGGCCTCGGTGAACAAAGAGTCGGACAACTCCACCATCTCTCCCTCAATTCGCTTAGATTCCGTTTCCGCATTGATCCGCAACTGTGTCTCCTTCTCAGCCACCTCTTTGGCAATGAATTCGGTGGCTATGCGGTCCTCGAGCTTTATTTTCTCTCTTCGCGTCAGATCGAGCTCTTTGCGTAGCATCCGGCCCTCATCTTCCAACTCTGCCTGACGGTCAATCGCCTGCAAAAGCTTCGTCGACAAAGCCTGCACCTGCGACGACAGTTCGTCCATAGTGTCCGAATCCAAAATGTAAGAAAAACAGTTCCTGTGGTTTACTCTTCCAGTTGACCCAAGTTCGCGCTCTGTCCAGTGCACTGCTCTGTCTTTCTTGCAACCTGTTTTTCCCCAGCTTGTGTGTAGTTTCCAGAAATGTAATTCCTGAAAGAGGAGCCTGGTTTAGGACGGGGGTGGGGAAGTAGGGCGTGGGTTCGAAGCACGTTGGAGTCGTTATTTTACATGGGACGGACGTGGGCATGCTTCCGGCGGCCCCTACCGAGGAGGTGTTGTTCTGCTTCGCAGAAAGTTATATAGCGTCGTAGTTACTTCACGAGCAGGAGAAGCACTCCTGCATTAACACTAAATTGTAGAGTTTTAATTGAACTTGCACAAAGATATTTTGGCTGCAAACGTTCTCCGTTATGAGCAGAGATGGTTTGGATAATGCAGCGAACTCGACTAAAAAAAAAGACAAAAATGTATTAAGTAACAAATAATGATAAAAAAAGGGGGAGGGGAATTAATCAATAAACATATACGTACACATACAAGGCCAGGATGACCACTGCACGGGGGTGGGTGCCTGTCTGCGTTTGGCTTGGTGTCATTTCAGTGGTAATATGAATAAGCCTCGCTGTATTCGAGCCAATCAAGGGGGGAAAGCGTCATTACTGGACATAATCCTCTTCCAGACTCCCTCAAAGAAGGAAATCAATCACTGGGCATATCCATCCTCGTCCTCAAGACTTCTGAGATCTAGCAATGGTTTCTGCGAAGCAGAACCACACCTCCCCGGGAGGGGCCGCCGGAGGCAGCTGGACACACGCTCTCTCTCTCTCTCTCTCTCTCAGGACTCGTCATCGAGCAATGCAAACTGCTTGATCAGCTCGCACTCGCCTCCCTTTTCCAGATTGACCAGATACTGGTAGAAAAATCCCTCTGCCGTTACGACGAATATGTGCTGACTGAAACTTCCAAAGCCAACAACGCTTTTAACGCCCTGCTGACACGGCAGCTTGAAAAATGCAAAGTCTCGCTGCTTGGCTTCCCACATGTCGGCCACAGCAGACGGCAGGTAGCCCCCGACCGCTCGCCCAATGGACTGGGAAGAGCGTCGTATCATGTTTGTGTAGTCGTTTCGCTTGCTCTGAATGTGCGCCGCCATGGCTGAGTCAGGAGAGCCAGCGGTAGGCATGGCGTTGTCTTCGAGAGCTAGTGTTGCTGCTGAGAGTCCTTCCTCGTCGTCATCATTGTGGCTTTGTGACGAATCTCCTGCCCTTCCATTGGAGTCATCTTGGGGAGACAGTGACGACGACGGCGACGACTGACGGCGATCTAGCTGATGACGAGGAGGGGGATGGCCAAGAAGTCCTGAAGAGTCGTCGTGGGTACCGCCAAGACGAAACACGTGCACTGTTTCGGTGGCACTGGACACGCACAGCAGCGAGGAGGCCAGATTGAAGTTGATAGAAAAAACTTTGGACGGGTAGGTGCCGCGTCGGTATTGGTACAGTTTTTGGCCGCTCGGAATCGAGAAAACGCGTATAATGGTACCCTTGTCCGAGGCAGTGGCCAGCAATGTCCCGTCATTGTTGAGAGACAGCACGCTCAGCGAGCTTTTGTGGGCTTCAATCGCGTTGACCGGCTGAAGACTCAGGGTGTCAAACACCGTCACCTCTCCCGTCCTGTTAGGCGAAGTATTAGTGCCAGTTTGGCTCCCCGTGGCTCCAGCTCGAGGCGAATGCGAAGGAAGGTTCAAGGCAGGGATCTGAGGTGCCGGTGAAGGATACACGAGGTAGCAGTTGTCTGATGATGACGACATGGCACATATGGCAGACGGATTAGGTGACGTCTCGATCGTCGAAAGTAATTTCATGTTGGAGATGTCGTAGATGTAGATCTGCTCTTCCAGCAGCACAACCAGCCGCTTTCGGTTCAATTTCACCTTGAGAACCGCTGTGGGGAATGTCAGTTCACAAATGGTGGTTCTACGCTGGTTAGAGATGCGTGTCGGGGGTGCTCGCCTCCGGCGGGGCCCTTCCAGGGGGGATTGTTCCGCTTCGCGGAAACTGAAACTGATTCAAGAGTAGCAAACAGTATGCGCAAGCTGATTCAGCTCGAAAACACATCGTATATCGTTTTCCGCGCAGCGGGACCAACCCCCCCCCCCCCCCCCCGAGGGGGCCCGGCCAGCAGGCCAACTCTCCCAGCCTCTCCTGGGCTCATACCGACTCACCTTTGTATTTACAATCCTCAATCGCCGCGGACTTCTCGAGGGCTCTCCGATCCCAACGACCGCCACCAGAGATGTGCAGAAAAGCATCTCTACAATTCCGACACCCCCGTCATTTGTACTGAAACATTTTCCAAACGGGTCGCAGTTGTAGATGCGGTATCCATTGGACGACCCCACACTGAGACAGCTGAAGTCCTGGTTGAAATTGACAAAGTTCAACGCCATCAGTGAACAGTTTAATCTAGCACGTAAACTTCTTTTTGAGAGGCAATGGTAGTAGCCACGATCCTGGAATGCTTTCAGACTTGGAAATTTGAAATTATGCTATGCAAACGTCAACGGTTCTCCACTAATTGTTATCGATATCAATATTGTTTTTGCTGGTTAAATCAAACAGTAATCAGGAGAAGTGGTGGCTGGGAAATAAGTGTGGAGAGCCTGAGTCGTGGGGCTGGTGAGGCTGAACCGTGGGGCTCTGCGTTTAGTATTATAGCGTGAGAGATATTCAGGGGTGTTGCTGCTGGGGCCAGCCCCAGACCCCGTGGCTCTGCTTCGCAGAGACGAGATTAAGTAGCTTAAGTGGTAAGAAGCGTGAAAAAATATATATATACATTATCATTAGTTATGTTGGACACATGAGACAGGCAGAAAAAATTTCAAAACCAGTTGGTATCAGCAGTGCAGCCAGCAGTGCTACCAGAGCTGTAATTGGCTTGTAATTATTCAAAACTGTCGCACTTATTTTCATTTCCGACACTAGTTCAGTTCAGTTCTAACCTCAGTTCTAACCTTTTCCAATAGAACTATGCTACACCCTACTACACCACCCTATTATGAACTCCACTACTCCTTACTATATACATTAGTGTTCCTTGGTGTCGTTCAACTCCTGTCGAGACATGATTCGTGCCTTGGCATAAGCCAACCTCCATTCTAGAGGAGTATGAGGAGCTCTTTCTTCAGATCGAATAACTAGTTAGAGAAGCATATCAAAGGTGGCAGTTGACATGGAGTTAAAGTTAAACATATCGACCCCTTTGGTACTCCAATGCTCCACGGCCCAAATATACTCTCCGGATCTAGAGGTTGATAGAGGCAAGCTGAGCATATCGACCGCTTCGTACAACTCCAGGCCTAAATACATTCCCTTGATCTAGAAGTTCGTACACAAGTAGAAGATATCGACCCTTTCGTGCTACTCCAGGACCTGAATACACTCTCCTGATCTAGTAACCTTTCCCCATGTACCATTCGGCAGACCTGACAATACGTTGTTTTCACACTCTTATATTCAGCTTCGTCATCACACTCACCTGATCCCACACTCATAAATAATCCAAATGTTGCGGCCGAGCCCATCATGTATTGACCCAGAGTTCGCATGTAGCCATTAGGCCCAGGGCCGTACTGGTAAATAGCAATTGATCCTGGTTAGCTAAGCGGATCTTAAAAAGATGATACTTAGAATTGGTCCCATCCCTCAGTGAGACATTCGTAGTGTGTAATGTAACCCTTCTGAACTAACTCTGCAAATAATGAAGAAACCAGCCCAGCCCGTCTAGCAAACAACTACAGGCTATAGATTTCCACCAGCATCCGGCTTTTCAATCTAGACTAAGAAGCAGAAGTCATTCTGAGAGGCAGAACAAAGCCTCCCCGGTAGGGGCCGCCGGAGGCAACGTGGAAATGCCTCCGGCAGCCCCTACCGGGGAGGCTTGCTTCTGCTTCGCAGAAAATTGTCACATCTTGCGGGACTTACCAAACATAACACCCAGAACGCAACCCGTTGCCGAACCCATCATCAGACCCATCTTGAACTTTTCAAAAGCAGAAGGCTGCTGTGGCTGACCGTATGCAGAAGGCGGAAGAGGTGGCATGTTTATCTGTCGCTGTGTTTACAATATTCTATTGCAAGTGTAAATCACTAAGTGTAAACTCGGACTTAGGATTTTTTTTTAACGTCATGAAATATCCGAGGGTTAGGTCCTACCGGGTACACGGCTGAATGTACGGCTGAACTGTGGGGATAAGGTTGGCTCAATAAAGATCCGAAATACACTTTAAAACAGCATCTTTATTGTTACTCTGAGAGCGTGGATTGGACTGGCATGTTTTGCTTTGATTCTGAACCTGGCTGGATCGTGGGTGCAAGTTAAAGAAGATGTGCAGCTCCTTAGGGACGTAGTGTTGTAGGTCGCGTTCTTACGGACGTTAAAACTGTTCCCTGACGGTACGGTACACTCAGAAACTAAAACTAGCAAATAGGTAATTGACTATTCCCTTAAAATCTAAAGTATCCTTCGAGAAAAAGTGTGACAAGAACCTTTCAGAGTAAGTAGGTCGGCTCGTGAATAGTCTGGCAGGTCTCGGTCACGTATGTTGCGGTAGTGTTTTCAGTTCATATTGAAGCTGTTAAGGGGCTAAGGCGCTTACTTCGTCACTTGTTGGCTTGGTTTTTCATTTCTCAATTGATGCATTTCATTCTTCAATCACTTTTATGCTTTTCAAAACCTCAACTCAGATTAATCAAAGAAATCGTCTTCGTCATCTTCCTCCGGTTTAGGGTCACCTGATATTGGCCCTCCTGCCAGACCATCTAATCCTACATCGCCCTTTCTATTAAATACAATCTTACTTTCCGACTTGCTCTGAGCTATTTGGTCCAGCAGAGACACTAGACCTTGTTCAGAGACTTTTTGCTGGATCTGACCGCTTCGAGCCATGCGGAGAAGCAAATCTTCAACACTTGTCAGTTCTACGGCATTGAGCTGGTTGTCTACTATAAAAGAGACCGGCACCATTCGTTTTAGACAGAATTCCTGCGAAGCAGGACCACCCCTCCCCGGTAGGGGCCGCCGGAGGCCTCTTCCCATGTCTACGGAGCTGCTATACCTACCCTTGAGCTCGGTCTTGACGGACTATTCTGATTCGAGACAGTCTTTCTCTAGCTTCCGGAGTCAGGATTTGACTCAACTAAGTTAGCTCTACTTTCTGCACGCTTGCGGAAAAGGTAATCGGTCTACTTACGAGAGATGTTCGGATCTCTTCCTCCTGCTGCTGTTTCTGTTGGTTTCTTTGATAGTTAATACACAAACCTATTATTCTACAGACCACTCTAACTATACGCTTGATAATAATTTACAAGATGGTCACCAGAACTTACCCTTCATCTGATTGGCTGCCTTTCAATTCAGACAGCCGTGCCTGTCGAATAGCGTCTAGCTCCCTGTCGTCCATGTTTTGCCCGTCCAAAAAGTGCAAAATCAGAATGTCAGAGTTGAGTGGTAGGGGTTTCGCTTATTCCTCCAGGTCGGCAAAACCGCTTGATATGCGGCGTCATGCGGCGTTAAATTAGAGAACCTAACCCATTCCAAAGGCAAACGTGTGATAATGCACGTGATATGTACGGTCTACCTAAACCCCAGTGTGGCAGATAACGACTATCTGTCTCGTCTTCGACTTCTCTGCGAAGCAGAGCTACGGGGTCTGGGGCCGGCCCCAGCAGCTGTCCAGTTTGCTTCCGGCGGCCCCTCCCGGGAAGGAGTGGGTCTGCTTTGCAGAAATCTAGAAAGCGAAACATAACCACTCTTCAATATACAATAATAGGTGTACGCCTAAAGTCTGGTTTAGGGTTCACGGAGTTTATTTTCTATTGTTCCCGTGACATCATCGATGATGAAGCCGAGCAGCAGCGCGTCCTGCAGGGTCTTATACTGCTAGATCTTGGAACACCAACCGGATAAACGAACAATCTTTTTACTCTGTTTTTCGCACCGACGGATAAGCACTTAACTAACGTTGTTCAGCCTACTAACGTTACTCCAGCTTTCGTAAAAATCACACGTTTCTCTTTGACTTCTACATCATCTATATTGTTGTCTTGTCCCTGTTATACACCCTGCAATATTCCGCGGAGCTTAGTAATATTCATCACTCAAGACTAACCTGTTTCGAACCCATCTACAAATGTATTGCGGCGTACCAGCATCAAGTTTTGATCTAACTACTTAGATTTGTACACGCTTGGGGTTTGCACAAACATCCCCCTCGGGTGCTCAGAAACCGCGAGGCGTTGTGACACGCTTCTTTTCTCTCATGTTGACTTTCATTTGTTTTTTTGGGTTTTTTTCTCTCCAAACTACCAGCAACTCCAAGCTTGCATCATCCCCCCACTCGCAAAAAAAATGTAAGAAAAAACGTGCCTGGTTTGATAGCCATATTCCGCCAATCGGAGTAGCTTTCAAATGCGAATAAGAAAGACGTAAGTCGCTGAGAGCCGTGGCACACAGACAAGGTCTGTCGAACAAGGGTTGCTTCCCGAAAGAAGTGATAATCCGCGCACCTCGTAGATGTGAATACATGTGAATACCTTAGGGCACATTCAAATTAAACGGTGGATACACACTCGCGTGCCCTTCGTTTTTCTTCAGCATTATGTAACGTGTATGATCTCATTGTCATATATGGCTGAATCACGTATAAATATGACGGATCGTCTCTTATCTGGCAGGGGAGGTTTTTAAGTTTCAGTTGAAATCTCTTGTAGTTTCTCTATTTTTTGGTTCTTGTTTTTTAACGTTCGCTGGGCACTCTCTATCTTGCCCATCCGTTTTTTTGCTGCTTTCCAAATGAATATTGGCAGCATAAATACTTCTCCTTCTTTGTCTTCTTTGTCCCAAGTCAACAACATCAACCTCCCCGATGACGACATTGAAAAATCGGCTGCCAAACTCACAAAAACCGAGCTCAATTCTACCAGCCCTCCTCCTCTCGCCGACAACGTGTCAGCTTCCGATGAGTCGGACGTGTTTGGCCTCATAAAAGATCAGAATGAAATCTTGCCGCGAAAGCTCATTGCTGTCCAGAAAGCCCTGGACGAACTCGGATGGACTCCTTTCCACCTGAAACTATTCTTCCTAAGCGGGTTCGGGTATGCTGCAGACTCTCTTTTGGTCGTGTGCTACTCAATTTCTCAGCCTCAGGTAGATCTCGAATTCAACCATCTCAATGATAGAATTCCGGTTGTGAGCACAAGTTCGGCCGTAGGTCTCCTAGTCGGGGCCATTGTGTGGGGTTGTGGAGCAGATATAATTGGCAGAAGGTTAGCATTCAACTCCAGTCTCTTTATTTCTGCAGTAGCAGTCATCGTCGCGGGTGCCATGCCGACGTTCTGGTCTTTCAATGCCATGGTCTTCCTGTACTCTGCAGGTACAGGTGGGAACTACATTTTGGATGCCACCAACTTCTTGGAATTTTTGCCTAGGAAGTTTGCGCATTTGACCACCATCCTGGCTTTCTGGTGGGGGGTCGGATACACAGTCACCGGTCTGCTAGCGTGGGCTTTCATGTCCGATTTTAGCTGCGAAACTGTCGAGACATGTACGTACCAAAACAATAAGGGTTGGCGACTGCTGCACTACACCTCGGGTGCAATTGTGCTCATCTGCGCCATTCTGCGAGTGACCGTGGTCAAAATGACCCAAAGTCCCAAATGGCTGGTTAGCCAAGGCAGAGATGCTGACCTGATCAATGTCCTCGAGGGTATATCGGCCAAATACAATCGGCCGATGAGTCTAACGATCGCAGACCTCCAAGACATAGGAGATGTAGTTATCGACGAAGACGACACAAATGTCTACTCAGTTAGCAGATACATCAAGCACGTCAAGAGTCTGTTTAAGACCCCGAAAATCGGTTACAACACCATCATGCTGCTTCTTCTGTGGATTCTCATTGGGCTAGGCGACCCTTTATACTCAGTATTTCGCCCTTACTACCTGAAAACTCGAGGCTACGCCGACAATACCGAGGCTTCCAACTTTATACTGTGGAGAAACTACGCCATCGGCAACATCTGCGGTCTGATAGGCCCCTTTCTGGCCTGGCCCATGCTCGATACTCCATACATCCGCCGTCGAGGTACCATGGCCATTGGCAGTCTTCTCACCATGGTGTTCTTGTTTGGATACACCCAGGTCCGCACTCCGACTCAGAACACTGCCATTTCGTTTATCATCTCTGCCGTTGAGAACATATTTTTCGGAGCTTTGTATGGTGTTACCCCTGAGCTTTTACCAACAGCAGGAAGAGGCACGGGCTATGGGATTATGGTAGCATTTAACCGAGTCGGCAATGTTATGGCCAACGTGATTGCAGGGTATGCAAACGTCAACACGGCTGCACCTCTGTTTGTGGCTGCTTCTATGTTTGGAGGAATGGCCGTAGTAAGTTGTCTGTTGCCCTTTGAGCCATCAGGTAAGTACGGTGGCTAGACCTAGAGAAGACACAGATTTGTATACACGTTTGTTTGTATTGTGTTTTGCTATATATTTAATCCGATGCGTACTGCTCGCCTCCGGCGGGACCTTTCCAAAGGAAGGGTAGTTACCCGAAGCGCAAGTTTCGACCTTAAACGGTAAGGCACAAGTCTACAACTTGCTAAGTACAACGTAAAAGAAACAGTTTGTAATGGTGATTTACATTCTCATCTATTGAACCAGTGTTTCTCATAAAACCGATTCATTGAGTATGATGTACGTCCCAGGACAGTTTTCGGTAAGAATGACACCCTCTGAGTTCATGCAGACCTCTTAGCTGAGTAAATGGGTGTACGTATGACATTCTACATGTCTTGTGTAACATGTTATATAGCGAGATCCTTAGGTTTCTCCAGATTTTCATAGTGATGATCCGCGCATTATCGAGTAGATCCTACTGGGGAAGCAGTAAAAGTAGTTGCGCTTCGCGCGTAAGGTATGGTCCTCGCTAGACAAGGCACAAACCTACAATTGGTTAACTATAGCTTTACCCATGTAATTCAGCAGCATAAAAGATCGTTGACGACTCACGCTTTAGTTAAGTTAATTACCAAGTACTTAGTTACCATGGTGTGTTGTGTATCAAGTTTTTGTCTACCTGTTAGTCTTTCTGTCGCGCAGAAGGCAACGAACCCAGTAATCGTGTGCGTGTCGTGTGATCAGTTTAGGGGATGCTGAGTTTCGCTCTTTTGAGTCGCTTTTGTAAGTTGTAACTCGATGCAACTTGAGTTCGACATATGTATATGCCATTTAATCTACATATATAATACGACAGACGAAGGGCAGAAGGACACAATGAAATACTCAGACTCAATAAAAAAAAAATTAGAATAATAAATTACCCGTAATACTGAAACAAAAAACGACACCAACAATAAAGTAATACAAATTATCCTATATAAGCACACAACACTGCACAGAATTCTTTTTCCCTAGGCTCATCTCCAACCACACCTCACCCCGAGAGGCGCACGCGGCGCAGATGCATTGGACACGACATTAACATCTCACGTCTTCTTACTTCCAGAATTCCTCTCTTATATACCGACCGAAAACGCGCCGAGAACCTGAATTTGCACTTGATCCGCCCGGGCCACGGATTGGAATAATTCACGGTTGTCAACTTATGATCTAATATGGAGGTGAAATCTGCCGCCACGGCGCGTACAGACTCCCAAAAAAATGCCCAAAACTCGTTGCCATCCCAAAATCCCGAGCCGGTTAGGCCGAGTTCTCATGACATAGTTGGTCCAGCCAGCGGAAATCCAGTCGCATCAAGCAATTGGCTGCTCCTGCGGTTCATAGAGTCATCGCACTTTACGCTGTTCCTGTGCGTATCGTACCTGGAGAGATACTCTGGCAATATTGGCATTCACTTTCATTTGTGCCAAAAATTGAGATCGTTCCCCAGTGAAGAAATCCAGTTCTTCTTACCACAGCTGGTTCAATTGCACGTAACAGTAGCGACAGAGTCAATGGCACTGGAGGACTTGCTGCTGGACTTATGCCATGAGAGCACACACTGCACATTGTTGGTGTTTTGGCAACTGCAGGCTCATCTCACGGGACTCAGCAACGAGCCTGATACTTACGGGTTTTTAGTTTGCAAAAGGCTCTACAACAAGCTGCAGCAGGTGCTTTTCAACATTGGTGACATACCGACTGAGAAAATGCGTGAAAACGTTGCGCCAGCCCTGATTATGGCTTCTGTTATAGGGGCTGCTTTCGGAGTGCCGAGTGTTAGTGAATTCTCGCGCCAAATGGTCGTTTCACAAGGCAGAAAGCAACGATCAAACGTTTTTCACCTTGCATCCAAACTTCTGCGTTCCCGTTCGGCGTCTGAACACAACTCTGCTGCCTCATCTGCGCCCAATCTGGTGGCTAGAAGGTCAACAACACAAAATCAAAAAACCCCTCTACAACAGCAAAGTTCCATATATTTAAAAAAGCGCCAAGATGCATCCAGTCTGCCTGATCTGAGCGCGAGTGATCGAGAACTACCAGATTTGCCTGTCCATAATACCCCCGGTAATAATACACCTCGGTCATTTTCCCACCGATCCACCCCGTCAACTTCAAGCTTACCTGGAAGACTGGCAGGATCGGTATCTTCATATCAACAACATGGCTACACTTCTCCGAGAGTCCTATCGGGCAACCAGACCGAGAGCTCACAGAGTGCGATGGTGCAAGCTCTTAAAACCAACTACTTCAGATGCGAAACCCAGTTTGTATATGCATTGCAATCTATTAGCACGAGGTTACTACAGGTTCCCAAGCAAGCCAGGCAGTCGGCACTAAAAGCAGAGCTTGCGTTGCTTAATCGCGATCTTCCTGCCGAGGTTGACCTTCCGTTGTTGTTGCCCACGTCCACACGAGGTCGAAATGCCCGCCAGAACCGCATTGTGAGGATCGCACCTGGAGAAGCCACCGTTCTGAACTCTGCAGAGAAAGTACCGTTCCTTCTACTCATTGAATATCTGAGAAATGACGTCGACTTTGACACCGAAAACAAAGAGAACCTCGACACTCTCAACAAAGACAGACGATACATTTTCGACATGGCATATTTGCACGGCCTTCACCAGCGAATGGCAGATTCCAGTGAAGTCGACCTGGGGCATGATTTTACTAGTCGTGATTCCAACGAAGATGAAGTGGAAGAACTCACACCGGAAGAAGTCGACATGGGCGACATGTCCATGTATGATTCTAAAATGGATCTCGTTGCTCAGGACGCATTAAAAGCGTCCGTCTCGTCTTTACCTAGCTTGAACGTAGGTACTTTGCGAAAGGATACAGCTTCACCACGTGCTTCGGATTTATCATTTTCATCGACATATGGGACCGGCGGTGGCGTAAGTGCAACGACCAACACAGTCGACGTCACTGATCTTGCAACTCAGATGCGAACGGCTGCCATAATGTTGACCCAGCTAGATGGGGCAGGCGGATCCAAGTTGCCACGGGACGAAGTGGCCAACATCAAGGCAAAGATTATTGCAAATATGCAGAGCATGGAGGACCACAGTGTCTTCAGCAGTGCTTCAATATTCAAAGGGGAAGCAGGAGAGCGAAAACTTGAAAACGATTTGAAGACCGCGGGAATCGGGTCTGACGACCCCAGTGCCGCCAACTTGGGCGAAGACTGGCTTGCACGGAAGGAGCGAATCCGCCGTTCTTCGCCCTACGGCCACCTTGTCAACTGGGATCTGTTTTCGGTGATTGCCAAAACAGGGTTTGACCTTCGGCAAGAGGCTCTTGCTTGCCAGCTAATCCATGCTATGGCCAAGATTTGGGAGGGAGACAAGGTCGGAGTGTGGACAAAAGACATGAAAATTTTAATCACTAATGAATCCACCGGTCTAGTTGAGACGATCACCAATGGTCTTAGTATACATTCTATTAAAAAGGCTCTGACCACGGCGTCCATCGCTAGCGGTGAAAACCCAAAAGGCACAATTGCCACAATATCTGACCATTTTTCGAAAAGGTTTGGAGATAGAGAAAGTACTGCCTTTCAGAGAGCTCTGAAGAATTTCACAAAATCCCTCGCTGCGTACTCGCTTATCTGCTATATTCTGCAGATTAAAGACAGACACAACGGGAACATCTTATTGGACAGTGAGGGTCACATAATTCATATTGATTTTGGGTTCTTACTGTCCAATTCACCAGGAAGATTTGGATTTGAAGCAGCTCCATTCAAGCTAACCCAGGACTACATTGACTTAATGGGTGGTACAGAGTCTGACAGTTTTCGGGAATTCCGTTCGTTACTAAAGAGCGCATTTAGAACGATTCGAAAACATGCTGAGAGCATTATTATACTGGTGGAGATGATGAGCAAGGACTCGAATCTGCCGTGTTTTTCTCTGGGGGCAGCTACGTCATTACAACTTCGGCAACGGTTTCAGCTGCATTTAAGTAATGCTGAAGCCGACGATTTCGTGGATAGTTTTCTCATTCAAAAGAGTCTGGGAAGCATATATACTCGGTTGTACGATCAGTTCCAATTTCTAACACAGGGTATTTATAGTTAGTGAAGTACGATTGTAATATGCATTTACTTTAAAGAAAAAAAGAAGATCTCTCACTAAATGCGTTTAACAATGAACGCTGCTGGGGCCAGCCCCATATTCCATAGCTCTGCTTCGCAGAGACCTGAACGGGGATCGTTCTGATTGCCAGTGTCCGAGTCTAGAAAGAAAAAAAGCGATATTGACAGGACTCGAACCTGCAACCTTCGGAACCGAAATCCGATGCGCTCACCATTGCGCCACAATACCAATTATTTAAAAAGGAAGTTTCAAGTACAATGCTGAAGGACGCTCACGATTCCTTCGCAAGATTCTTTAAAATTGTCATAATCATATATTTTAAATATAAAATGTCTTTTTGTGGTAACGAATATTGGATATATAGCAAATGGACCAAAAAGAAAGGGTATACGCAGATTAAAGGAATTGCGGGCGCGGCTAAAAGCTGCAAACTAGGCTATTGTTCTCAGTGAAAAGTACATGTGCATATTAAGCATATTACTAAGAGGCGTAATATACACCTTCAATGTATTTGTCGATAATAACCAGATGGTATATAATTGAGAGGCGGCCAAGATGGCCTTTGTAATTGCTTTGGAAGATCTCAAATTGACCTGATGATGGGACAGTGGGTCCCATACATATTTCGAGACAGTACAGTATCAACTGTACAATAAAGAAGTACGGATCTACAGCTTACATCGTTTGCTTGACGGGTATACCACCCCAAAGGAATCTCCTGTGCTTGGAAAAGAACATTTGGGATTGCGTTACACTTGCTTGAATTAGGAGGGGAATGGCAATTAATGCACGTTGCTGCGCGTTTAACTTAGACCGACAGAGTAATTATGGAAGTTTAATATTGATAAATCACCCTCGTCATCAGCCGACGTGGTCGGTCACTCTCAACTAAGAGCCCTCCATATAAAGCTTGAAATCCCCAGGCCCGGGTTTTGTGAACCTTCGCCTTCGTACGAGTTGAATTACATATAGACCTTCTTCACCCCAGCAACTCAATAGCCTTTGTGATAGAACTAACAGTAGAAAGAGGATTAGCCCCTGAAACCACACGACCCTGAGCTATCGTAAGGTCTTCGTCATCCCCACCTGCCGGAACTATAGTCTTTGCACCCAGATTCTTGGCCAGCTTTGTTGTATTCACCAGATTATCAAAATATTTCCCTCGGACATCTTCAGCAATGTCATCCAACCAACCCTTTATTTCTTCCTCGGTCTCATACCAAGTAATGTCTTTACCCTTGACAACAGAGGATCCATCTGCATCTTTTATATATGGCAGAATGGTGCAACCGAAGCAGACGCTGGCTACAATTCCTCCGTTTTGGTACACCTGTGAGCCGAGTTGTTGAACATTAAAGGCAGCAGGGTACTCGCAGGGAGCAGGTTGACCTCCCACTGCGTAGAATAACGAAAAGTGCTTAGGGTCGACGTCTTTTGCCCTTTTCACATTCTTTAATGACAGGTTGAACGAAGAATCTACCGACTTTACTTGGTCCAGCTCATCTTCGGTCAGGTACTCCGATGAAATCGATGCAGGATCGGGCCCGGCATCTCCTGTTTCAGACACAAACTGTACCGAGTATCCGGCTTTCTTCAGAATGTTATAAGGTTTCAAAGCTTCGCACATAAAGAATCCGCTTTTGGCTCCATTGGCGAGAAAGCGTCCGTGAATGGAAGGCAGAACAATGAGGGCAGCCGTCATCTTCTTTTTTTTTTTGCTTGCTCTCGTTATTAAAGATAAAAGAACTAAACTAAGCAGACTGCAGCAACGAAAATCAACAGAACCAAAATAAAATCGATAGGAAACGAAAAATTTGAATTCAAAAGGTGTATTCTAAAGTATTATAAATTGAAAACAGCCTCTCTCATCGCGCCGTTGTGGCTGCAAACAACGGCGGTCGAGTCATACACGCTGTTGTTCCTGGCGATCAGTGTAAAAGAATAGTGGGGGAAGCAATGCAAGGAAGTGGAGAGGAAGCAAAATTGAAAGAAAATGGTGTGCAGATGTTTCCGGCAGCCCCCGTCCCGACGAGGTTTGGTTCTGCTTCACAGAAGTTGATGCTATCTACTGTAGGCTGACTCTCGCCGTACTAGCCCACACTGTCTTCTTCCTGATCTTCTTCCTGATCTTCTACTGAATGGAAGTGTATAATGGAATGGAGAACAAAGGATGTGGATTGAATGAGGGTTATTATATTTTACTATCTGTACTTTCCTGAGCCTGTTTAGAAGATATAAACTCTGTTAACGCTTCATTCATATACCCCTTCATCTCAAAATCAAGCCAAGGCTGCAATTGCTTTCTCAGCAGTAGAAGTTGCACTGGCAGGATTTGTGCCCGTTACCACTCTCTGATCCGAAACTGAGAAGTCATCCCAGGGACCCTTGGGAGTAACGTAGTCGGCACCAGCCTTCTTTAAAATCTCAGAGACATAAGGATGGCCGTTCTTTTTTAGCGTCTCGTCTAGACCAACTAGCGTCTCACCTTCGTCCGTAAACCCAGCCGCCTTCTTGCCCTTCAGGAGCAAATCTCCGTTGCTGAGCTTAATATTACCGAGAATTACTGGGCCGTGGCACACAGCGCTGACTACCCCTCCTTGCTCGTAGATTTCAGCAGCCAATCGCTGCAAATCAGGAGCAACTTCAAAGTCAAAAACAGTGCCATGACCACCAGCAGCAAAGAAGATAGAGAAATCACTAGCCTTAAGTGAAGATGCCTTGACGGTAGCATGGAGAGCTTTGTTAACAGGACTGCTCTTGTCCTTGATGACCTTGAGATCCTCTTCGGTCGCGGCAGGCGGCTGAACCGAGTGGTCATCGAGACCGTGCTTACCGTTCTCCGACGCAATTACCACTTCAAAGCCATTCTTAGTGAATACTTCAAAGGGGTGCGAGATTTCGGACCAGTAGGCGCCAGTGTTTTTTCCGTCAGGATAAAAAGGTCCGTAGTAGCCGGTAATTGCCAGAAGGACTTTCTTGGGAAGAGCCATTATTTACGATATAGACTTGGAGAAAGAAGATGCAATGTAAATATTTAGATGGTACGACTGTGAGTAACACCTCCTTTATATACACGGCAAACTGAAGATTGCTTTGAAATCAATTCGTCGGAGCAAAAATGAGTTATAAAACAGTAGAATCTCGCCGAACAAGACGACTATATGAGCCGATCATCCAGAGGGCATAGGGTTTCTCAGCAAGCGCAATGCTCGCGGTTAACGGAGAAACGGAGTTAGCGGAGATGGTGACAAATTATACAAGGAAGAGCACGTGACTAGATAGATAGATAGATAGATAGATAGAGTAGAGTAGAATAGAATAGAAATCAAATTAAAGTCCTATGGATTATATATAGAAATAAAATAATAAACTGCGGTTACCTACTTCACCCCGAGAAGGAATTATTCACGTATTCGCCAGCTGTAGGCTCTTTCTGCATGTGCTTTGGCGGTATAGTTTCAAGTATGGGGACTTTGTAGATATCACTTACCCATATCGCCTAATTAAAGATGGAATTGCACACCAGTTAATGTCTGAGAATAATTTATGCTGGAAATACGGGGTTTAGTTCTTTTTAATAGTGTTTTTGCCAAGTTTCACGGTTTTCATGTTGACAACACGCGGAGGTGGAACTTGTCGTTTAGGAATGTAGTCATATTTTTTCTTATAAATTATTGGTATTGTGGCGCAATGGTGAGCGCATCGGATTTCGGTTCCGAAGGTTGCAGGTTCGAGTCCTGTCAATATCGCTTTTTTACCATCTTTTTTTTTTTTATGAGAGCTTCTCTATAACAAGCCATCCAGCCTAGTTTCAGTTATGCACAATGAAACTACTAGTGAATGTTGCGCGAAGCGGAACCAGCTCCCAACCATGCTTTGCTAACAAATGTAAGTTCTATACGCTATTCTCTAGAGTAGACTCCTAGAGATACGATTTTAATGTAAGCAAGCCAAAACTTCGTAGGATCTCGTTAATATGATTAATCCGCCGTAAGGTTGCATTCAATATGGGGTTATAATCTTGTTCAAAGATTGAATGCACGAGATATACGCGACTGAAGAAATTCAGATTAAAATCTTGTACTAGTTGCGTCATTGACCAAGAGAAACAACTATCAACCAGTGCATCACTAGAATTCTATATAGGCCAAGCGCCAAGCGAATTTTGAAACTGAGCTTCGTTCTTTGATCGCTTCACAGAGCAAGAGAGCCAAGATTTCTAGGCACGTTTTTTTTTGCGACAAACACGTTTTCATGAGTCCGATTCTATTTTTATTCGCATCCTAAATATGAAACACTAGCACTTGAAGCAGCATACGCGTCCAAGTAAGTGTGCTAGACTAGACATGCTGATTTCTTTCCGACCACGCTGTGTACCCAGTGGCTCAAACTGATCTTCTATTGAACAAAGTATATCTACATCTACACTACGAAGCACCAGTAACGGTTACCGCACCATTGCAACGTGTTCGACGATGCCTTTGTCCATTGTTTCTCAAGTGGTTGCCACCATCAGAAACGCAATCTGCGATTGAACTTGTTTATCTATACGCTTCTAGGAGTTTCAAGAACGCATCGGATGCAACAAAAGCTTGTTTCGATAAGCTAGGCTGCCTTTGTTTTATGAGCGACTCTCTCATTCCAACGTGTGGCACGAACTAAAACAAATGACCACCACGGTACAAGCTTCGCAGGCTTTTTGTGCATTGGGGAAAAGGCATCCGAATAGCAGCTGAGAATATTTCACCGACCTATACGTTTTTACAGTGCCGAAAGAAAAATATGCCTAAAGGAGCACTAGGCCATACAACCTGAAATCGATCAGCATAGACGTTACGGTGTATAGATGGTGTGTTTCAAAATGACTGGGCCTCAGTTTGCTTCTTTCAGCTCCTTCTCTTCCCTCGTGAAGCCCGGAGCAAAAAACAAGATGCCATGGCAAATGAATGAAACCCGATCGAAGCGTTTGTTACGCGATTAACACACTCTGCCCTACGATCAACCAGTTCAATCGGGGAAGAGAACTCTCAGGAAGGCGGTTATCAAGGAGCCTGAAATGATCGCCGCATTCACAGCAGTGCGATGCGACCCTCTTGCCGCTCACTGCAACATGTGAACTGTGCATTGGCGTATAGAAAAGATAAATTTCGCCTGACCGAGACATCCCTCGATATATCGTTTGGATGGCCTCTCAGCACAGCAGCCTACGATACACCCCCCAGCCATTGCGCCTATTGACAGCTTGGTGTGGTTTTGGCTGCCCGAGATCTCCAGAAGTTTTTGGCTGGGTGCCATGGCACTCATTCGTGCCGCCCCGCCCCACCTAGACCCCGCCTACCCCTAGTGTCAATCTTTATCTTGATTGTACATTTGCGAGAGATTTGGGTTTGCGTTTTGTGCACAACGCGTTGTGCTCATTAAAAAGGATCTTCACAACCAGGATTTAATATGGGAGCCGATAATCCGGGCATGGGATATAAACGAACTGCGTTCCCCTCATTTTTTCGACTTCATCCTCACTGTGTCCCTGCGGTTTATATTGCGACTTTTGTTCTTTTTGCTTTTGAGTTTTTGATCGATCTATATCGTTGCATTTCCTTCGGTTCAGTGTGTGAGGAACTCGGTCGGTCCACTCTTCTGTTTACTGCCTCCTTACGTGTCTCAAACTCAAAACCGTGTCGGCACATACTACCTTGGTGTTAGATACCAATTGGTAATTCGGAGACTCAAAGACCCACTACCGGGTTTAAGATTGGCACGGCAAGCCTCGAATCTTCGTGATTGCAATCTCTGCTGACCTGCGTTACATAGAGTCACGAGCTCATCGGTTGAAAACTGCAATTTCCTTAGAATCTCCAGTTCCGAAACGGCCTGAAACTCTAATATTTTGGGACCCTGCTGGTGTGAGAATTCATATTATATTCCGCGTCTGTGATACTACGTCAGAGAAATTATATTCCTATAATTGTTTTTTCTTTGGTCTGGAGCTCTCACATTTGAGGTATAAGAAAGTTGTCAATTCTTTTCTGCTGGATCTGATATTTCACTAAAGTGTACAACAGTTTGGAAACTCTCCTCATTTTTATTGTCGGCTTGGAGCATTTATTTCTTGCGGGAGATTTAAAAAGAAAGAAAAATGCTTGCAGGTGGCTCCTTCGTCAGCCTGCTGACTGCTCTGTCGGTTATCGGCTCGGCATGTGCAAACCCTGTGTAAGTCCTCTCCTCTCAGTTCACTGTCTCCAGTATAAGAATATGGAAACCTCTAACTAGGTCTCTTCGTAAAAGGTCGTGGGAAGGATTCCCCTACCAATCTGAAAAGGTTCGAGGAGTCAACTTGGGCGGTTGGTTCGTCCTCGAACCTTATATCACCCCGTCACTGTTTCAACAATTCGGCCAAAATATTCCCGTAGATGAGTATCACTTTTGCCAACAGCTTGGTAAAGATGAGTGCCAAAGCCAACTCGACAACCACTGGAGTACCTGGATCACCGAGCAGGATTTCCAGAATATCGCAAATTTCGGGCTTAACCACGTCCGAATACCCATCGGATACTGGGCCTTCCAGCCTCTCGACAATGACCCTTATGTCCAGGGCCAGACGCAGTACTTGAACCAAGCTTTAGGATGGGCACAGCAGTATAACATCAGCGTTTGGATTGATATTCACGGTGCTCCCGGATCTCAAAATGGGTTTGATAACTCAGGTCTGCGTGATACTCTCGATTGGCAGACTAACGACTACGTACAGCGAACCGTGAACGTTCTTCAGGAAGTCGCACAGACATACGGCCAGGATAACTACAACGGTGTAGTTGTCGCCATAGAACTGGTCAATGAGCCTCTTGGCCCTTCACTTGACATGGACCAAATCAAGCAGTTCTACGAGGATGGCTGGCAGACCATCAGAGACGCTGGCTCCGACACTGGTGTCGTAATCCACGATGCGTTCCAGGCATATGGTTATTGGAACGACTTCATGGGGTTGCCTGACTATTGGAATGTCTTGCTCGACCACCATAACTATCAGGTATTTTCAGCCGGACAGCTTCAGATGACTCCGCAGCAGCACATTGACGCAGCCTGCAATCTGGGCTGGGCTACTCAAACTGAAACTCTTTGGAGAGTTGTCGGAGAATGGTCTGCTGCCCTCACTGATTGCAGCTTATGGCTCAACGGAGTTGGCCGAGGTGCTCGATACAGTGGAGATTATGACAACTCTCCCTACATCGGATCCTGCAATGGTCGTGATGACATTACCACTTGGTCGGACCAAGATAAGCAGAACCTGCGCCAGTATGTAGAAGCTCAGATGGATGCTTATGACCAAGGCAATGGATGGATTTTCTGGTGTTGGAAGACCGAAGGTACTGTTGAATGGGATATACAGGTTCTTGCTGCCAATGGTCTGTTCCCTCAGCCATTGACTGACCGACAGTATCCTAATCAGTGTAATTTTTGAGTTGAAAGTTTAGCCTAGGGCCCCTCGCATTTTTTTGAGTGCATTTTTTGTATCTCGCTTGCTTCTTTTTTTAAATCGCTAAGTCGCGGCTTCAAACCTATGTACAGTATCTGTATGTGTAAAAGTTTTTTTTGGTTATAAATTAAAAGAAGTTAGCATAAAGCATACGGATAAATAAAATTAAATATAATAAAAAACATCACATTACACACTAGTGAAGGTCGTCCATCTGACATCTATTACCCTTAAGGGTAACTCAAACCTTTCTCAAACCTTTACCCCGCCTTTGTATTGACATGACAGTAATCTGAGTTACATTAGGCATATATTCTCTCAAATTCTTGGGCCACTTTAAATCCAGTTAAGTTGCTTTTATTGTTCTTATTTTTCCCACCACTCCCCAGGAGCGCTTTTGCATCCGTCAATAGCTTCCACGCTGCCTTTAAGTCAACGAGGCCGTTGCCATCAAGATACCGTAGACCTTTCCCGCCATTCTTGAGAGATGATGCCAGCATCAAACCTTGGTAAGATATCCTCTCTTTGTATAGCACGGGCTCTAACTGTTGCAATTGGTAAGTATACTCGATATCCCTTTCACACCACTCCTTCTTTTTGGAAACATTATGACTTGCCATGTATTCCAATAATGGTTCTCCCAATTGGTCCTCGTTGAACAAAGAAGGATACATTGATCGGTTCACTGGATTATCCCGAAGATCCAAGACAGTCAGATACGGCATGCTAAGGAGGCACTCCACTAGGTGATCACGGTCTTCCAGCTTGTTGTGGAACAAAAACAAGCTTTCGAGTTTAGGAATAGACATCAACGGTTCAATGTTTGATATCAAATTGAATGAAAGGTTAAGGTCGCGAAGATTTATACAGAACTCTCCAAGCCTCGTTGGTAAAAGTGACAGACCAACTCCTGATAGGTCTAGTAGATTTAGATTCATAAATGGTTCCTTCATAGGGAACTGGTCACCAATTTGATTTCCCGAGAATCTCAATGTTCGAAGGTCGCAAATAGGAGTCCAGTCGGTAAGATCAAGAGCGTCAGAACTTTCGGTATCTGCCCATCTCGTCGTACCATGTTGAAGATTGTTTCTGCTCTTTTGACCCCTTATATTTAAACTATCAAGGTGTCGAATCTTTTCCAGTCCACTAATTTGTATTTCAAAGTTGAAATCGACCCGTAACTCTTTAAGTTGCCTGTAGGATGCCACATCAATAGCGGTCAGATTATTATTGTTCAGTGACAGAGTTTGAAGATGGCCATGAAATCCGTCACAGCCGATAGACACAAGCTTGTTGGAGTCAACATTTAAAGTCCTCAGTTCTGAAAGGTGCTCCAATCCATTTAATCGGACTAATTGGTTGCGGCCAATATGTAATTCTTTCAAATTTGTCCATGAAGTACTAGTGAGATTGAGCTCAGAGATATTATTGCCAACGCAGCTGAGACGCTGAAGACCATGGAGCTTTGAAAGAGCATCAAGAGATTTCACCTGATTATTGTCCACATTGAGATCTGTCAGATGCAGCAAGCCAGATAAACCCTGTAGGTGCTGGAGACCACCATTCGAAGACAAGTCTAAGGACTGTAAATTTACCAAATACTGAAAAGGTGTAACATCGTTAATCAAGTTGTTACTGATGTTTAGATGTTGTAAAGAGTTTGGTAGCCCAGTGACCGATCGAAGCTCATTCTTTGACACATCCAACGTCCGCAGATGGGGCATAATCTCCAAAAGTCTTGACACTGTTTTGAGCTTCTTTTCTTTAAGATTTGCTTCCGTCTGCTTGTCCCAGTATGCATCAGATCCCAGAACCTCGGTCAGAATTTTTATTAGATTTCCAAAGCCTTTAGAGAAGGAAGCATTTGTCTGAGAGACGGCACTCCTATCATGCCTGGCAGAGCTGCCGAGGGATGAGTCTCTTAGTATGCTGGACGGTACCAAATGCGAAACAGAAACATCAATGCCGCGCTTGTTTGTTGACTTGAAAAAGTTATCCGCGATCCACCTAGTCTTGTCTGTGGTCAAAGGCGTGCTTTCCGGGGGAGATGATGGCAGCACTGGCAGCTGCTTCCGTTTGGTCGTACCATTCTCCTTGCCCGAACCGGTGACATTAACGGGGCGATTGGCGATGCTATCTTCCCGAGACACCTTTGGTAAAACATAGTCTGATACTTTTCTGGCACTGGGAGCCACAATAACACTCGAGGTAAATGAATCTGTGGAGTGCTCCCTCAATTCTGATGGCGGTTCATCTAATCTAGATTTTGTCATATCATACCGCGACTGTGGAGTAGTTCCTTCCCGGTTTAAACTATCCGAAGAATACAATGAATCCTCCAGATGAGACTGCACCATCTCCGACACTGGAAAGCGTGATTTCTCAACACGGCTATCCGTAGCAGTGTATTGTCGGGAATCTTTGAGATCTTCGATGCCGTCAAAAGGGTCTTCGTCATCTTCGTCCATCTCAGGGTTTACCTTTGTCGAAGCAGTCCCAGAGTCCGTTGATATATTTCGCGGAGGCTGCCATTGGTTCAAACCCTTTCCTAAATTGAGTTGCTGAAAATCTTCAGGACTGATATGATTCAGTCCCCTTGGAAGCTTATGCGGGGGTATAGGTTGTTGATTCTGATATTGCTGCGATGTTTGGTCAGGTTCTTGTGGAGCAATGCGTTCAGCAGCAAAAACCACTTGTTCCCCAGATTCTTTTTCTTCTTCTGACTGAGACTCATGCTCATCATACCGCAGCGATGATCCAGACCGTTCATACCTCCGTTTGACAGAATTAAAATAATGCTGAGAAGAGTCACTATCACTCGAAGTTTCTGGTTCGTGCTCCTGCAACGTCTGTTCCAATTTATTCAGGCTCTCATCAGTGCTACGATCCGTGGTGGTGCCGGCGGTGCCGGTGGTGCTGGTGTGCGAGATTTCTTCTGTATCATAGACTGGCTGAGGATTTCCTGTGCTTTTCAGTCGTTCAAACAGCGAATCGGCATCTTTCATAAAATCTTCTTTAGTAGGTTTTGTTGCTGCAACTGCAGTCACTATTTCGTCCGGCAATTGTTGCCGTGCTATAGTCGATTTTCTGACATCCAAACTACTCATAAGACCATCAAATCTGGTGGCAGTGTAAGTATCATGTTTTCGAAATAGTTTAAGAGGACTACTCGAAAGATGTGGCGAGCTGGATGAAAGCTGGCTTGAGTCTTTGTCCGCACTATCTTGTGTCATGTTAGACTGACCGGATTCTTCACTGTTGGGGCCAACATCACTAGATGTAGGCTCTGATCCGGAGTTGGACATGCTGATGCCTGGTTCTGACTTCTGGTGCTCACCGCTGTCCAGATTAGACGGCTGTCTGGAAAAAGTATTTCTTGATTCGTGGCTCACAATATTGACATCTTGCTCGGATACACCACCGTCTGCCTCGTATCCCTCTGGAATCATTTTCAAACTTCTCAGCGAATGTGGAGGCGCAAACAGACTCTCCAGAGCTCTTCCTTTTTCTTTCTCTATTTGGTCTTTGTTTTGCACAGCGAGCTGCCACGGTAGCGGAGAAGGCTCATCGACTTCGTGTTTGTTTGTAGTACCGGGTCCGATTGTCGAGACGACTGTTGAATGCGACAATTTTGTCAACGACAGGACTTTGCTATCAACCCCGGCCCCCTTTACTCCAGGTCGCGAGTTTTCTCTAGACACATCAGGCTCGATCCACTCTTCTTGAAGATTCTCATCAACTTCGTTCCAATTGACGCTCGCTCGGAACTGTTCTGGGGGTGACGAAGACAATAGCGTTCTTTTGGGAACGTATTCGCTCATAGGGGAAGATGGGAACCCTGACGCAGTTCTCCGTGGGAAAGGGGTGATAAGAGAAGGCAGGTTTTGAACGGAGAGGCGTGAAACCGAATCTTCCAAGTCCTGGCTGCGCAGCACGTTGGAGTTGTTTGAGCCACCTGGTGACTCGTCAGAATTTGTATGCTCAGAGTGCAGATATTCCTTTAAGTGATTAGTTCTGGTTAGTAAGTTGTAGATTGCTAGGGATGATAGGTACCAGGGGGAAGCAAACGGGCTGATTTCGGTCAATTGCCTTGCGAAATAACCAATACCCATCAGCAGCATGCATGCTGTTTGCACCCATTCAAGAAAAGTAGGTTAGGCAGAGCGCCTCTTTTCGTACAATTGTACTTACTTCTTCGGAAATTTCAAAGGGCCATCAGCTGAGATGCCGGTCCCATGTTCGTTATGCTTAGAAGGGCTTTCGGTTGAGATGTTGCTCGCATGGTCGTTTTGTCTGGATGGGTCTTCAGTTGAGATATCATCCACAAGTTCGTTATGTTTAGGGAGGCTTTCGGTTGAGAATTCATTTACAAGTTCGTTATGTCTGGGAGGGTCTTCAGGTAAGTCGTCCACAAGTTCGTTATGTTTAGAAAGGTTTTCAAACAACACGCCGTTCACACCATGAGAATCGGGCAAAGGGGGCCGAAAGTCAAGACTTTGTTCGTTCGTAGGCGAGTTTGGGCGTGTGTCTTCTGAGCTGCTAACTTCAAATAAAAATTTGTCGCGAGATTGACTTAACAAATTTTCAGCATGGCTCTGGCTGTGGCCCTCTAAAACATGGTCTAGAGATATTCTACGAGCACTCTGACGGGAAGCAGGTTGTTCCCGTGAAGCTTCTCCTTCTGCGTCCTCGCTATTCAATGGCCTAGTACCTTCCTGTGATGTGTACCCACCGAGAAAGTCAGAACGCGAGCTATCATCCATCATCGAATCGACGTCTTGAACTCTATCGGATTTGTTTTCCAGTCTTTCGGCTGTGCTAAATCTAGCCAACATTTGTTCACGGGGGCTCAATCTCGTGTTCCCTTGGAAGGTTCGCCACAAAAGAACAGTTTCAGTAAGTGAAAAGTTTCAAGTACCAGTTCTTTCTCGGTTAAGTTTTTATGTTCGATTTTGCGTGTTTTTACGTGGGACGCGTTTGGTTTGTTGATTTTGCTTGTCCGAGTTTTACGTGGGGAAATACTCCTGCTGGGGCCAGACCCCGTAGTTCTGCTTCGCAGAGAACATAACTACATTGGTTGGGTAACAATCGAATACAGAAGACCAACAGTCAGAGTGGAAAGAACACTTTATGCAATTGTTCAGTTAATTGAATTGAGGACAGACAACTAATAGTGCTGGACGCTGAGAAATAATTGTGTATTACGCCAAAACTACAATAGTTAATACCCAGCTTGTAGGAACTAAGGTGAAGGCAATCGTACATAGTATTAGGTATTAGAGCAGAATCAGATCTGAATCTGATTGCTAGCAAGAATTAACCTACGTATTATTGATCAGGTATGTAATAAAGATGATACACCGATCTCAAGAATTAGTTCTATCATGTTAACTAGCCAAGCACTGTGCAATACTTGTGCCTGGCTCGACAAGCAACTCTAATTAACACCCTAATCTCAAAAGATGTCTCTTGCTGACAGACTCCCCCAAAACAAGCAATCTACGAATCAACCAATCGTACACAGCTATAGAGAACTGCACGCCTGAGATGTGGACAAAAACTGCTCGTAAACTAAGTGGCATGCTCGTATAGCGTTAGAACCGAGCGCATAATTCAAAACAATCCACAACCACAACCCTTACAGTCACGTGATATCATCACTCAGACCGGGTAAAATGGGTCGGAAAAAATGGCGGGAGAGGTGTGCGGGGGGATTCGGACGAGAAAGTCTCCGCCTGACCGCGCCGAAAAAACGAACTACAGACTGGCCAAGTAAGTGGTCAGCTCTCTTCTTCCAGGGCCATTTCTCGAGGAGATGATTCAGCTTTGCAATAGCTATTAATTCATCCTGGCACTGCCGAGGTCTGACTACTACCCACCTAACGACACGGAGATTTTGAAAGTCCATCTCTCAACCTCCGAGATCCCCGATAAGCCCGTACCGCCGCACGATTGCCTCCCACCACACACACAAATCACTGTACTAACTAATACTTACATTACGAAGAGAGGATTTGGCATCACACTACTAGTTTTTTCGAGTGCTCCGAAGGCAGCTTTTTCACATACGGAGGTTTTTAAAACTTTATTTCCACAGGTCCTCAAAGGTGGAGTTCCACAACTCCTTCTTTGAATCATAAACTTTCGGAGTAGCTTTTCTCCGTGTATTTTTAGATCTCTCGTTCGTTACATTCCGTACCCGCCCAGAGTTCGGTGTGTTTTTGTGTTGTGTTGATATTGTCGAAAATTAACTTTTGAATTATTTTGGTTGATTTTTTTTAATCCTCGGGGCTGGGCTTTTTTTTGACCTCGTTGTTTACACAGAGATCCAAAGTGGTCTTGAAACATCTGGTTTCCCTTACCTGGGTGTTTCTCTTCCCCGATATCTGAGTGTTTTGACCTTTTGGGGGTCAATAGAACCAGCCACCAAGGCTAATCAATCACCTCATCATATAACGATAAACCGAGAACATCGAAGGTCCTCCTTCATATTTCCTATCTCTTTGTCTCTCTTTCATTGGATTTGTTTTAGTCGTCGGTCTCTTGAGCGTCTTGTATATCACTGTGTTACCGAAACACTATAAACAGCGCGATATATAAGTAAAACTGCTCATATGGATCTGGGTTTCGATACGTCCCGTTTTGACGGGATGACAAACTTCGAAACTAGTGGCAGCAGCAGCAACACCATCGGCGGTGGTGACCCATTGCTCGATGTCACTGACTTCCTCAATATGCTAGGCCCTGCGAATGGGAAAAGAATGTCTGGAGGGCAGCAGAATAGCAATATCCTGTGCCCTCCGACTCCAGGGTACGGAGCTCCGGACACCAACAGAATACAGCAGATTGAACAGCAATTTGACGTTTACGATAACAGTCCTTTTATTGCCTCGTCTGTTTATGGGATGAGTGGGACGGCCAGGCAACAGGGTTTGCAACAACAGAATGTGCCTCTTGAAGCTGGACGAAGGCGAGAATTGCATCAGCGTCAAAATCAGAATCAGTCTGTGAGACTTCCCCAGCAGCAACAGCAGCAGCAACAGATTAGTGAAAGTCGCCCTTACGACATTCCTATATCTACTCCTGCTCAGACCGCTGTGGATATGGCGTTTTCTTCCTCGTTTGGTGGTGGTGGTAACAGTGCAAACGGACACGGTAATAATATCGCATATAATGCGTACAACACCAACTATGATGCTTTTTTGAATGCTGAATTCGAACCTTTGCTGCACGAACCAATGGTGAGATCAGCGTCGGGCCCTGCACCTACCTCTTTGGTCCAGTTCCCATCTCCCAACCTGTATCACGTTGGTCAACAGCCGGGAAGCTATCAGCAACAACGCCAGCCGCAGCAACAGCAGCAGCAGCAGCTGCAGAACGGACCATCGCATCTTCATACACCTGTTCGAACACCTACTCAGCCCCAGTTTCCTCTTACTGATCCACCAAGCATCGTACCTCAGCAACAGCAACAATTCCATCAGTTCCAGGGTCAGCAGCAGTTTCCACAGCCATCACATCCTGCTCAAAGAGTTCCCAACACTTTGCAACAACAACAGGGTTCATCTATTCCTTTGCATCCTACGGAACAGCTTCCAGGACAGTTCAACTTCAGGATCGAAAATCCGCCAAACCAACAACAGCATCCATCATTCAACCCCGCTTTCGAGCAAGTGCATCCATCCCAAGTCGTCCCTGTTCAAGTCCCTGTTCAAATCCCTATGCATCCAATTTCGCAGACACAGAGCAAGGTTTCCAAAAAGCCAAAGCCGCAGAAGAAGAAAGTTGTTTCTCCGCCACCTCCAGTGCAATATATCGCTCAGACGGGACAGGAAAGATTGGTTAACTTTCAGGGAAGCGTTTACAAAGGAGGAGCCTTGCCCGATCAGTTTGTTCCTCAGCAACGTCCTCCGCATCACCAGCAAGCCCAACTGCAGAATCATCATTCGTCGCATCAGCATGAACAATCGCCGAATGTAATACCCCGTTATGGTCCTGCTGGATCTGTTCCGACTACCCACCCGGGCCAGTACGTCGCTGCTCCTGCTCCAGTATCTGTACCTACTCCTTCGCCTCAGTACATTCACTCAACGTCACCTCAGAACCAACCATCGCAAGCTTCCTCCTATGCGACACCTCTACGTGCCAACAATTCTGCCTCGTCTCCCACTACGGTTATTATGAGTGAACAGCCCACTGAGGACCGCTCGGTGATGAGACGCGCTAGTGTCCAAATAGCAGGCCACTCGCCTACTCCGGTTCACAAGGTGAAATCTTTTACAACTTTGGTCTCAGACACATCGACCTCGCGCCCTGCAATGGGGGTGTTTATTTCTTCTCAGCAGGTCAAGGCTTTGGATCAAAGTCCCAACACGAATAACACCACCAGTCTGACTCCTATTGAAAAAGTCAACGCAGATAATACCAACGCTCCGCCCCCTGTCAAGATGAAAAAGAAGACCAACAACCAGCGGACACCCAAAGTGACTCCGGAAATGTCGTCGGCAATGTCGCAGTTTCAAGTTGTTTTGAACGCCAATGACAAAAGGAGAGCTGTTTCCAGTCCTGTACTGCTTACTACCAATCAGAAGCAACCTCAACAACAACCACCACCACCACCCAAGACTATTATTACAGCCAACCAGCCGCAGATTGGTTCGCAAATGATGGCTCAACGGGCAGCACCCGCAAAGGTAGTAGCGGCCATGGAAGAGTCGTCTCAGCAAGCGCTTGGATCTCCGCTCAACATCCTTCCTAGCACCGTTGCTGCCACCCCTTCGTCCAACGAAATGACACTTGAAGATTTTGTAGACAGAGAGGCTGTTGAGATGATCACCAAAGATACTCCGGTCTTGTCTCGGTTTCAGGCGTTTGATGAGGATTTGCTGGATGAAGTAGCAGGTGGCCGAGACGATCCCTGGAGCGAAGTAGCACAGATCGGTGATACCATTCGATGGGACACCATGGAGGAAGCTGCTGGTCTAATGACCGGTGGGGATAATTTATGAAAGGTGAGATAGCCAGATAGACCCTCTGGGTTCTTGCCGTATTCTTTCTTGCATCTATGTATTTTTATTACCCTTGTGTATACATACATACGTATTTAATGTCTAACTTATTTATATGACGTGAATCACAGAGCTACTCCGTCCTGGAAGGGCCCGGCGACTCAACTATGTATCTAGAACATTAATGCGCTTTTTGTCTCTATGGCCTATATATATATATATGTTCCAAAGAGTTCTAGCCAGTATAGCGGCAAGCAATGCATTCAAGTTCTTATGATTGAAAACTCAGAGATTTAGTTAACTGACTACCAGGTCGACCCGGCCCTTCCCGTGAAGCTTCGAGCTGCAATTAGCTCAAGTTAATAAAAGAATACACTTGCGGATAAACATTTCTATTAAGATTAGGATATCCTGTTAACCAATATATAAGTATCCAATTGAAGGGAAAGCGCAAAGATGGATCGCAGAGTTGCCCCTACACCAAACTTGACACATGGCGTCACTACTATGTAGGAAATATATATAAGTGATCTAGCGAGAGGAGCGACTCCTCCCTCCTCGAATTCCTCCATCTTTAATCCCTACGTATATTAGCTCTTCACCAGATTTTCTCTCAAACAATGCAGTTTACATTAATACAAAATCTTCTCACCCACACATATACACATGCCATTATTTATTCTTCCATACACTCTCACCTCTTCTCTTTCCCGTAAAGTCCATCTGGCCAGTGGTCCTGTACGAGAGCCAAGTCAGACCCGCCGGTATTAGACCAATAGTTACTAATAGAAAAATGCCACTTCTTCTGTTGAATCGAAAGGAGTCCTGGACATTCTCTCGCATGACTGGTTAGAACTACGCTTTCGGCAACTCTGGTGACAAAACTACTCGACACAGCTCCAGTGAACGACATATAGTGACTGCTCGCATTCGACAAAGACCATCCATTACCGAGTTGTCCTGCTTTCGTGTGGCATATCGTTCTACGTATTGTAGGACAATATTGCAATTCAGTAGTACTTACAGTTGAAACGCTCAAAACCAGCGTCTTTTCTTAATCCTGGTTAGAAAATGCCCATCACACGAAAAAGAATATATACGCCTCCACTTACCCATTGTTTTTCTCTGTATTCTCTTCTACTACTCTCTTTCTTCAGTATTCAATGCTCGCGAAGAATGTAAAGTCAAAGTTATTGGTGGGTTTGGGAGCTTAGGGTTGATATATTATTATCGAACACACTGAAATTTATTGGAAACCACACCAACAAAATGCTCTCTCTCACTCTGTTGGACCATGTTTACAAGATGAAATACTACTCGAAATGGCAAAGGGGCTGGAGGCTGTTGCAGACTTTCAGGCGGTATCCAGATGAAGATCTGAATAGAGGAAAACCTATCCGGTGGAGGAGGATAAGGGCGCATGGAATTAGCGGGTTAGGAAATGAGTTAGAGTAACTACTACTACTACTACTACTACTAATTCTCACTCTGTTCACTCGAAGTTACAATAAGGCTTTGACCATGGCACTCATGGCAAACAAGGCAAAACATGGCATATCGTTTTCTTACATGGTTAATGCTCTCTACGCCAAATATATAGGTCGGGGTAAATGAAGGGAGAGGTTTTAGTGAGTCGCGGCGGGCTCATCGAATAAATCTTCTCTCAAAGTGATCCCCAGCTTTTCTCGGTCTTCCTTCAGTTCGTCCAGATATTGCTCGTATTGCTCCTTGGACTCGACCTTGAATTTGAGGCCTTCAAAGACTCGAGAAGCTGTGGCGTAGTCATTGACTCGTCGAGCAGCATGCAAGGCTTTCTGCAGCACAGAAGGGGCAGGAACCAGATCGTACGAGAAGACGTTGTTCAAAACTCGCTTGTTAGAATTGCCTTTCTGGGTTGGGGCGGCCGGGTTTCGGGGTGAAAACCAAACAGTAAAAGGAATCATAAGAACGTAAGAACGTGAGACGACAGATTGTAGCTGAAATAATCAGGGCTCCATCCAATTGCACAACATCCACTCGCTGAGAATGCCAGAAAAACAAAAAGGAAAAAGAATCATAAGAACGCAAGACGATAGATTTGTAGCTCAAAAAAATCTGGGGGAGCGGAGCTCAATCCCAATTGTACAACATCCATTTGCTGAGAATGAGAAAAAAACTCAATTGGAACTCTCGAAACATCTTTTTCTTAACATTTATTCGTCAACACCCAACCACATAGCGGCAAATATCAGAGCGTGTGTTGGTTCTGTCGCGGTTTTTTATGCTGGATGTTCTCAAGCTCAAGTAATGTCATATCCATCAACATTTTGATGGTCCATGGACTCGATGTACAATCAACGATCTACCAATTCTTTAGTCGGCCGATTTCTTAACGATTCGCTCCAAATCTCGGAATCTATCTGTCCCCTATGCGTCCTTCAAAAAACCATCTTCGCCTTTCTCCTTTCTCCTAGTCTTTTCTCCTCACTGTCTGTTTTACTCTTATGCCTCAGAACTCAATATCAGCAACATTTACGCCTCTCTCCACGCTTTCTCCACTTACCTGAACCTCAAACAAATCGTAAGCCTCGTCGAATTCCTTCTCAAATCTCGTTAGCTCTACCCGAATCGTTAATAGATTCATTTCTCAATCCATTTCTCAGCTCAAGACTCTCCTTACTTACCTGGCGGTAAACTCTTCAAAAGACTCTTCGTGCTCACTCGAGTACATTCGCATCGGAGCCAATCGCCGAGGAGCAGCCATCGCCATGGCAGCGGGTCTCATTCGCAGGGGCGTCGCAATAGCTCGTCGGAGAAATGACATTGTTCTGGTTCTTTGTCCCGTTGTGGATCCTTAGTATAGCCGAATAGTTTCACGCTTTAAATGGTCTGAGACTCGAGAAAAAAATCAGTGGTCTTATTCGCTGGTGACAGCCGAGGGAGGGTAAAGGTGGGGTCTGGAATATGCAGTATCAACCACACCGTACACATATTGTGAGATAGATTCTCCCCTGCATCTCAGCCGTGCTCTCTCACCTTGAGTACCGCGATCTCGAGCACAGGGAAGGAAGCTGATGGGGCCAGCCCCAAACCCCGTAGTTCTGCTTTGCAGAATAACGTCATACTGGGTGGGGTTATAAATGAATGTAGTACAATAGAAGGGTACAGGTGATTTGCTTTTTGTGGTCTGCGAATAATGTGGCTTTTATTGTGTGATCGAGTTGCACTTATGTTTGATGATGATGATGATGATGATGGTTCTCTTTTAAACTCTATGTAAATAGTTCAAAATTGTCTACTGTAGGTCGACTCGTTGTAATTTCAACGGTGCTCCCTGGGCTCTTTGATCAATTTACACCTGAGATTTCAGTTCTGTAATTTGGGCTTCTTGATTTCATTCTTGTAGTTTGAGATTTCAGTATTGTGATATTGCAATTTCAGACTTGTCAAATGAGATGTCAGCCTCCTTCTATTAATATTTCCATCTCATAGCACTTCAAGGTTTGTGGTGCATTCAACATGGTCCAATGCCAATTTTTAAAAAAAAAATTGAGCCAAGGAAGCCCATTCTCAGGAGGACCTGCCAATGGCTCATATGAGGTGCCATCCTATTTGCTACTTTCGCAGCAGTTCACTTTCCGCGAAACGGAACGACCCTCCACGGAGTTGTAGGCGAAATACCCACTAGTGCGCACTACATCTCAAGCTACATATGTAGGTAGCACTCTCGCTCTGTTACCACCTATCCAGATACTCCTAAAGTTGGCGACGAGTACCGGGCATGACAGTCCAGAGGTCCTGTCACCTCCTCGCAGTCCAATGCAAATAGGAGCTGGAGTGGTTTGTCGAGTGCCCGACTCAAGAAATGTCATAACGGCTCCGACGAATACTCCTCCGCACCGGTCGAGAGCTATGTCGACTGCTTCTAGAAGAAGCTCGGGCTGGACGTAGTTCTTGCTGAACCACACCAGCTCAATGTCTCCGACTGGGAATTGCTGTAGTCGTGGCTCGAAACTGATTCTTTCTTGGTGCATCATGGCACATTTGAGACTCTCAGCATCGACGCGAGGACCGTTGATCCCGCTTATACAGTGACCGTCTAATATAGAATTGGAATTTGTAGGCACCTCCAGGTTCCATCCGAGGTTGATGGGTCGGCGGAAGTAGGGCTGTCGCCTGTTACGGTTGATGTCCCTGAATACAACGGGCCAATATCTGAGGTGATTAGAAACAGGGGGAGGGGAGGGCCATGCATTCGGAGGTTGCTCTTCTGGTTCACCCGGAGGTATCTCTATAATTGGGAGAGGAAGGTAAGAAGTGTAAGGATCCGGACCTACTGAAGAGGTAATGCTGGTTATGGGCGTCACGGTAAGCGTTCTATTCACAGATCTGTGCGTTGTAGTCAGGTGAAATCCCGGAGCATCCAGGGTGATGAACTCTGGTGGTTTTGTATCTCTCTCGTATTCAAAGGAAGGTATAAAAGATGTCTGGTGCTCTCTACCTCGAAAGAGAGGATAGGTTGGTAATGTTAGAAGGAAAGGTTGCCTCGAGGTCGTTGGAACGAGAGGGTTCCTTGAGATCGTGGGAAGGAGAGGATAATGACTTGGAGTCGTTGAACGAGTCGGTAGTGGTCTTTCTGGGCTCGTTAGAGATTGTGGAGCTCTTGTTGTTCGCAACCAAGGGTAATAATCTGTTTTATCCATTAGAGCCACTCGATTCGTCCTTACAGCCAATGTACGCGTTGTACTGCACCATATTATTAGTACCAATACAAACAGCGCTCTTTTCATGACTTTCTTCAGTCCATGCGCTCTTCTGAGTCGTCTCTACGTTTAACATTAAGCAAATCACCGCATATCTGCAGCCTTGCCCATAATTTTCAATTTCTCTGAACGAGCAGGTCTCTCAGCTACTTCGCGAGGGTTTTACTAGGAGCATCAGAGCTTTTATTTATGGGGGAAATATACATATATATATAATTAGCAATAAACAAGGTAACCCTAAGCAGAGCTACGGGGTCTGGAGCTGGAGCCAGCAGCGTCCAGTTGCCTCAGGCGGAACCTCCCTGGGAAGTTTGGTTCCGCTTCCCGGAAAGTTATAAGCTTTTCAAGCTCCACCTTCCATCTTCACGTCCAACTTTTCTTCAAGCCACTTGTCGACGTCGTCAAACCCGTCCAGCGTCAACGCCTGGTCTAAGAATGAAGTCTGGTTGGGCATGTCCGAGAACATGTTCAAATAAAGCTCTTCTGGGTTGGTTGCTGCCATGGTATTTGCAGATACTGAAGCTTTAGTTGAATTAGAATTAGAATTAGAATTATTGGCAGTTGAATTGTTGTGATTTTTGCCGTTGTTTGAAACATTGTTGTTACCAGATACACTGGATGATGATGTTTCGTTCAAACTTTTGAATACATTCCACCCCATGCTTCCCATAGCTCCTGCCACCCACCATCGATCCGCCATGGCCTCCAGGGCTATGCAGCTATCGCGCCAGCCAAACCCAGTTTCACTGTCGTACCGTGGGAACATACGCAAAAACACAGTCAAAGTCAGAGAAACAGAGTAGGGGATTAGGGGTAGAGGCGGCAGATCTCGGGAGTTTGTGATGATTCGAAGCACTGAGCCTGCTGCCGAAAGCAGAAGAGCATCTCTATCGATAAAAGGTCGGGAGGAGGAAGAGCTGCCGAGTGTATTTTGTATTTGGGAAGATGGTTCTATCGGCCCGGCAGATGATGCTGCTTCCCCAAAAGACGACACCTCGGGGCCACTCGACATATCCATCGAGAGGAACTCTTCCATCAAGGGATCCGAGAATTCCTCTTCCGAGCTGAATTTCACATTGGATGATGATGAAGGTCGTAGCTTGACTTTCTCTTCAGCCAGCATCATGGTCAGAGGAGTATGAAGCGTGCCACTTGTCCTGTTGACTGAATTATTGCTACTAGCACCCAAAGAAGAGAGCTCGCTAGGTGGATCATTTAAGGTGACACCTCCAGCTCTATTATTTCCATTACGGCCACGAGTATTAGTCAGGTCTTGCTGATGTTGTTGCTGTCGTTGTTGGAGGTCATTTCCTCGGCTTTGGTTCCTCCGGTCTTCACCACTATCAATATAAGCACCACCTGTCCTATTTGCTGCTGTACTCTTCCCAGAACCAGCCACTGTGGGAGCAGTCATCTCAGTCACTTCACTCATCACTGTCTCTTCTTCCTGCGTCTCAGGTACCCTTTTGTGGGCCAAAATAAACGCCGTGTGATGAAGCAACGCGTGGACCGCGTTTAGCGGATCTACGGTGTCGTCCCCCATAAAAAGCTCGTCAACTTCCGCAGGTACCTGGGGCGTACTGGAGCCCCTCAAGACGGGATCGTGGGCATTTGGTCGATATAAATAAATAACGCGTTCCAACTTCCAGCACGCCTGGATCAATCGTGCCAACTGCTGGTGTTCGTCCGATGTGATTATCTGGATACCAATGTCATCAATGTTAACGATCAGAGGTCGAGCATTGACACAAGCGTTCATTCTATCCATGCACCACAGACTCCAAAACAACTTCTTAAGCTGAGCTTTGTCAACAAAGGGTCGCTCGTGATGCAATCCTAGCGATATGGCGTAATGAAGTGCCTTTTCAAGATCGGAACAACTGTTCTCTAAACCGTCCGGTCCCTCACTGTGCAAAGACAAGAGCGCGTAGACTCTGACGAGTGTCAGTCGATCCAACTCAACTTCTGCGTACAGCAGAGCTCTTATTTTGGCAGCAGTCGAAGCGCAAAATTGACGAATAGATTGATGACCGAGATGTTGCCCTGCTCTTGGGTGTCTTGCTGCTGCTAGTAGTACTGCATGCAACAGAAGAGTCGGCGCCTGTCCAATGCGATGCAATTTAATAAACTCGTTCATATCCACCAAGGGCAGTAGTCGGTCTATAGACTCGTAGTAGAGCTGAATAAGTGCCTCCCGGTCAGGCCTCAAGGGCATAGAAAACGCGTTCATGGAGGATAGGTACGTGTGCAAGTATGGATCGAGTTGTTGTTTAGATGTAACCCCTTTGACCCACACTCCGATGTTTTCGCGATCAATCGCTTCTCCGGGCTCTTGCACGTTTGGCATTCGTTCCACAAAAAGCGATTCAAGAGGTGTAAAAGGGCGTCTGGGACTGTTCATCTTCGCCATCCCTGGGCTGTGCGAGCCTGTTCTTTTGTGCCCATTAGCAGTCGCAGCAATAGCAGTCGAGTGGCCCGAAATGTTCGATCCACCTGGTGTCACATCGGGCGGACTTAGGCCATTAGGTGAGCGACGGGCTTCAGTCCTGCCAGCACTACTAGTGTAAGATGTAGCCCGTGGACCAAGTCTAGGTCGCATCCACCCGGAGTTCCCATTTGTATTGGATGATCCAGTGGTACTATCATTATTAGTAGTAGACATAACGTCATCTTCATCCTCGCCGTGTTTCACTGAAACGCCCCCAGGTCCGCCCCCCGAGTTTGTTTTGCGCACTTTGGCTTCAGAGCTCAACACGTTGGCACTACTGGCCCGACTCATACCCGGTCGTGCCTTGAGACCTGGAGGAACAGCACTTGTAGTGGTTGTGGTGGTATTCGTGGAGTTATTAATAGTGGTGGCCAAGTTTGGCTGCGACATCGAAGCCATAGCGGTCGCCGATGACGACGACGATAGTCCTGCCATCGCCGACAAACCCGTGCCACTCGGTCCAATAATAGCATCTCTCGCAGCGATGGATCTAACCGCCAACGAATCCAAACGAACTTCTTTCTCAGGCAGCTCATAATCCGGCGCTAAACTGCACAGAATGTCTGCCTTCGCACAAGGCTCGCACCTCACTGACCCCATAGGGAAGTCACACCGCTTTCTCCGTCGCTTGCATTGCTCGCACGCCTTATGAACTCTCTTCCGTTTTCTATATGCTTCATCGTTGGCGGGGAACACAAACATGGCACAACACTTAAGTGTGTACCACTCTGTGTCTCTCCTGAGGGGGGGGGGTTACTGGCAGGTACAAAAGTGTGTACTCAAGCCGAAATACCAACACTGTCAGGAAAGGTGGGGGGGCAGTGTTGTGAAGAGTAATTATAGAAAAACCTATTCCGCATATAATAAGGGCTGGGAATCAAAAGTCACGAAGTGGGGTTAGGGCGATAGGCATCCAGGACGGGGGTGCTGGTCCTGCGAAGCAGGAACTCAGTTGTGGAGTGTATCTCTTATAAAAAGGGTAGTGTCCCTTCAAAGGAGCTGGAGGCTTCAGACGCACCCCAACTTGCTATTTGTTCCTCTCCTTTCGTGTAAAATTAATCCCGTCAAGACAGCTGGTAAGCTGTTATGCACCACACTTTGACAGTGTGTTCAAACAACTGGCACTAGCAGTTTGTGATTTTTTGAAGTACGGGGAGATGAAGAACAAATTGTTCAGTGATAATTGATTTAAATTATCCTCTAACTCTTCGATATGGTGCGCGTCGTAGCTCTGTTACTCGGGGAGCGGTTTTTTGTCGTCAAACATATCATTTCAATTCATACACGTAAAGCAAACAAAAAAGACAACTAAAAAACTAGATTAAGTCGTTACAAAAAATAACCGTTTGATATAACGCCAAATATCGCGAACCGGACTCACATACACCGGCCAAGTCTTGTAGGTGCTTGTGTCTACAAGCACTAACAGTTTTTATCGTTAGCAAACTGTAGTGTTTGTATCTTTTCGCTATTTGAACGGCATTACCTTTGCGCGAAGCACATCAACCCTACCTAGAAGGGCCGTGCTCGGAGGCGAGCTTACCGCTGTCATCAGGTAATCAAAAACGAGGTCAAAGTCATTTCCACGATCCGTATACCCGTCAGTGTTTTGGATGAATGACGACCTCCCACGACGTAACACCGCGAATCGTAGATAGTGGTGGTATGGAAACACTCACCGGGAGTCTGGATGCCGTTGTAGTTTCGCACAAGCCACGCCTTGGTGGAAAGGTTCAAAATGCTAATGTAGTCCACTGTTCCCACTCCATCGTGGCCTCCGATAATCACCAGGTAGTCACCGATAATATCACTGGAATGCAGAGTGCGAGGGCAGCTTCCGGGCGAATATGGGACATCCGAGTGCCGAACGGGGAACTGTTGCTCTACCTGGCAAATTTCAATTTTGGTTTCCCCAAACGGTTTCCATTTATCAAAGGTCAGGTCAAAGTACCACAAGTCGTCATGAACATCGTTGCCGTTGCAACCTCCGTAGATGAGCATCTGACCGTTAACAATGTGTGCGGAGTGAAACGATCGCGCTGCAGGCCACATTTCAGTATCCTTCTCCAGTGAAATGACCTCTGAGAACACTGCCGTGTTGGGGCATTCGTCTGACATCTGCAACTTCCATACATCGTTGAAGACAATGTCGTCTCGTCGCCCGCCGAAGAAGTAAATCGTATCGCCGTGTGAAACAGCACTGTGGCCTCTTCTCGGCTCGGGTCTTCGGCCTTGGTTTTGCATCTTCTTGAACGTGAAAGTGCGGGTATTGAAAGCGTAGACGTGATTGTAGTGCTTGTGGTCGTCAGATCCGCCGAAATAATAAATATGCTTGCCGAGTAGAACTGCAGACATGTCTTTGCAGGGTGGTGGGACTTCCCCCGAAATCTCAGGACACGACAGCTTGTTGGTGGTGCAGTTGAAGATATACATTTTTGTGGAGTATCCTTCCGCACTCTTACCGCCAAAAATGTACAGTTTGTCATCGACCAGAGTGCAACAGTGGCCAGAAACCTGGGGAGGTTGAGCGCCAAAAATAGGAGGAATATGAGAGTATAAAGAAATGGGGGGCGCAACTCCCGCAGCGTATGCTTCGTCGTCCGTTTCGTCGTCGCCCATGACGACAGACGAACCCTGTTTCAGAGAAGCAGCTTCGGCCACCGAGTTGGACCGCGATCCGACTATCATTACGCCACCTTCGCCAATAGACGGTATCGAGCTGACAGAGCCACGTGAGTGGAATGGTGCTGCCGGTGAAGATATGGGTTGTGTCAACACGCTGGTTCCTGCGCTCGTACTTGCTGTGCTCGTCAGAGTTCCTCCAGAAAAGGCGCTGTTTAAAGAGGTGACCGAGGGGCCTGACTTCATCCAGGGTCTCTGGACCATGCGTTCCTGGAGCAGTTTCTGGCGATGCGAGTCTCTGTTGTTTTCGGTTGACGAAGGGAACGAGAAAGTTCTCGATTTCGTAGATGCATTGGATTGTTGTACTTGCGGGGTGTCTGGGGTTGGAGGAGGAGAAACCAAGTGTTGTTGGGACGGCTGAGACTGAGCCGACTGTTGAGAGTTAACAGGCGAGCTTGGTGACGGTCCTGGTCCTGGAAACACCACCGGGGCGTACGAAGTAGCACCATTGTTGTTGCTGTTGTTGTTGTTGTTGCTATTGGTGCTAGTGCTGAAAGACACCGAGTTTCTCTTTGTCATTGAATCCAGAAGAGGCACCCAAGGTCTTTGCACGGCTCTGTCGCAGAATCGCGAAGTCGATTTCCGATCTCGATCCAGTTTGTAAGTCACAGTGACAGAGTCAGCCGTAGTCTCATCTGAGTGAGGCACTTCGATAGTGGTGGTAGTCGAAGGCAGTCGAAATACTGACGACTTGCGATTGAGCTCCTCTAACGAAGGGATATTTTTGATTACAGGTGACACTATACTGACATCTTCGGGGATCGGAGAGCTTCGCAGAGGAGAATTCTGACTGCTGTTGCCATCAGTATTGCTGTTGGAAGCGCTGTTACTACTACCCTTTTCACTACTCATCGATCCGATCGAGCGTTTTCTCATATGATCGAGAGTGTAGTTGTTGGTTGTCGCTCGAGGCGAAGGCGACCGTTGCGCAACAAAGGACGGTTCGGTATTATTATAGTACAGTTTCAAGTCACTCGGAGTTTCGAGGAACGGCTTTTTGTTATCGACTTGTTCTTGGTTTAGCTGCGATTGGTATTGTTGCTGTTGCTGTTCTTTTTCGACTTCTGTCAGCTCTTCCTCGGGAATTGGAGAAGGAGGCAGGATTTCTAGGGCCCTCGTAAGGGTCAGAGTTTCCGTGTCACCCATCTGTGCATGCTGGTTAGATAAAGTACAAAAGGGAGAGATTATCTTTAAAGAAGAGAGAGAGAGAGAGAGAGAGAGAGAGAGAGAGAAAGGGCCATAATGGATGATAAGCGTGCCTCTTCTCATAATAGGGTGGTTCCGGTCGCTGGAATATAGAGCCGACAACATTTAACTTCAAACATCTTTATCAGCGTGTAAAACACGTCCACACTTCTGGTTCCCCCAAGCTGCTCAAACTCGGTCTTAAAAAAACTCAGTGGGCTTCACACACCGCATGTTATAGGGCCGAGATCTAACCAGTTTTACGAGCCCGTAAAACCATGTAATGCCTGTGTAACAAGCTGCACAACTCGGCACTTTCAGTAATTCCACTTTCATCCTGCAAAAAAGCATAACCACCCTCCCCGCGTCGCCGGAGGCGAGCACGTAGATAACGAACCCTCAAAGTGACGATATTTTCGATATGTCGGTATTTTCAAAAACTCCTGCCTTGTCCTCGTCCTCGCCTTCGGTACGGCAGACCAAACAGCTCCACACTTTGTGCGAGTTATATATATCGAGCAAAATCAACGTAACTACGGGTCAAATCGACCCTCGTCACTTTTTTGCCTTAGCCAGCTATCATCTACGTGGCAAAAGCACACACACCCCTCTTGCTTTAAACCATTACTATAAGCTCCTCTCTCGCTTCTTATCTCACCTTGTTTCAACTCACTTACCTATATTATTATAAATAAAAAAGAGCTATGAGACGGGGGGCCCCAGCGACTTTAACAAACAAAAAATAACAAATCTATACTCGTTACACGCTCTTGCAAGTGTGGTGTCGTTTTATCTCTCAAGCCTTGTTTATTTTTTTTTGTGTTTCTTGTCTTTTTTTCGCTTAAAGTCATATATAAAAAGTTGAAATCCTAACGGGGTTAACTATCAGGAACAGGAAAACGGTTTTATTTCGATCCCCCCCGCTCGTTTAATGCTAATTTAACTAAGCAATTACAAAGCTTGCCCAAACGGTGTGCTAATCGGGTGTGTGGTGGGAAAGAGCAAAAAAAATAAACTAATAAATGCCATGTGCCACGCCAAAAAGAGGGGCGAGCTGCACGCCCCCTCCGCCTCGATACGGCACAATGTTGTGCAGATCGAGCTGTCGTCCAATGAGGGTCGCTGATACAGGAAGAGATCGACAGCTGCACTGGACTCAGTCCTATCAGAGTGAGGCAGCATCCATCTTTTGCTGAGGCGAAAATTACCGGTAATGCGCAGGTACAAACTTGGTCTGTGCTTACGTGGTGCATCACTGCCGGGTCACTTTTAACGGCTTTGCAATTTTAGATAAAGCTGCCCACTGCGCGGTGGGTTTTACCCGATAAGATATTGTTTTTTGTTATCCGACGAGGCTTTAACCTCTCACTCTTTCTTCATCTCTTCACAGGCTTTTTTTTTTTCTGTTTTTGCCTCCTCTCAGCCCGTCACCCGTCTTTGACTCGGAATTCTCGGCCCCGACCCCCGCCTCCTGTAATCAAAATGTTACCCTCTGCGCCGTTTTGTGCATTGCAACTCCTCGTCATCAACTAGGTTTAGCCCGCTGGAAACCGTTGAGCCTTGCTGCATGCAGTCTCCTCAATTAAAAAAAAAAACACATGTGTTTGACTGCATCGTGGCTATAATCTTACATGTGTTTCTAAAAACCCAAATACTGTAAGTAATGTTAGGTTATCAGAGCCATTTTTAAGGTTCTTCGGTTACACCGACTGTTACGCAAGTATATATTGTATTGTATTGCATTGTATTGTATTGTGTTGTACTTGTTAAACTAAAATTTAAGGGACCCTTTATGCGACTGTGTGTCCAATCATTAGCAGTTGTTTGGCAGGTTTTGCAGCGAGTCAGAGCACATCAGCAGGCCAGCTCTAACTGTTATCAAAAACTTAACGGATCTGGTAAGCAGAATGATCTCACAAAAGATAAGCAGAATGATGAGATTTTCACACTTCACAGATAAGCAGCACGAAATACAAAACTGTTAACCCTTGGCGCAAAACGATCAACTGCGAACTCGACTCGTCAGCTACGATAACCATTATGACCGATGACCTACCCTAATGAGCAAAAATCATAATCATAGACTGATAGGCTGGCATATGACATGGGCCGACCATCCTAACGTGGAAGCACTAACTATCCTAACGACTCTTATAACCAACTTAGAAGAACCTGGGACTTAACTACAAAGAGATTACCACGATTATCACAATTAGCTACCCAAACGAGCTGGACAATCACGTCAACCAACAAAGATCAACTACTCGTTCATCGCACCGAAGATCAGTTCGACCACATCTGTAAGCGCATAGATAACAAACGCCCTTTAATTTAGACTTTCATTCACTTTGGATCATTCCTGCCTATATGTGTGCGTCGTTATGGGCGTTGATAGGTTATTGAACCGACCTGTTTTTTATCAAAAGGTGCTTTTCGCAGAATGAATGTAGTTGGAGCTCTTAGCGACGATGATGCTCGATGCTACATTCCCAAACTCAATTTGTGCTGCTTGCAATGAGATGAGATAGTCGCACCACGCAGTGGCTATCAAGGTGCGGATTATAGTAATACCCCGATCGATCGCAAATAATGTTGCAAAAAAAAAGGCAAAACGGCCGACTAGTTTAAGACACGGCAAATATCTGGGGAACGTCAGGGGACACCACAGTGCGAGAATGGGCTGACTTGAATTTTAATTAAGGCTTTATCTTTGGACTAACTGGGTAACACTAAAATCCCATCTATGTGCAAACGTGCTTTAATTGGTCAATATTTCGACCAGAAGTCGCCTTCGGCGGGACCACTCCGTGGAGGTTGGTTCTGCTTCGCAGAATAATGCGTTCTGATTCAGGCTATCCCGCGGAAGACTGTGAGGTGAGGATGGTTTAAACCAGTGGAGTCTTGTCTGACGTGAACTGACGTGAACAGAATCCGGCTGGAAGTGATAAGAACCTTTTCTGCTAGCATTGGAGATAATCCCATTTCGCCAAGTTTTTTAAGCCCCTTCAAAGCTCTTTGAAGAGCCTTTAACCCTGATTTGGCTTTATGTTCATTTATTTATCCACATATTTTTCAGAGGATGCAGTTTGAGGGTACTGTGGGGTTGTGTGTCTTTTGATCCAATCGGCCGTGGAACGATTTCGCCCAATATCAGGTGAGCTTTGCAATTGGATAACCTCAATAGACTAGTGATTGCAATTTTTCGAACGCAATTACTCCCATGGTCTGCAAGACTATTACTCAGTGTTCAATGTTACGAATAGTTCAGTGCTTCAATAGGGACCTTATATCGCAAGTGAACTGATCTCTCACCTACATGTTCTCATGTCTGACCAAAAAGCTAAATCATGGTGTACGTTCCAAGTGGTCAATCTACCCTGACTTTGTTGAAGAGAGTTACAACTCTTCTGAAGAACATCTATTGAAATGGGAGCACATGCATTCACATGGGGCCAATGTAAATCCCGATACGTCATATAGGTGAATCAACATGCCATTGTTAAACTTAACAAAAAGTTACAACGACCTCGCGAACGAGCCAACCTTCCCCGGGAAGGGATCCGCCGGAGGCGAGCATTATGACTTTGTTGATGAAAGTTGCAACTATTCCTAAGAACTTCAAGTTTCAATGGAAAGTTCAATCCATCCATCTGGGTCGATGTTCATGTGTACGTCTGTGTGCATGCCTTATTAGGTGACCAAGTTCCTGCGGATTGATACGTGCAACTGCAGGGGTCCCACCTGTACAAAAACCCACCTTCCTAATGCTACTAGGTTGGCCAGACCATTTCTTATCTTAAAGCTTATGTGCAGGTTTGGGAAGGGCCTGTGTGTATATCCAGCAATGGTTTTCATTGGACGCTTTGGGCACATTTGGAAGCTTTTTACAGTTCTTCCCTTACAATGCTTTTTTGGGAAAGTGGGTTGTGCGCGAGGCAGGTCCGGTCTGTGCGAAGAGACTTGGTCTGTCCTCATTAAGGAAGGAGAGTATGGTATGGATGAGAGACAGAAAAGTGTAGACACCAAAGTGTCGATGGGGTTCAAGAAAACGCAGTGTCAAAAGAATCCTTCCTGTTTCTATCACGATTCCTGTTCTTGGCTGTTGGGTTCTTGGTTTTCCTCCTTCCTTTGGTGGTGATGAACGTGGAATCGCGAACTATATAAGAACAGAGGTTGGAGGATGATGCGATTCTCTCTTTTTTTTATATTCTCTATCCTCATCCAAAATACCACTCCTTCTCTTGTGGATTCTTTCTTTCTTTCTTTTTTGGGATTGAGTATACCAACATAGCCATGAGCTTCTTGTCTGGTTTGTTGGCAGTTGGACTGTTCTCAGCAACCGGGTTTGCAGTCCCGATTGGCACGGAATATTTGCCCCAGCGCGGTCAGCAGTATGGCTTGATGGTCAATACTGAAGTTAGCGCGGTCAACAGGCGTTTGGTTTACTCTAAGTCCGACGACACGATCTGGATTGGTGCCTCTGACCCCGTGTACGATGGTCATTACTATGCCTCGAACAATGTGATTGCTTCTGCCGAGTCTGACGCAGTTTTGGTTCTATCTGGTGACAATTCTTTGCGTCTGTCTACGGATGTGTCTACGTCTCCGTTTTCAATCCGCGACAATCACCTGGCTTTGAATAGTGACGACAGAGCTACTGCCTGTCCCATTCTCAACGACGAGTACCAGGTATTCTGGTCCCAAGTTGATTGCCAAGGTGGAGTGGCCATCCGTCTTGACCCAGTGAAATTTGAGCTTTCTGAAACTTCTTCTCTTGAGAAGAGAGAGGGAGAAGAAGCCTCCTCTGAGGACTCTGCCATTTGGAACGCTGCTTACTATCCTCCTGATGAATATTCTACGTCCCGCTATGAGCCGTGGTGTGAGGAGGACGAGCACCGAAAGCTGCCTCTTCGATGGGAGCGAGAACGATTTGAGACTTACGACCCTCACCGTCACCCGCGACATCACCGACCCCACCATGAAAGATACGACGACGAGTGCGACGAGGAGCGACCCGAGGGCCGATGGAGCGGCCGATGGGATGACCGATGGGATGACCGATGGGATGACCGTCATTTGGACGACCGTCATTGGGATGACCATCATTGGGACGACCATCATTTTGACGACCGTCATTGGGACGACCGATGGGACGAGTATGCTGTTGCTGAAAAGGGCGAAGACGGTCACGAGCACGATCATCATGATAGCAGTCGATGGCAAGTAAAGGCCACGCGATATGGATCTGGCAACGGTCGAACAAACAACAATGCTGGTATTCGCTACGATCGACCTCTGCGAGAAAGCGACTGCGATGACACTTCTCGATATACCGACCGGGGCCGAACCAATGACCGATCCGGCTACTATGACCGAAACCGACATTATGATTCTTCTGCTTTGGACGACTGCGACGAATCATCATCTCGAAGTGATAACCGACATCAGCGACCTCAGAGATACGGTGGTTCAAGCCGATACGATCGATATGACCGTTACGAGGGTGGACGAAGCCGATATACTTCTGGATCAAGCCGATATGACGATGATTGCGAGGATGACGAAGATGATTATGACTCCTGCGACAGCTGTGGATATTCCTCGAACAACTGTGTCTGTGTTGGTCTGAACTCTGTGATGGAAGAGACAGCATCTAAAGAAGATGACAACACTTCTTCTGCTGACCTTCAAAAGCGACAGTACTATGGTGGCTACCCGGGTTACTATGATTACAACCGAGGCTACAACAACGGATGCAATTCTTGCGGTGGCAGTGGCTGCAACTCGTGTGGTGGCTATAATGGTGGGTGTGACGATTCGTCCGGTGGTTACTACAACAACTATGATCAAGGCTGTGGTGGCTGTGGAAGTTCTAGCTGCAGTGGCTGCAGCGGAAACAGCTACGGTGGCTGTGGTAGCGGTGGTTGCGGTGGTTCTAGCTGTGGCAATTCTGGCTGTGGTTCTAGCTGTGGCAGCAGTGGATATAGCAGTGGTTGCGGTGGTGGGTATGGTGGATACGGTGGCCAGGGCTGTGGAGATTGTGGCGGATGCAACGGTGGCAGTGACGATGATGGAAGTAATTGCTGGTTGTTCTCGATGATGAAGCGAAGTGCTATTGTTGATGGCGAGTCTGATATTGCCGAGCGAAGCGTTGAGTTGCAAGACAAGTTCTTGTGTGGATGTGGTGGATGCTGCGGAGGCGGCGGGGGACGCAGCAATGACGATGATGATGACGACGAGGATGATGACTGCGGACCCTCGGCTCCTCCTGCTCCAGTTCCTGCTGGACCTGGATGTACTGCTCCTTATCCTGCTCCTGCCCCTGGTTCGGTTCCTGGTCCGGTTCCTTACCCAGTTCCTGCTCAATCAACTCCTTGTGGAGCTCCACCCCCTCCACCACCACCTCCTCCTCCTCCTCCTCCTCCTCCTCCTCCTCCTCCTCCTCCTC
>JAKTRG010000021.1:0-202019 GCA_030579595.1 Spencermartinsiella europaea
GCACGATGCAGTCCTTAGTGAGAAAATACCTGCAAACCACGTTCCAGAGTCTGTTGTGTTGCAGGTATGGACAGGAGGTTCTTCGAACGTCCGTACCTTGGTAGACCGAGGGTATGATGTCATTTTCAGCTCGGCTGACTTTTTTTACCTGGACTGCGGGTTCGGCGATTGGACCATTGACGATAAACAGGTCGGAAACCAATCAGACCCGAATCCTGGTAACCTAACTTATAACTACGGAGGCAGCGCAGGTTCCTGGTGTGGCCCGCCTGGGTTCTTTAGCCGAAGTTCTGTGGTCCGGTAATCTGGCAGCCGATGGTCAGTTGCGAACTAGAGAGTTTGCTCAAAGGATTTACTACTTTCGAGAGTGACTTGCCCAACGGGGAGTGAGTGCAGCGATTTTGGGCCCGAAATTTTGCCTGAGAAGTCCTGAAGCGTGTTCTTACGCTTGAAAGAGAGATTCAGAAATGCCGACTTTGCTTCCACATCTGCTTAATCTTTATTCTCGGTGGTTGGGATTTGTTTAGATATTGCCTATGGATGACACATACTACTAGTACGGTGGAGGACTGGGGTTGTTCTCCACCGAGGCGACGCTCTTGGGTTCCACTGGGCCTCCCAATAAAAAAAGAACAAAAATATGAAGATTTAAAGCTCGTCTAGTGGATACGCTCTTATTTGCCGCAATTCGCTAATCAACAGTGATACAGCCTTGTAAATCAGCCTTACTGTACCTTGCAATTTGTGTTTCAGTTATGCTTTTTTAACGGCATCATGTATATCGTCACAGACGATGGCGGCATATTCACGTCGTTTGATATTAAATTGAAGCTGTCTCTGGACTTTTTTAGTTTTTTATTTCTTTTATTACGCGGGCTGTGTGAAAACTTATTGCTCGTCAGACGGCTGGGTAATGCCGGTGGGCATGGTAGGCTGATTTCCTGTATGGCAGGGTCAAAAGGTAATTTTATATCACTCTTGAAACTGACAGTAGTTGGAATATGTGACGTGGACTGCAAAATGGCCGTCAAACCAAGTCGCGAATTCGTGGGAGGGATGGTGAATTTTGAGCGTTGGGAAGGTACAAAGTAAATGATAAGACTTGAGAGGCCTCTAGTGTTTCCATTGTACTTGCGGGAACACGTGGACGAAGTGTATTCTCTCTGACGACCCTCGTGATTTACATTGATTTTATATTTAAATATATATCCTCTGGTTCAAGGCATTCAATACGATCAACGACCTTTCGGTTGTGTGGGTTGAAAATTTGCATTCGATCGATGAGCATACGGTTAAATAAACGATATATCTACCTCTGTATTTTTCTTTTGCCATAATTTTAATCGAAGGGACAAGAATGAAGAAAGGCGCCCCAGCAGTTATTAGTTTCAAATTTTAATATCCAAGACAGACAGCAGCAGGTACGAGGTTGCACTGAATCTATTAGTTGTTCAGTATCGATCTTGAGTAACCTAAATGCCACTCCCATTAGTTAGGTAATTGGCGTTATTGTTGCTTTACTATGTTTTTACTTTGGTTTAGTATTTAAAGGATCTTATATTTTAAAAGAGTTTCTCAATTTATATGATTAGAGAAAACGGGCAATTTCCTATCGCCATCAACTTAGCTGAACATAGCCACAGATCAAACATAGATAAGCAACAACATCTATTTAAACGTGAATGGGCGTCAATTTCAGAAGCTGAGACTCTCCTTCGTCCAGTAGAGCTTTGAGAGGGGTCTCACTGTTCAGTTTACTAACTTCTCCACTCCAAACATTCTCAACCTTATATTGAGAGTCTGAGCTCAGTCCCAAGTCTTGCGTAGTAGCTTGGACCGTCTGATTACCTGAACCGGTTGTATTGAAAGCGGCTTGTCCTTGATTGGGACCATAGTTGACCAATATCACAAAAGCTTCCCCAGTATCGAAGCTAGGGCCACCAATCCAAGCTTGCAGTTGCTGCGAGGATGTACATCCAGTTCCAGGATTTCTAGGTTGCATGGGATATTTAGCTGCGAAATCAGCAATTGCCATTGCCTTCGGGTTAGTCAACAAATTTTTCCCAGTATCATCCAAATTTGTTAAATCAGAACCCACGATAAGATTGGCTGCAGCTCCTATCCAATGGTTCATAACTGTGTATCGCTGGGGATCAGTAACTCCGCTAATAGACGCTTCATTGCCAATATAGACATTATCCATATCGGGGTAAATAGTGATGGGCCTGTTTTTCAGAATCTGAGTCTCAATATATGACCGATAATTGTCAGTAGCTCTCTGGACTGTCTGCCACAAGATGAAATTTGTAGCACCTCCATTGTTAATGTCTTGATCAGTTCGCAGAGTTTCTGAAGTGGCTCTCCAAACGTCGTAGGAAGAGTCGTTTCGACACAATTTCCACGACAAGTCGAGTCGAATATCTCTGCCGGACTGTTCGATAGCTTTGTGGTACGCCACAGCAGCCAAACTATTGTTGCGCACGAGGGTTGCTCCGTTATCAGGAGAACCGGGAGTCATAAAATCAAGCTTAAGAAAATCAATTCCCCACTCGGCCCAGAGATTGATCTGACTGTTGTGCCAATCTTGAGTTTCCGGTTTCGAAAAGTCAAAATCACAATAGTCAAGACCATCGTTATTTCCGTTCCATACATCATTAAGGGTGACATTGGTTCCATATATCGTTCGGTTGGCACCGGAGCAAGGGAACCCAGGGATAACGTATATTCCCATTTTCAGTCCTTTGGAGTGCAAGTGGTCTGCAAAAGCTGGCAGATCCCAGTTTGTGTCGTTGTATACAATACGTCCGTACTCGTCGGGTGTATTGGTATTCCAACCTGCATCAATGCTGCAGTACTCGTATCCAGCTTCTAGGAAAGCTGGCTGAGCTAGCAGATCGCATTGGACAGTCATATTGGCCTGATTGAACCCGGTCCATGAAGGAGCAGTCAAAGGATTGTCTTCTACACCCCAAGAATTCCAACCTCTGGCAGCATTGGTGAACCCATTTGGTGTTTTTTCAGTGTAGAGGACATTTAGTTTGGTGGTGCAGATGTTTGGATCGGGGTAGCAACCGTCCACATAGTCTACTTCAGCCAAAGCTGTAGCAGTAAAGAGAGAAGTAGCAAGAAGTGCGTTGCGAATCATCGGAAGAAGAAGGATAAAAGTTTGAGCATACGTCCAAGGTCATTGCTCATTATTTATACTGTTTTCTAAATCTGTTGTAGATGCTTTGGAAGGATTCAAACGTCCTGTTGATCGAGTTGATCGAGTTGATCTCGAAGATCAAATGCGGGGATTCATCATTGCCTTGCCAAAGTATTGTGACGGGATCTTGAGGTCGAAAAAAGAGGAAGGCGACATATTTTGGCTGGCAATGAAGTTTCTTCAAGGAGACTTCATCCATTGACGTGAAATTTTGAAATTTGTCATAATGGTATGGAAATGAAGGACAGGAAGAAGTTTAGGAAGAAGTTAAGAAGAAAACAGCTACCTCCGCATTTTTCAATTCCAACCGAATATCCCACCGACAGCGCTCATCATTTCCCCCGCAATGTTCTTCATCGACCAGTTCACGATGATTGACGGGGTTTTTACCTCGCTTGCTGGTTTCAGTGCGTGTACCTAGCCCGAAAGTCCAGCCGAGAGTGACCTTCAGAAATCTAATGCCAGCCCCCACTATAGATGAAACGACACGCACGCATCATTGACGCAAGCTCATTAGTTACCCAGAGCTGGGACCCAAGCTTTCTTACAACCTTAATGTTAAACCTTGTTCTTCAGCAATAATTAACCTACAACCTACGTTAGTGCGAAGATGCTATCACAATGCATGATCTCTACCTTCCCTCATGCAAGGTGCTTTCTCAACCCCACATCGGGGTTAAATCACTAGCTAGTGAAAATGCTCAAAGCTCTGCTCTTTAATTCTCTCAAATTGACTCAAATTAACTCATATTATTAGTTTTTCAGGCTTTATACAAATATATATATGTTGGGACTTCTCATCACGATCTCACCTAGAATAAAACGGCGTGAATTCCAGCAAGGATGAAACTGGCAAGAGCATAGTAGACTGGCATACCAGGCTTGACAGCACCGTTAGAACTTCCAGTCGCAGAGGAGCTAGCACTGGAGCTGGAGGCAGCAGCCGAAGATGAGGCAGCACCGGCAGATGTAGAAGAGGGTGCCGAAGAACTAGACGCAGCGGAGCTTGTCTCGGCGGAGGCCGACGAGCTCGATTCGGAACTGGCGGAAGAGCTCGATTCGGGGCTAGAAGAGGAGCTCGATCCGGAGTTCGAGCTTGAGTCAGAACTAGAACCGGTACCAGAGTTCAGAGTACCCACAGTGCCTCCCTGGACTTTGGCAGGGGATTCTGATACTGAGGTTCCTCCAGCTGCTTTCATGTAAGCAGCGACAGTTTGGTCACCCGAGGTGGGCACGTTGATTCCTCCTGCCATACCAATTTGGCAGTGAGAACCCACGGTTTGAGAGCAGTAGAAAAACATCGGGTCGGTGTTTTGAATATCCACGGTGAAAGTGGGAGCGTCCGAAGCGGAGCTTCCGGGCCCAACGGGAAGGAAACCAGAGAAGAATCCGCCGCTCATAGGCATACAGGGCGAGTCAAAAGTTCCCTGGGTTACCGAGTGATTCAAAGGGTTGAATACAAACGTTACAGAGTCTCCTACGGCTGCCTGGACGTTGTTGGGGGTGAAAACCAAGGATGAACTTGCGTCCGAGACTTGGATCATATGGGTCGCTCCGAGGGCAGAGGAAGCCAACGAGGCCAATGAAACTACGGCTAAAGAGAATGATTTCATGTTTGATAATGTGAGAGTTTTGTGTTCCTTAGTGGCTTGAGAGGAGAATTGGATGATAGTAACTATGAAATTTCAATTTTAAATCTGAGCCGAGCTGTCCGCATTTATAGTCAAGATTTGGGCCCTCCTACCTACAGTGTACCTGGGCGTGCACAGGGCTGTAATTCCAAGCCACTGAGCTTGAATCTTAATAATACGAGCTAGTCCTAATAGTGATGTACTTTGATTGAAAAAGGGGTTGTCTGATTTGACAAAAAGTTATGCTACCAATTGGAGGCATCATTCTTAATACGGCGACACCGGTGCGGTTAAGTAACATACGATCCACCTAGGAGTTGCTCAAAAAACACATGAAATCAGGTATGCGCAGCAAGATCTGTTTCTAATATTCATCAGAGCAATTGAAACCGTTTATTGAAGTCATACAACGTTCACGGTGTCCCTGAGAGCGTCACCCAAGTCTCCATAGATATTCCTTTTTTGTGTTCTCGTAGTGGATAAAGATTAAAAACTGTCCGAGGATGAAGGCGATCGGCTGACTCATACGATGCTCAAGATGTGTCAGAGGTAGAGCCAACGCTTAGCTAATGCGGCCTCGTATTGAGTTTTTCCACAGTGCCGTTGAAGAGATCTGCATTCCCATTCCCAATACGAACCTTCAACTAGCCTTGAGGCGATGCAGGCTTCGTATTCCCACATGGGGTTCACAGTGTCTAAATGAAAGCCAAGTATACGTATGATGACATGCTTAAGCCTTGGGGAAGCTTTCTATCGGAGCTGCCACTTTGAAAGGAAATCTTTGCTAACTGGGAAGGGGGGCTGAGGCGCGAGAAATATAGTTTAATCTAGACTCGTATTCAGGGCTAGCATCGCCCGGTGAATATTTAACTGATCGCGTCAATTGTTTATCACCGATTTTTTGTATATTAGTAGAGCAATTCGCTTCCTATTTTAAAAAAAATTTAAACTGTCGTGGATGGAAGTGTAGATAAAAAAGAATCCTTCATACTCAGTAACCAATATTTTATCGTCCTCATCATGGATATTCCAACTGTGTTTTACGCCAACAACAATCAGGGAAAATATGACGGAAATGTCCCTCGACCAGGTTACCTGGGAAGGCTTTTGTGGTGCGTAGTAGGCTCCTTCTTGGGGCTGCTTATTGTGCTCAACTTGACCGGAATGGCTTTATCGGCAGCTCGAAGGAGGTCCAAGTTCAAATCCCAACCTCCTGGATATATAAAAATCGCAAACAGTTCACAGGAGATTCTCAATTTGTTTCTCAATATTTTTGCCTTTACTCCATCCCCTGTTTACATCGGATCATATCGTCTGATGACACTACCACCGTTTAGAACCATGTTTTTAATTGCTTCTTATTTTGCAACTGTGCTGACACTGTACTGGATTCGACTGGATCCTTCGGATATTTTAAATTACGATACTTTTGCTTACAGGGGCTGTTGGCTCACAGTTTACCAATTACCACTTGTGGTGGCTCTCAGTGGTCGTCAAATAATTTTGCCCAACTTAATTGGAATTTCTTCCGAAAAATTGAATGTTTTCCACCGATGGTGCGCGAGGTCGCTACTTATGACCGCTACTCTGCACATGGGCCATTGGATGGTAACTTGGGGAGGAGCAGAAGGAATCCGGCTCCAACTGAAATTTAATGAGCGAAGATACGGTCTTACAGCTTGGCTTATTTTGTGCTGGACGTTTGTTTCATCAATCTCCCCTATTAGAAGGCTGTCTCACGATTTTTATGTGGCACAACACATTATCAGCATCTGTCTTTTCTTTGTCATGATCTCAGTTCACGCTCCTAATTACGCGTACCCCTTGATTATGCCCGCCATTGGAATTGTTCTAGGAAACAGGATTCTTACGGTGATGAGAATGATTATAATTAATCGCGGAGTCGTCGCCAGAACTGGACGCGGACTGTCTACCCCGAGACAAGCTGTGATCACCGTACAGTCTTCACCAGATCCCCACACCACCATCGTAGAAATGGAGGACCCATTTGCCGCGTGGCTTCCGGGCCAGCATTTTTACTTAAAATTTCCGTCCCTGGCGTTGCTTCAGTCTCACCCTCTGACGTCCTACACCCAGAGTTCTGACAAGAGGCTGCAGTTCAATGCGACAAGAAGGGAAGGATTTACCAATACTCTATTTCAGACTGCACTAAATCAGCCTGGCAAGGAAGTTCCGGTTTTGATAGACGGGCCCTACGGAAATGGAAGCGACTTCCGCCAGTACCATAGTGCTATTTTTTATAATGCCGGTACAGGGTTGTCTTACGGTATCCCTCTAGCAGTGAGCTATATGAGGCATGCCCTTAAACATTCAAATCAAGCTGGGTTCTCGGAGCTGCGTCTCACATTTGTCGCAGTTGTCAAATACCTCGAGGACCTTGAGCCGTATGCTGAGCAAATTAATGAAATTCTGCTAACGAACCAGAAGCTTAACGAGAAGGAGACGTTGAATTTTAATCTGAAGTTCCAGGTTTTTGTCACCCGGGGCCGGGGACAGGAAGAACGCGGACCCAACAATAACAGCTCAGGCTTGTTTCTCAGACAGAACGACTCGAGAGTGGATATTGAAATGCGACAACAGCAGGAAAAGGCCACCCAAAATGCCGTCTACCTTAAAAAGATGGAAATCTCAGCAGGACGACCAAACTTCAAGCGACTTCTTGACGAACATGTCCAGACTAGCGTTGGTTTAACAGGATTGTCTATCTGTGGACCTGACAAGTTTTCCGTCGGCATCACTAATTCGCTAGCGTCATTATCTTTGAAGGGACTATTTAACGGAAGATTCAAAGGGATTTCAGTGCATAATGAAGTTTTCGATTTATAGAGCTGGCGGACGGGCTGTATCATACATAGGGTTTTATTTATTATAACTAATCATACAATCATATAATCATATATATCGGTTACAAGTTATAATCGCGAGTTTAGTTTCCAGTGGAATCCCTTTTAGAGGAGGTTGGTACGTAATGTTGAGGTACTTCTCAGCGAACCGGGCTATATGACTAGCTGTGTGTTCACCCAATCGCACTATATCACCTCGACGACACTGCATGAACATGGAAGGAATCAGTGTAGCGGATCGGGTGCATCCGTGAGATACAAACCACATTCAGAGCACGTGATGTGAGCGGCTTTTTTGGACCGCGCCATTGAACGTGCGGCAGTTGATAAAAAAAAAACTAAAAATCAAAAAAAAAAAAAAAATTCGATCAATCGTCTCCTTGCAACAGCTTTTCATGGATCTTGAGGAACACACATATCTACCGTCAGAATCATTTGATTCGAGACTGGGCAAGATCAGAGTACAGGAGAACTCCAAATTGGCCCACCAGAGTCATGTAAGTGAGGGAAAGCTTGATCAGATCTCTGTTTTTTTCTCATGCTAACAAGCTGTATCTGATACTTTCATCTATTGAAGATACTCTCGATGAGGAAGGCACCCAGAAGACTCCAGCTGCTTATTTTGCATCACTGTTAGCATTACTGGAACAATGGTTCGGCGAGATCTCCAAGCAAGACGACCTCACTGGTAAATCTACCGTCTATCTTCTTGATGTAGTGGCTCCCTATGTTTCTCCAGCATTGCTTCGTGCCAAGTTTGTGCCCATTCTTGAGAAACTAGCGCTTGTTCTCTCACGACCAGAATCGGACCCTGCTTTGCTTAGATCATCCGTCGGTGTCCTTGAGACCATACTTGTTGCGCAAGACAACTCGACATGGACCCTCCCCACAAGTGAGCTATCTCCTCGGAGAGGAATGATGGGTCTTGTCAGCATTGCGCTCGATCCTCGGCCAAAAGTACGAAAGAGGGCCCAGGAGGCTATAACAGTAATTTTTGCTCATCCTCCACCTGGTCCGAAATTGGAACATCCCGCCAGTTTGCAGTGTGCGGAGGCAGCCCTGCAGGCCGTTTCCAATAACATCAAAAATATCAAGAAAAAGGGACGAGACGAAAAGGAGACTAACTCAAAGTTAATCCATAGTTTACAGCTGGTAAGGGCCATTAGCTCTGCTAACAGTTGGCCAAGTGACAAATTCGAGGCTTTGTGTGATACGCTTTTCACTGTTGCAAAGACTACAGATCAATATCTAGTAGTGGCTTCGTTCGATGTGTTTGAATCCCTTTTCAAGAGTTTTGACTATGAAGTCAAGTCTGACCGACTTGTCAAGGTTATAAACACCATTTTGGACCTCATTCCCTCTTATAATGACCAGCATTTAGCTCCTGCCTGGCTAGCAGTTGTTGCACAGGCGTCCTCGTCTTATGCAACGCTGCAGCCTGCGATGTGCTTTCAAAGACTTCCCTCTATACTGAAGATTATCATAGGTTTCTTGGAATCGGACAACAAAAACATCCAAATATCGGCATGTCAGTGTTTGGTGGCTCTTATTTCCACCTGCATCCCCCAAGAGTTGCTACTGTTACCAGGCAAGGACAAACAATCGAAGGAGGTGTATGAAATGTCGGAACAAGTTTTAGAGGAAACTAGCGCTATTGTTTTTGGACTCCTTCACATAAAGTACCAAGCAGCTTGGCGGGAAATAACCCAGGTGCTTGTGGCACTATTTGACCAATTGCGTTGGAGGTCCGACCCTCATCTGACAAATTGCCTGAAAGTTGTCGGCACTTTGCGATCAGAAGAATCCTTTGCCGACGGACGAGAAGATTCCGACAAAGTAATTTCTGCTGCCATCCGAAATTTGGGCTCTGAAACAGTTCTGCAACACCTTCCGCTGGTTTTGGAACCAACTAAGGGGAAGCCCGGAACCGCCTGGTTACTACCGTTACTAAGAGATAATACGCAGCACGCAAAACTTGGCCAATATGTTAAAGATATTCTACCTATCAGTGATCGTCTCAAAGCAAAGGCAGAAGAACTAAAGGAGTTGGGTGACAAGGGGCAGTCGGCTGTTCACGCAAAAATATACCACACTTTGGATGATCAAGTGTGGTCTCTTTTACCTAGGTATTGCGACCTGCCATTTGATCTTCGAGAGTCATTCACTAAGTCGTTTGCAGAGCTTCTTGCTAATGCTCTCTATAAAAAAGTCGAGCTGCGTCCCGTGGTATGCCAAGCTCTTAGACTCGTGGTTGAAAGTAACGTGGCTTATGCTGATGGAGCAGCCGATGATGATATCCTGATGGCACAGAGATTCCCCAAGTCAGAAGCGAAGAAGAATGTTGGTTACATTTCAGAGAATTTTGCTTCGAATATCCTTTCAGTTTTATTTAATGTCTTCAGCCAGACGCTTCCTGAGTTCAGAAATTACATTTTGGAATGCATAACTGCGTACCTAACTATTACCTCTGCAACTGATATCGAAGCGACTTTCAATAAGATTGCCACTTTGTTACACAACGCTTTGCAAGAAGAAGAAAAGGAACGCAAGGAGGCTGAAAGCAAAAAGCAGAAGGTACCTACTTTTCAGAAGGGTAGTGTACCACCTATGAGCCATACCATGATGGATCTAGTTGTAGCAATCACCCCATTCTTACCTAAGAGCTCTCACAACAGCCTATTAAGTATATTTGTCACTGTGGTTAGAACTGACAATGCCTCGCTGCAGAAAAAGGGATTTAGAGTGCTGACTCGAATGGCAGAGACTGAAGCAGGACAAGGTACTATTCGTGAAAATCTGAAAAACATTCAAACTACTTTTGAAGCAACTAGTGATAACATTACTTCACCTAGCAGAGGAGCTCGACTGGCAGCCCTGTCCATTATCTTGGATGCTCTTCCAAACGATGAGCTTCATTTTATTCCCGGAATCTTGCCTGAGACAGTCATGGCCACAAAAGATGTCAATGAAAAGACCAGAGAAGCTGCCTACAACCTTCTCGTGCAAATTGGCCATAAAATGTTGTTGGGAGGTGTTATCAAGAATTCGAAAGTGACTGCCATTGATGATCCTGATGCACCAGATGTCCCGGCTAGTTTAGAGGAGTACTTCACTATGCTATCTGCAGGGCTGGCAGGAGGTACGCCCAACATGATCAGTGCTACAATCACGGGATTGAGCCGTATTCTATTTGAATTCAAAGATATAATTAGTGCGGAACTTCTGACCGAGCTTTCATCGACAGTAGAGCTGTTCCTCACTTCTAAAAATAAGGAAATTGTGAAAGCCACCCTTGGATTTGTCAAGATTACAGTAATAAGTCTACCGGACGAGATTGTTCGCCCCACACTAAAAGATCTTATTGCTAATCTAATGGTGTGGTCGCACGAGCACTCATCTCACTTCAAGGCGAAAGTTAAGCATATTGTCGAACGTTTGATACGTAGATTTGGCATGGAGACTATTGCACAGAACTTTCCTGAGGAAGACATGAAGTTGCTTACCAACATTCGGAAGGCCAAGGAGAGAGCCAAACGAAAGTCCAGTTCCAAGGACGGTACCGAAACGAAAGAGAAGAGCAAGCAGCGGACTCAGTACTCGAACGAGTTTGACAGAGCAGTTTACGGAAGCAGCTCCGAAGATGAGTCGGAGGACGAGTCGGAAGATGAGAACAGAAAGAAGACAACGACAAAAAGTAAAACCCAGAAAAAGTACATTTTGGAAGGTGAGGACGAGCCTTTGGACCTTCTGGATCAGAAATCATTAGCCCATATTTCTTCTTCGAAGCCCAGAGCCCAGAAGAAGCTGGGCTTGAAGGATTCGTCTAAGTTTGCTAAAGACCGCTCTGGAAAAATTATTGTCAAAGAGCCTGAAGAGAACGACGAAGACGATGCTCTTAAGGGAAAGAGTGGCATTGATGCATATGTTGAGGCCGTCAAACAGGGTCCAGTGAGGGGACAGAGAAATAAGCTGAAATACAAAAGGTCGCGGAAGGACGACAGTGATGATGATGAGAGTGAAGATGAATCAGTCCCGGCGAAGAAAGCCGTTCGCGGGAAGGAGAACAGACGGCTAGTAAAACCACGACCCAAAAAGGTTCAAAGAAGAGGGTTATAGAAATAAATTAGATGTATTATTCAAGTATCAGAGCATTGAAGTAAAATCAACTAATGATATAAATGGAAATCCTGCCGTACTCAGTAGGACCATCCAGATCGTCTCTTGGTCGTCTCTCTCGCCTAACTTGTTAACACGAAGATCCCAGAACGTTAAGTACGCGCATTATCGCGCCTTATCGTCACAATGTGGGTCACCAGAGCAACACCTTACCACCCCCCCACTCATCAAACCACGACAATCCATCCAAACTTTGATTTATTCACATCTGACACCCACCTATCAGCCAAGGCAGAGAACTATGAACGCTTGATAGTTGTCCAACAAAAAGTCTTAAGATGGTTTCCTCTTGGCTCCCTCAGAATATCCAAAAGAGGATATTTAAATACGTCTTGAACCGGCTGAGCGTATTCTCGAACCTGGACCTACAAAATGTCGATGCATCGGTTGGAACGACTTCCAACTTCAGCCTGAGTGAGGTTCAGCTGGACACGGAAAAGATAAATATTCCGGGCGTATTTTTACGTGATGGACACATACAGAGACTGGATTTGAAGCTCGGAGTGTTGGGAGGTATCCAGATCGATGGTACTGCTATAGATATGACCATTGCTTTGTCGGCACCCAGCATTGGCGATTTATCTGTTCTGCTCAGTAGGACGACTGCTGATATCGCCCAGAGTATTGTCTTGAACGAAGACACTACATCAGAGCACGATGACAGCGACGCGGGTGAAGGGGTCGAGGCTGGTGAAGGATATGGATTTGGCGATTTCAAGCCCACAGTGGCCAAAGCTGTTGACACAGCAATCTCCCAACTGGCCGTCACTCTTCGCGATATATCTATAAAGCTTATCATTGATCATGAAACAACTTTGCAATTGAGTGTGGGAAAGGCATCTATGAAGACGCTTGAGCCGGGAATACGCCATGTGACGGTAAGCGATGTGGAGATAGTTCTGCTGAGCCCTGAATTAGAGCCAGTTGAAAGTGAAAGGGAAGAACCGGAGACGGAAAATGTAAATAATTCGGGCGAAAAAGACATTGAAGAATTTGGGGAACGGTCACAATTAATGGAAAGTATGCTTTTCTCCCACGAAGAAGCGAGCACAATGTACATGAGCGCGTTGTCTGAGGTTCTTCAGGACGCGCAGAGAGCTGCCCCGAAACCTAGGGTATTGTGGTGTGACAAAGCCGATATACATTTCAAAGGGTTGGCGCACGATATATCAGTAGATGTGGGGAGAATTCATGCATCTTTGGATCCTTTGCCAGTGGTGCTGGCCTGTCTAATCAATACGTACCATGAAATCACTAGAAGCAATGGCAGTACGAAGAAGGACAACGAGGTTGTAGAATCGCCTGATAATGTCATGGCTGTCGAACCAAAAGTCATATCGGGAATTACAGTTGCTGAGGTTATAATGTCTGTTAGCCCGTTACTTCCCAACGGACTTTTCGAGGACTCCGATTCTATTGAATTCAGTCTCAGGCAGTGTTCTCTAGATTTGGAGCACAACATCTTACTAACGGTGCATGATATCACTGCTTCGGCAAGTGAAATGAGTGTCATGAAATGTCATAAAGCGGTGGCCCAACCAGAATCTGATTTAACTTGCCGCCTATCTTCCGACATTAAAATTCTTCTTCCGAATCCTGTGTCTATGAACATATCACTCCAACAACTTGGACCCTTGATGAGTTGTGTGAACGAGTTACAAGCAGTCGTTTCCAGCTTGTCGTCAGATGGAACAGTTGACACGCCTACCAAAGGCAGTGTTGAATCACCCGTTCCTGAAGGTATTCTTTTGCAAACAAATACTTTTGATATTGCCATATGTACGGGCACTTGTTCTTCGACGATTACCGTGTTTCCCATTGACTTGAACAATGGGATTATGGCTATAGACAAAGTGGTGGCAGAATGTGGCCAGAATTCGATAGAGCTACACCATCTCGCTTTCTCGTTTGCTGATGGCGGCATTACTCATATTGTACGGGAGGATTCGATGGATGTTCAGGCGCAAGTTAGTACGAAGTTGAATATCCAGAAGATTTCAATTGAAGGTACGCATAGCGTTTTGAGCGACCTACTTCAAGACTTCCAAGGGTGGACTATTCCCAAACGAACTTACGCTCTTCGACTAAGCACAAGTGGCGTCAGCACGCCCGCGGTTAGTCATGGTGTACAGATTGCTATGGACACCGTGTCTGTGAGTGTTCAAATTGGCAAAATCGAAAGCAGATTGGAGATGTTTGGCAAGTTGGGTATTTTTGATCTGGATTGTGCGAATTTTACTGCCAACCTCATTTCAAATAATTTCATCCAAATTTCTGTGGAATCGCTTTATTTATCCAGAGACTTCTCCGACATCGATCCTTCAGTTAAGCACATTGCTTTAGTCCACGGCACGTTTGCTTCGAGGGTAAGTTTTGAATCCCTAACTGTAATGTTTTCTCGAACTAGTCTAACCAGGGACGACCCATGATATTTGCTGAATTCGTAAAAGGGGCGTTAAAAGAAGTGAAACTAACCGGTATTACTGTTGAGTATCACGTACGCTTGGTGAAACTGATAGAACTGATTGGGCAGGATAGTAGCGATGGAGTAGAAACTAAGAACGCCCGGCAGCCATCTCCTGAACGAGCGCTGGCCGATTCTGTTTCAACTATCCGCCAGTCAAACACCGATATAACGATCTTTCTAGTCGACTGTGTCATAGACCTGAATTCATATGATAGCAATGCAAAAGGTCTGTTTGTCATCAAAGACGGCCAAAGTTTAATATCGCATCAGATGGATGGTGGCTTGCTTTCAATGACACTGGCTATTCGGAAATCATGGTTGTTGCTCGTTGATGATGTTGAATATCTTGATAAAACGGCCGGTGACCATGGAGGCCGACGATTACAAGAATTCGATGTTGTGAATTCGTTCATAAGACAAGGGTATACATTGATTGCATCGATTTCTTCGATTAAATCAAAATTTGATCTGTCAGGCAACGGAGAGGGCGAACTAGTTATTGAACTATTAACCGTTGAATCTTGTGCAGACTCTACTCAGACCCTGATCCAACTTGTGAATGGGCTGAAGCCTCAAATCGAAGCATCAACGGAAGCAAAGTACCGCACAGAGCCTCTACTAGTGGACACATTCAACGGAATCGATAATAATGCGTTTGGTGACCACTCTGTTCTACGGGAGGACATTTCGAGCTTCTCGGAGGACTTAATTAGTGATGACTTGCCCTCAAATTTGGATTTCGTTGAGAGCTACTATACCGAGCAACCCCATAAACAGAAATGGTCAGGGTCTTCTAGTGGTGCACTCAGTTCATCAAATTATTCGAAAGCCGATTTGTTACTAGATCAAGATTTGAGTATGTTGGCAGCAAAGAGTGGTGGCAGCTCTGGAAATAATTCTTCTCTACAAGATTCAAATGAATCTTCTCGACGTAGTTTTGGGATATTTGAACAGAGAACTCAAAGTCACGATGCTGTTCTGGCTATCTCTGAAGACTACTTTTCAGGTCAGAAGAGGACCTCCAGGTCTGGTTCTTTACAAAGCATTGATTCGACTACGACTGAAAAAACTGAAAATGACGGAGCATCATCCAATAAAAGTCTCCCTGGGCAACCATTATTGCGTTTAAACGTAAAATGTGAACAGATCAAGTGGAGCCTTTATGACGGCTATGATTGGGAGTATACGCGCAACGCCATCACGAGCGCAGTGAAACGTGTTGAAGTGGTTGCTAGCGAAGTTCATCAGCAGTATGAAATGGAGCGCGAGAACCACGGAAAAGAGTTAGGAGACGATCAGTCAGACGCACAAATAGATAGCCTTGGAGAGGCGGTGGTTGGAGACCTTTTGTTCAACTCCATTTACGTTGGGATCCCAGCCAATCAGGATCCTTCAAATCTGAGAAAGGTTATCAACAAGAATATAAATATGAACGATGATGCTAGTGACAGCACCAGTGTTAGTGGCACCAGCTACAGCCGGTCTCGCGTTTCTAATGGAATACCGAGGCATCCAGGTGATCGCAAGAGGCATTTGAAGCTTCAGCGATCAAGGCACAATAAAGTCGCTATCAACGTTGAAGGATTGAATGCTGAGCTGACTGTCTTTAACACCTTGGAAAGCGCAACTGAAGATGGGCTTTTGCTTAATCGGGTGAATCTGCGAATCGGAGACATTGAGATAATCGATAATGTCCCCACATCTACATGGAACAAGTTTCTGTTTTATATGCGTAGTGCCGGTGAGCGAGAACCTGATGCAAATATAGCACACGTGGTTTTGGATTCTGTCAAACCTGTGAAGGACTTGGCAGTGTCAGAGCTGATCCTCATTGTTACGGTGTTGCCCTTACGTTTGCATGTTGACCAAGACACGTTGGATTTTTTGACGCGATTTTTCGAGTTCAAAGATGACAGGGTCGAACAGCAAGCTCCTGGAGAAGGTGAAGAGGAGGAAATATTCATACAGCGAGCAGATATCCGGGCGATCAAGGTAAAGCTTGATTATAAGCCTAAAAAGGTCGATTATGCCGGATTGAAATCTGGTCATACTACCGAGTTTATGAATTTTTTTGTACTGGATGAGGCTGATATCGTTCTGAGGCACATTGAACTTTATGGAGTGAGTGGCTTTCCTAAGCTCACTCAGCTACTTAATGGCAACTGGATGCCGGATATTAGAAGTACTCAGCTTGGGGACGTTTTGGCAGGACTAGCTCCGGTTAGATCGTTAGTACGACTGGGCAGTGGTGTGCGTGATTTGATATGGATCCCAATCGAGGAGTACAGAAAGGATGGAAGACTGGTTCGTGGCCTTCAGAAGGGAGCATGGACTTTTGCGAAAAGCACAACTACCGAGCTGGTCAAACTTGGGGCAAAACTGGCTGCAGGAACTCAGGCTATACTGGAGAGTGCCGAACAGGCAATGGGAGGTAGTGGAGCAGCCGCTCGAACTGTAGCAGATCGAAGTGATCGAACTCGGCGATATGTTTCGCCTTATTCAGATAACCTCCAAGATTACGAAGATGAGGAAGATTATTTACACGATGATTTTGGTTCCACGGACGATGCAGAAAGCTCTTATGATCCTAGTGGCCGAAAGCAAAATAAGATTGTAAGCTTGTACGCAGATCAGCCTCACGATATTAAGCAGGGAATCAATCTAGCGTATCAGAGCTTGGGAAGAAATATATCTATAGCGAGTCGAGCCGTTCAAGATATTGGGCCAGATGCAGCCGTGAGAGGTAACGCGCGAGGAGCAGCAGCAGCTGTTGCAAAAGCCGCTCCCGTTGCCTTCATTAGGCCACTGATTGGAACTACGGAGGCAGTATCCAAGGCGTTACTAGGAGTTACAAACCAACTGGATCCCGATCAGATGAAGGACGTAAAAGATGTAAGTCTAATTGTGTTTATTGGGGGCCATTATCGACTGTATATTTGGAGTCATTAACAAGAAATATAAGAAGACCGACGAAAGGAGTCAACGTTAAGCGGGTAATGTAATTCTAGCAACTGGCCTTTCTATCCCCTGCGTCAGTAGTCGCTTGCAGCAAGCAGGGACAGACCGTTGGAGATTTCCAAAATGGAAGATGACGCGTTAAAAAGACATAAGCTAGTATGAATATGTGTATTGATGAAAAAGGTTTTTTTTTTTCTCGATTCTGGGAGGAGGAGAGTGTTAAGGACGACGGCTAAAGCAGAGCCACGCGTTTCGATGGAAATTTAAATATAGTAGACGAAAGCATAGGCGTTAATTTGCATTTAATTTAAAATAGACTACAAGAAAGGGGTCTCAGGGTCTCGAATACATACGTGGGCAAGATGCCTAATTTGCACAACATTCCACTGGTGCAAAATTTGCGCGATTGGTACGATTTACAAAACAACTATACCCGTTTGTTATGTGAATTGTGCACCTCTTATGCTAACTGGATTCCAAACAGAGACAACTGTAGACTCACTGGCGCCGGAACACGCCAATCTTTTAGGATGTACGGGGTCTGCAGTGGACTGATTTGGACGTGTCATTTTTTTTTCTTTCTGCCAGCGCTAATAGATCTGTATCATCGTGTAAATCGTTGACTCTTTCGAAACTAAAATACGTGGCTAGAGGACAAGTTTTTTAAAAGAGACAGGCAGGCAAGCTGGTACTACTACCAGTGTCGTTCTGGTAGAAATAATAGCAATCAACGGAAAACAGACGTGAGCATATGTTGTCACCCTACCAGTATGAAATGAACGCTACCTAGCCGCTATGCCGTTAGAAACGACTTTAATGTTGAGTTAAACTCAAACTAACTTTGCGCTGATCGACGGCCTACGCAAAAGCCATGCAGTACTGATTAGGGAGCCGTTTGACCTTGCCCACAGTCCCCTTCTCCTCTTCCTCCCTTTGCCCGTACCCCATTTTACCCTACCCACCCACCCCTCTCTGGCCGACTTTCTATGGGTGGGAATTGACGACCTTCAGTAGCACCGAAAGGGTGAAATCATCAATCCCAAAATACCATATTATTGGGATAGTTATCCACCAACAGAACACGAACCAGCGAGGCGTTCAGGACAACAACGCTGTCAGTTCAAAGTTGTGATCCCGTATTGGCGTTGCTATTGGAAGAGCAGCCACCGAAGTTCATTATTATTATTATTTCTCGTCTTCCGTGAATAGTGAAACACACTACACCGTTCGTTTTTCATTCGGGTAGCCGGCGCCCAGTTTTGTTGTTTTGTTTGTCTTTAAACACGAGCCTTTCTGCGCGGAGGAGTTTGTTTATGACAAGAATCGTAGTTTAAAACTATCCGGCCCAAGTCCCGGTTGCTTTTCTTGGTTTCATTTGGCTCAGTTGTGCGGTTATTCGGTTTTGAGGTTATTAAATAGTTACGGACCGTGCAACTGGGGATAGTTTTGTTGAGCGTTTGTTGGCCTTTCACGATTATTGGATTGTTAATATTGTTACTTCTCTTAAGTGTTGTTTCTACTAATTTTTTTTGTTTGATTCTACAGCTATTTTTATTATCTTTTTTGTTGTCTACAGCTACGTTATTGACGAACCCAGTACGACTTTTACCGACCTAATTTCTCTCGTTAATATTTATTTGGATTAAAAAGTATGTAACTATGCGAAGTTGCCGCGGCGATACGGTTGCTGGGTAATGATATGCTATGTTTGGCTTTCGTGCCTTGCCTTGCCCAGCTTCTTCGGAGACGACCTCAATCTAACAAGTGCCTGAACTCCCTGTGGCGTACCCCGGACAGCAGCAACAATACCAACAACACGAACGAATGGGATCGTCCACCTCATTTCACTATTCAGTGTCCCAGAGCCATCCTCCTGCTAGGAACGACTCGCCGGAAGTAGACGGAGGGCGGCCAGTCACACCTTTATCTAGACCAAACTCGAGAGGGCGTAACTTTAGTCGCCCATCTACTTTTTACAAACTAGACGACTCGCCAGCATCACCAGTGGCTCATACACACCATGTCTCACATTCGCTTGATCAGGAACCACGGTTAGAGCCTCCACAGGGAACCAGTTGGCATCGTAGGCCCTCTGACAGCTCGGAAGAATTTTACTCGCCTAATGCATCACCCGACAAACGAAAAGATAGGGAGCATCGACTGCATGGCACTCAAGATAAGATTATTCCCTCTGGCTCATCAGTTCCCAAGTCGTCTGCTATGAGGTCCTTTTCAATTCGAAAGGTGGAGAAAGAACCCCAAGATCCGACATCCCCAATTCCTATCGCCACGCCAGCGGTATTTCCAATCACTCCACCTGCAGTAAACTACGGTCAGCAACATAAACAACAACATAATTGGACAAATGCTTATACCAGCTCATTCCCAGGTCGAGGGAGTACCTCAAACTCGACACTCAACTCGACCAGTACTCCTCCTGATACGATAGAAGGGGACACTAATAGTCTTATACACCAACTGCATCAACCACAAAACAGCACTATACAGGCTCCCCCAAGGTCCAGCTCGCTACCTAGCAATGCACCTCTCCCTGTAAGTCACAGGCGGGACAGTGACAAGCAGAGTGAATCGAGTGATGTGACCATGGCAGGCGAAACTGATGCTAATGGAGCCAAAGAGAAAAGGCCACTCAAGTCGTGTAGAAAGTGTGGAAATCCTATTTCCGGACAGTTCGTGAGGGCTCTGAACGCTGCCTACCATATTAACTGTTTTGCTTGCGCAGACTGCCAGGAACTGTGTTCGGCGAAGTTCTTCGCGGTAGAGGCCGATGATGGCTCTGGCCACATGATCCCGTTATGTGAACGGGATTACTTTAGGCGACTGGATCTAATATGCCACGCCTGCAAGAACGCTTTAAGAGGCTCATACATCACTGCATTAGGCCACAAGTACCACATTGAACATTTCACATGTTCCATGTGCTCAACGGTCTTTGGTCCCGACGACAGCTACTACGAACACAACGGCTCTATTTATTGTCATTTCCATTATTCTACCCTATACGCTTCGCGGTGCGAAGGATGCCAGAACTCCATTCTGAAACAGTTTGTTGAAATATACAGGGGAGGGGTTGAGCAGCAGTGGCATCCAGAATGTTATATGATCTTTAAATTCTGGAATGTAAAACTATGCCCAGCCGGATATCGGCCGACAGTAAATCCAGATCGGCCCTTATCAGTTGCTGAAAGCAGCAACTTGGACAAGTTGAGCCGTGATCAAGTCGAAACATACGAGCTTCAGATGGACAGCAAGGTACTTCAAATTTGGACAGTTTTGTGTGGTTATGAAGAGGTTACTGCAGCGGCAATAAGCGATATGCTGCAGACAGCGAGCAGCGGACGGTTTAATGATTCTCTACTAGCTGCTGCAAAGCTGGTTATGAAGATAGAAGTACTTTATATTGCGCTTGATGAACTCAACGTCAACCTGGATCCTATACTCGCTCGCCAAAAGGATGACGAAGAGGATCCTGCGTTTACAAAGTTGGGTAAAGAGCCTAAGACTCTTTGTAAAAAAGTGGTTGGGTTTATGTCGCTAGTCTCAAAGGCTCGCGAAGGTAACGTCAAGAAGATGGGTATTACGCAGGAGCTGCTGAATCTGGTCACCAGCTTGGCCCATTACTTAAAGGTTCTTATTCGCTATGGGCTAGCCAATGCACTGCAGTACGACAGGCAGTTTGGCAAGGAGTCACTGACAACGTTCTTGGCTTCTATGGAGAATCATCAAAAAGTGGGAGGACCCGATTCCTTGGACACATTGGGGGTAAATGCTATGGCAAGCGATCACTGTTTAGAATGCGACCAGAGCGTAGAAGACAAATGTGTTCGACTAGGAGAGCGTTTTTGGCATTTGAGATGTATTAGCTGCGCTCAATGCCGCAGAACTCTGGGTAGTGAGTTGGCCGATCTTCGTTGGGATAAAGTAGAGAAATGCGTCAAGTGTCCAGAGTGTATTTCTCCCAGATCTTCTGACCCACGAGCCAGGTTTGTCTATGTTTCAAGACTACAACAGTTTGCTCACCTTTTGAAAATTGCCGTGGCTCGACTTCAACTAGTCCTTGGCACCTTGGACGCACGAGACCGCAAAGCTAATGGTAGCTCGTCGAGTGATCCAAGTGATCCTACAATGTCGACTCCTAACCTGCAGCAGTATACTTCTGCTTCTAGCAATAACTCGGAGGCTTCTCCTACCAGTGAAAAGGGATACATGACGACGCTCACGGACATTCGGCGGCTTCGGAGTGCGAAGCTCGATAAACGAGTATCTGAATCAGCACGTAAGGCGCGAAGGTCACGGATTCTGGATGTTCCTGACAGCGAAGCGGGTCAGGTTAAGAATGAGTCGACCATCAGTCTGGGAGCTTCTCTGGCTAGTCCAAATGCGCCTAACTCCTCTGATCGAAGGCATCAGCTTAAGATAGAGGATATTATTCAGGAACAGGGTGCCACAACAAATAGGCTGGATCGAACAACTGATTTGATTAAGAACGAAAAATCATTGACTTTGGACGACATTCCTCGCATTGTGGCCGCTGAGCAAGCGCGAGAGCAACGACCAAACGCGTTTCGACACCAGGCACGAGCCGTCTCTTCGAACATCCCAGCTTCTCAAGTTGTTAGTGATCCTAAAAGTGCGCCCCGAAAGCAATATGTTTCAGAACTTACTCCTGAGGAGCTATTCATCGGGCGTCATGTCGCGGTCTTACTCATTCACGGTCTCGTGAAGGATTCATTCAGCTTGGATGAGTTATGGGACTTGACAGAGGTGAGAAAGTCTTCGTCTTCCTTGTGGGGCAAGTTTGGCAAGGCGTTTGGAGGCGAGAAGAAGAGCAAGAAAAAGTTGACTGGAGTATTTGGTAGTTCGCTAGATCAGCTGGCTGAGAGGTATGGCGTCGAATCTACGCTGGGGGTAGGACCTCAACCACTTCGTATCCCTGCATTCGTAGACGATTGCATTTCGTCAATGAGACAGAAGGATATGTCTGTTGAGGGAGTTTTCAGGAAGAATGGTAACATTCGAAGACTAAAGGAGTTCTCAGAGCAGATTGATAAGAATCCTGAAAAGACAGGAATTTTGTCGGAAGAGAACGCTGTCCAGTTAGCAGCGTTGTTGAAGAAATTCCTTCGAGAGTTGCCTGAACCGCTTATGACTTTCAAACTGCAAAGGATTTGGATTTCTGCTCAGAAGCTGGAAGATCCCGAGCAACGTAAGCGCCTATTACATTACACAACCCTGTTGCTTCCGAAGACGCATCGCGATGTCATGGAGATTCTCTTTTATTTCCTCAGCTGGACAGCTTCGTTTTCTCACATTGACGAAGAGTCAGGTTCGAAGATGGACGCACACAATTTGGCCACTGTGATTACGCCTAATATTCTGTACATCAAACAGAAAGATGGTGCTACGACCGAGTCAGGAGATGCGTACTTTTTGTCTATCGAGGCGGTCAACACTCTCATTGAAGAACAAGCAAAGTTTGCTGAGATGCCATTGGACGTGTTGGCTGCTATTCGATACATTATGGGCTCTACCAAGTCTAGTCAGAATGCGTCGGAGATTTCTACGAAGGACATCATTGCTAAGTTTGAGCAGTATTTGAAGGAAGGAGGAGATGTATATTTGGAGGCAGCAGTTACACCCGAGGTGTCGACTCCCGCTCAGAAGAGTGCCACTCCTCGACCGTTTCCTCTCAAGGTTAATCATAGTGCTGACGTTTTGCTTAAAACGGACCATCCGGGAATTCCATCGATCAAGCGTGTTCCAAGTAATGCGGGTGCTAAGCCCATATCTCCTCAGTGAAGTCGGTAACAAAAAAAGGGAACAATGCAAAGGATAAGAGCGATAGTAATGTATAATGTGAAATCTGTGTTATCTAATGATTTGATGAATGTTAGTTATGTTAATATACATGGCGTTAAGCAGTGACTGCTTCAATGATAAATTAAATAGTGTGGGCAAATGGGCCGAGTAAAAGACTAGACTGGCATGAATACTCGAAAGAGAGTATTGATGTAAGCGAATTGGTGCATAGCTAGCGAGTTTTTTTTGTTTCCAACAGCTTTGATAAATAAATAGGGGTCAGGTCAGCGCTCTGGCACTGGTTGAAGCGTCTTGTGAAATGGACCCGTTCATTTCAGTTTGCTCAAATAGCTGTCTTAGCTGTCTGATAGAACTCTTCAATAGAAGAAGGGCCACCCACAATTTTCACTTCAGGAGCCATCTCATCAATTTCTCCATCCTCATCTCCCACCGCGCTCGATAAAACCGTCCCTCTGAATCTCTTCTCCTGTCCCACTTTGGTTTTTTTCCTCGCCAGGTTGGCTAGCCAGTCTGATGATTTCGGTTGTTCTTTTAATTTAGTGCTGCCCTTCAACTCGCCCCCAGCATCGGCGACAGTCCCAGTGGTAATCAGCGCAGCTGCAGTAGCGCCTATAGTTGCTTCAGGCATTGCCTGCTTGGCCAATCTCCTAGCATGTTCGGGGATTGGCCCTTTTGCCCATTCGATGAAATCGTTGAAACCCTTGACCCCATCTGGGTCCGTGTCGGAGGAATCTAAGACAGACCGTGGATAAATAAGACCTACTTGTTCCATTGCCAGAGCCAAATCTTGAATCTCGACCAAGTCCCGGCCGCTTAACTGAGCGTTTCGCGTGCTTTTCGATGCCAGCAGTGAGAGGTGACGAATAACAATGTCAGTCAGAGCATCCAGAAGCTGGGGAGAACATCGGTCAATTCCAGCTGCACGAAATATGTGTATACAGGATATCCTTGCCAGAGCAAAATATATCTCCGATGTCATTCTGTCCCAGGAAATATTCCAGCCTGATGCTTATAATTTTCACATAGTAGAATTTCATGCTAGGTGATGTTTCGTAACCCGATGCCCAGGAATGAGATTTACCCTATTGCTACTTAAACACGACACGCCGTCAACTTCAATCACCGAGTAACAGCCAGAATTAAGCAGAGAGTTTAGAGAGGTTTCGAAGATATATAATGACAGGGGAGGAAATAAGCTTATATACGATCAAGGCAGTGCTGATTCTTGACAGTGATGGAAATAGGCTGTTTGCAAAGTATTTTCATCCTCCATACGGCAATGAAAAGTCACAGTTCAGCAGCGTCAAGGATCAAAAGACGTTTGAAACTGGCCTATTTGGCAAAACCAATAAACAAAACTCGGACGTGATTATCTATGATAGTAACGTTGTTGTATATAAGCAAGTTGTAGACATATCTCTATTCATTGTAGGGGGTCTGGAGGAGAATGAGGCAATGCTCTACCAGGTAGTCATGGGTTTACGCGACGCTATTGAAATACTATTACAGCACTCAGTCGACAAGCGCACTTTACTGGAGAATTATGACTTGATTGCATTGGCTGTAGACGAGACTGTTGACTCAGGGATAATACTGGAGGTTGATCCTTCTATTATTGCAGCTAGAGTGTCACGGGCACCCCAAAATGAGCCGTCGTTGGGTAATATCGATTTGAGCGAGCAGGGTATACAGAATCTTTATCAGTTTGCTCGAGGAAGATTGTCAGAGAGGCTGAGGCAGCAGTTCCAGTAAAGTCGGTTATGGGACGATTGCTGTGGATGAAAGACTCTGGTAACTTATATGGGTGCATGACGGTCAGGAAAAAGGACCGGCAATTGAGAGAATCTTGTACCTAAGTATATATCAAGTTATCTGCATAATGAAATACAATTAAACGATCTGGTGGGGTGACCTCTTCTCATATTCTTTCCGATGACTTTCATTTTAGTTTGATGCAAGTGTTATGTACTGCGACAGTTCTGTCCTACCTATCGTTTTGACTTTTTCCCACCTTTTACATTAGATTTCTGGTTTTGTCCTTGACCAGGAATCGTGACCTTAGTCCTGCTGACTGCGACCAACAAGATGAGCTCTGGCTCTTTGAGGTTTCGAATCATTGACAGTTCGCTGGGCCAGATATAGTCTGGGTCTGTTCCAGTGGGATCAGTCTTGGCTCCATGAATACTTCGTAGTATATCTTTGACAGCCTTGCCCTTCTTAACGGTTCCTGGCTGGAATTTTATCTTAAATTTGAACTTCTGAAGGGCCTGCCACGGACCGAACACAGGCACAATGCCCACTGGATCATCGCCTGAAGCTAGTCGGGGAACTAAATTGCTGACGAGGTCTGTCCACTCATGTTCACCCTCATCATCATCCTCAGTGAGGAGTCGCTTCAACTCATTTTCTTTAGCTCTCTTTTGTCTTTCCTGGCGCTGTCGTTCCTGTGCTTCGCGGCGTACTTTAGCTTCCTGCCGTTCAGCAGCTTGCTTTTCCAACCCTTTTTTGGTACCTAAAATCTCCATCTTTAATTCTCTCTCTTCATCATCCTGGTCGGCATATTTTGATGCCATCTTCTTAAGTTTCCCTTTCTTGCCACGTACATTAGGTAACTTCTGCTCTGAGGACTCGCCCTTAGGAGCCTTGACTTTCAGAGAGTCCAATGCACGTTCAATGTCTAATGCTGGAGAACTTTCTCTGGAGTCAGGCTGAGCTGAGGGACTAGCCGTCTGTGTCTTTTGCTTTCTCATTTCCCGTCGTTGTTTAGCTGTCAATCGTTTACCAAATGAAAGGGAGGGAGTATGCCGCTCTGGCTCATATCGCTCTTCAAGTCGCATCACTGCTTCTTCATTTAGAGTAGGTTCGTGTTGTTTCTCTCGGCCATGCAAGCATTCTTTTGATCTCGTCTGATCATGTCGTTCGTTATCATCAAAACTTTCTGCTCTTTTCTGGTTTTGCTCCCCACTCTGCTCTTTCATTTCACCTCCCTTTTGTGCCTCTTCCGCTTCACTAACCCCGTTATTGCTACCACTCTCGTAAGCTTTGTCTTCAGCCTCGCTGTCAGAATCCAACTTAGAGTCAGGAAATTCCTCATCAGAATCTAAAGCGGTATCCGGAAACTCTTCGTCCGAATCAGACTCCACTGGTTTAACCTCCGATTTACCGGTAACTTGCCCATACCTCTTAGGATATTTATTTAAAGATTCCTTTGGGACTATCCAGAAGAATCCCAATCCCATATCTAGAGGACAAGGAGGCAGGTACTGCTTACCAGCCCCATTAACGATAATTCGACCGCTAGTAACAATATCGCCCTCTGGGCTTAGCTTTGGAATCTGGTCTCGGCGCGCCCACCACGCTGAAGTCAGCATTTTGTTATCCCATGCACGGGAAGTGCACACTGACAATGCACCAGCCTGAGTGAGAGTGGATGGGGGAATATCAGGGACGCTAAGATAGTTTTTTACAATCACAACTGAGGCTCCTTCAATATCGCAATGAATGTAAATATCGTTCTTCTTGAAATAACGGGTCAGTAATAGATCGTTCTGAAAGTTATCTCTTCCACCTAATATCAGATATCCGTCGGTGCTTAGGAACCAGTAGAACTTTTCAAACCAAAAAGGTTCTCTGATAGCATGAAGCATGCTCTGATGGAGGTTATCGTTCTCCAAAGAAGATTTCAGATCTTTCTGAATCTTCTTCTCGGCAGATTTATATGCAACCTCAGCATGTTGAACGGTACGCTCTTGCTTAGCAGCGGCAATTTTTTTCACTTCATAGTATTTCCGAGAATTGGCCCATGCAGAGAGCGCCAGATCAATTTCAACATTAACAGGCTTTGACGGCTTTTTATTACCTCTATCTTCTTCGCTCTCACTGTCCGACTCGGTGCCAGATTCACTATCACTGTCGCTTTCAGACTCAACCTCGTCCCGTTCTTCCGTAGGGTCAGGAAGAATCACAGTTATCTTGTTCTTCGCCAAGTTAAGGGGTAGTTGGATCATTTGAGCAATAGTATTTTGGCGCGACTTTTCGACTTCAATCAGCTTTTCTATGTCTAACCAGTCCATGCCCTGGTTTACTAATCCTCGTACTGCTTCAGCAGCCTCTTCGACTCGATCAGCATACGTTTGAAGGGCAAGCCCTAGCAGATGGCTTTTCTGCTGTACCTGCGTAAGGCCCTGAACTCGCTTCTCCTTTTCAGCTCTAGCAGCATTCAATCGTCGTTCAGCAACATGCTCTTGATTAGCAAACCGTAAGGAGAGCTTAGTAGCTTCGAATGTCGAAAAGTAAGTATCAACTGCCTGGTTGAAAGTTTGGCATTCAATCAGTTTGAAATCAGATGTGTTTGGAACCCTGATGGCAAACGGTTGGAAATCCTCAAACAGATACTCGATATTGTTGGGATCAATTGCACGATCGAGTACGGCACTGGGGGATGCATTTGCTTCCGTCTCTTCATTTGGTGCTTTGTAGTTTGGGTTCTTCTTCGCCAGGATGTAACCGGTGACTTCATCCTGAGAAACCAGTTGTATCGATTCGCGTTTGGCTTCTTCAAGAGCCATCACAATACTCTGTACTCGATCTAGACTAATGGCTTTATCATAAGCCACATTTCCCTCTATTCCATATTTGAGCAAAGCATTTTCAATCAGCCCTGGTGCAATACCCGGGAACTTAGTATACAGGAGCTTCTTTAAACTCAAAATCTTTTCCTTGCCAGGTTTCCTACCGCCAAGAGGGTTTAAACGGTCGTTTGAGTCAGCCTCTGAAGAGTCATTCTGCTGGCCTCCTGATTCAGTAGATACCCATGATTTGACTAAATCCTCACTTATATTGTCAGAGTAGCTTTCCTGAACAAAGAACTCATCAAGTGGGTATATTTCACCAACGGCACATCTTCGCTGGTTCTCACTGGCAGGCACAATTCGTTGCAAAGAAAGAATCTTATGCTCCTTATCCAGGAGAATCATGTTTCCACCAGCAAAAAATTCAATGACAAGATGATATGATGAATCATCTGAGAAGGAGAGCACCAAAACCCGAGATGCCGGTGCCAATCTTAGTTTGGCTAGTCTTCGAGTCTTTAAGTGTTTTCGCAATTTCGTCACAAAACCAGACGGAGTCTGAGTTGTTGCTCGTGCATAGTCAGTCAAATGAGCCCGGAACCCAGGGTCTACAATCACAAGCTTCTTGGAATTGGGAACTGAAAATTTGAATAAAAACTGCCTCGACGAAGTCCTCAGGTCGTAGATATTTTGCAGTCTATATGATGTAAGAAACTGAAGCTCATTACAAATTACTTGTAGGTCCAAATAACTAAATCGTTGCTAGTTAACAAAAGTACTGATTGCATCACTTGTTTCTTGGAATACTTACTTTCATGGTTTTGCCTCTATAAGACAATAAAGTCAAAGTCAAGAAAGGTATGAAGTGGTAAACAGTTTAGAAGTCGTTCAGCATTCTCATACAATCACTCTATGGAACTTTCGGTGGGGGGTTAGCCAGACGTCACTTTGACATCATCTATTGTCTATGTAGAATAACTATTCTATATACCCAACGACAATAGAGACTATCCTGGAGTGAAAGTACCCTTGATACCTCTAAAAAGTGTCCCAGCTCACTTTTGGGGACAGAATTCTACCTTGCAAAATGATGGAAAGCCACTAATTGTGCCTGTATATTCCGCGAAGCGGAACACAACTCTTCCACGGGAAGGGCCAAGCTAGACATTCGCCTACAACTCATCCTTTAAGGTTGTAATACCCCTCTTGGCTCTCTCGTCTACCACAAGACTAAATATATCTGGGCGGGAGTAGTGTCCTACTGGATCAAAGTCATATCGAGCTTCTACTAGTTTCGTCAAATCAATCGCTGCAGTTAGAAGTCCCTCTTTGCCTATTAATGGTCCAGCTAGAACATTACCGTAAGGACCCACAATCATGGATCCTCCGTTGATAAGGTTCTTGTTGCTTTCCCACCCCGGTATGTCTCGATTACTGTCAGCAGGCAAGAATTGTACAGCACTCACGAGAAAGAGTCGACCTTCATATGCTATTGATCTCATGAATACTTGCCAAATCTCACGCTCATCAACTGTGGGTGCAACCCAGATATCCAGAGCCTTGGCATACATGGCAGCCCTCAATAATGGCATGTGGTTTTCCCAGCATATGGCTCCGCCAATACGCCCTGCTTCAGTCTCTACGACGGGTAAAGTTGAACCGTCTCCCTGACCCCAGATCAGTCGTTCCGAGGCAGTGGGCATCAGCTTCCTATGCTTGGCCACATAACCCTCGATAGGATCGATGAAAACTATTGTGCAATAGAGGGTTCCTCCTTCTCGTTCAATTACTCCACAAACAATCGATACTTTAGTTTTAGAACTCAATTCGCTGAGAATTCGAGTTTCGCTGCCTGGGACGATCACAGACTGCCCGTAGTATCTTGCAAACTCTTCACGGCCTTCCTGTAGTCTGAAGCCTACTGCAGTTCCAAAAGAAGATCCTTTGGGGTATCCACCAAGCAGAGCTTCGGGAAGCACTACCAACGAAGCTCCGCTGCTTCTGATTTGGTCTTCGTAGGAGAGGATTTTCTTCAGAGTTTCCTGGGTGCCACCAGGGCAGGATCCGATTTGCAAAGCTGCCACAATTGATTTCCCCATGATTCTGTTTATTTCAGTTTGGTATTGCCTACATATAAATTACAATATTTAAATTGGAGCAAGAAAGGATATCTCAGGAACTACTACTCCAAATGTGGGGCTAAGGCTGTTGCGTCGAATTATTAAATGGTGGGGTGAGTGCTTAATAGGCAGAAAGCCCAAAATGTGCCCAGCATCGAAGGTAGTTAGGGATGTCAAGCTCTCTTCTTTTTCAGAACTCCGACCGCTTTAGAATATAGGACCGGCACAAAAATAGTTGTTACGGCCTGGCAAATTTTTCTTTGGGGGCCTAAAAGAACCGTACCCCCGATCTGTAATTGATCTACCCTTCGGGCTCCCTGAGTCTCATCTAGGAGGTCCCTGAGTCTCATCTAGGAGGAAATGGTTCTAGGTATCCGAGTGTCACATCCACTCTACTACATAAATAGTATATATTTCCAGTTGCAATTGACGCAGCTGTGACGCGCATCATTAACTTAAGTTGAATGACTTCGGACTCCACTGCCGAAGCCGCGTTTGCGGGTGTACAGTTGACGTGTCACACGTGACGAGCCTTATTTATATCTCCGAGTACACGATTTTCGAAAGAAGCATTAAACAGGCTTATGGATTCTTAGACTTTTACAAGATAGGTTTGCGGTCGCTGAGATAACAAAACAGAAATAACAGTAAGGGGGTCATTTGCCAAGTTATAATCCACCAATATGGCTTCTCCTATAAATTTTACCAATGGGAATCAAAGCAAATCACGAACCTCATCTTTTGCACCTGGAACTTCCCCGTATCGAAATGCCTCGCTGAGATTGGGCTCTCCTGTGCCCAATGTTAAGGATTACAGCAGCTCTGCAGTGACTGATGACTATACCGGTGGAGCGGAAGGATTTGACAAGGCAGAGATAAGAGCGTCGCTGGGCGCGCTCTCCCACCGACCTAGCTCGTCGTCAGGATTCTCAGGCCTCAGAGCTAATCTCAATGATAATGGCGAGGGGCCGTCCTCGCAAGGTGCATTTGAGAGTTCCGCAGTATCTGTCAGGTCTGTAGACATTGATAACCCTGATCCAGAGATTGTGCGTGCGGTGGCTCGCCATTTGGTGAAGGAAGAGGAATTTAATACGTCCGACCCGACCGAAGAGGTCGATGATAAGTTCGCCTCGCTGAGATTGCAGGGCGGCGATATCACTCGCCAGATATATAACTGGGAGCGAGAGCATGGCGACGCTGACGGCAGTAAGAGGGCCAGATCGAAGTCCTTTGACTTGTCAACGCGTAATTCAGAAGAGCCAGAGCCGTTGCTTAATGCCAAAGACATTCGGGCCCCTGGTGGATTTAGAAGATCGTTTATAGCCAATAGGGTGTTACAAGATCCCGAGAACGGTCTAGTCGGTGCACAGCCTTTTTTGACTCGCAATTTTATAGAATTTCTCAGCATCTACGGGCATTTTGCGGGTGAAGAACTTGAGGAAGAAGAGGAGTCTGACGAGCTGGAGGACGAAGATGCAGGTGAGGGCGGATCTCGACGGCAGCCCACAGAACGTACTTCACTAATATCAAGGCCACGGCACAAGCGAGAGCCTAGCTATCATGGAGGCAACGGCACGGCCTCTGGTACCAAAGCGGTCATGCTGTTATTGAAGAGCTTCGTTGGGACAGGCGTTCTGTTCTTGCCCAAAGCGTTTTCTAACGGTGGTGTCTTGTTTTCCAGTGCCGTCCTTGTTTTTGTTTCGCTAGTATCCTATTGGTGTTTCCTGCTACTTATTTGGAGCAAAGAAAAGACTGGTGTTAGCAGCTTTGGAGACATTGGTGGACAGCTTTACGGTCCATTCATGCGGAAATTAATCTTGGCCTCGATCGTGTTGTCTCAGATTGGATTTGCCGCAGCCTATATCGTGTTTGTATCTGAGAATCTGCAGGCTTTTATCGCGGCGGTTTCAGGCGCGGTAGTCAGCGTTGAGAAGTTGATCTTCTTCCAGATGCTTGTATTTTTACCGTTATCTATGATTAGAGACATTGCCAAACTGTCAGGGACCGCTCTTATTGCTGACTTTTTTATCATGCTGGGGCTTTTGTTTTTGTACTACTGGGGTTCGCGAACAATCCTCCTAGATGGGGTTGCTGATATCCAGTTTTTCAACTCAAAATCGTGGACTCTGTTTATTGGCACCGCCATTTTTACATATGAAGGAATCGGCTTGATCATCCCCATTCAGGAAAGCATGAAGGATCCCAGGCAGTTTAATTCCGCTCTGGCCGGGGTGATGGTGGCTATCACTTTTATCTTTGTGTCTATGGGCGCACTCCAATACTTGGCATACGGATCACACGTGAAAACTGTTATTATTCTGAATCTCCCCCAGGATTCAAAGCTTGTTAATGGCATTCAACTGCTGTACTCCAGTGCGATAATGTTAAGTACCCCGTTACAGCTCTTTCCTGCTATCCGAATTTTGGAGAATTGGCTGTTTGTGCGGTCGGGAAAGTACAATGTGAAGATAAAGTGGCAGAAGAACTTGTTTCGATTTTTTCTTGTATTCTTCACTGCTTTTGTAGCATGGGGAGGAGCTGATGATTTGGACAAGTTTGTCGCTCTCATTGGCAGTTTTGCCTGTATCCCTTTGGTCTACGTGTACCCACCACTCCTGCATCTCAAAGCTGATAACCCGGGACCGCTCTTAATGGTATCTGATATTGTATTGGCATTGTGTGGAACTGGAGCCATGTTTTACACAACCTATGGAACGCTTTCAAGTTGGATTGGTGCTTAGTTGGTCCCCCAAAGTCACCGTTCAGTGCTCTTATAAATCATACTTAGGACCATTGCATTTCTATACTTTAGTACTAATATAACGTATATTCCAATTTTAGATACTTTTATATCAAAATATTCACTTGCCCAGCAGCGGCCCTTTCCTAAGGAGATTGGTTCTGCTTGCAGAGCTGATTAAGACGATGGATGGTTTCATATAAAGCTATGACGACGATCTGCATCCACGCTCACTAACTAGTTACACTTTTTTGACTTTGCATTACTTTCACTTCGACATCAAGCATGGATAAGTCTTTTCTTGAATTAGAAGACGAGCCGATGGATGATGTGGGAGATATACAGTTGAATCCTGTGCCTGGCTACGTGGTCAAGACGCTCTTAGCCGGCGCTACTAGAACCCCAAAGAGACCGCAGGGGCTGAAGGTGTTTGTCAATATGTGTAGTGATCATCTGCTACAAGAACCACCAGAGAAGAGCATTGAAAATATTATAGCCCGAGCCGAACAAGGCCTCAATTGGAACTTTCAGGTCGTAGTGTCGGACGAGAAAAAAGATACAGACAAGGCTGGGCGAAAATGCTCAGTGTGGGATTGCATAATGCACCCGTGGTTTCTTGTGGAATCAATTCACAATCCGGTGCTTAAAGTGCTGGTAGTTGAAACTTGTCTGGAGATGGTGGAAGCAAAAGCTGGAATTGAACTGTCGCGCGAATATACTACACCAAAACTACTGTGCAAGGGGGAGCTGGACCGTCCCATATTACAGAGATCTGAAGTTGAGAGGGAGAACTTAACGGGTGGAATTGATGATCTAGCGCGGCAGATAACAGAAAACGAAACTGGAAATGGATCTCTTTTTTCTGACGAGTTATCACTGGCAAATATCTCAACAACGAAGCAACAGGTATCAGGACCGCTTATTGAAGAGATTTATTCCACTGAAGAAGCGATGCAAGAAAAGCTGCAGGAACCGGTTGATACGACCTTGTCCTATGTCCACCGTACTGTCAAATCGACAGTACCGGGTGTGCCGTATAAAGTTATCATTGAAGGAGTCGACGAACAGACATTGGGGTCGGTCAGGCTGCAACTTGCTACTGAAGGTAATGAGTTATATTTTGATGACCTATCTATATCTTTACCCAGAAAGACTTCTAAAGTTGATGCGTTTTTTGTGAGAGAGAATGCGAGAATTGAGATATTCTGTCAACAGTGAATACGGTGAGCACACTTCACACTCTAAACACTCAACGTATTTGGTACCCTGATCCCATTTTGACCATTGGCTGTCGCCTCTTTAACCAAACGCGACTTCTCTGCAGCTACAGCCAAGACCACAGGTTTCCCATTGGCAGCATCCTTCTCTACTTGGGATTTTTCTGCCTCTAATGCCTCAGTCTGCTCATTAATTATCTCTTCTACCACATGTGTTTCCTCAACCCGTTTGCCCTGGTAAAAGGCAATATTGTCCCTAAATGCTATATACTCTGAGTCGGCGTATCCCAGAGCATCTTCGATGTCATGACTATGAAGACCCTTTATTCTGTCAATCTCCGTTGAAGCGTAATTGACTAGACACCTGCCGATGGGAACCGTTTCCTTCGTCAAATCCACTTCGCCGTCCTCGTCTCGGACTCCAACATGAATATCAACGCACTCGGAAGTGTGAAACGTACCCTCGACACCAATAACCCCGGCCGGAAGCAGTCCTGCCCGTCGCGATCGAGTAATCGCCTTATAAGCACCGCTGTCTATATATATAGTCCCTTGGGAAGTGAGACCATGCAAGATCCAAAACTTTCGATCCTTGATAGGTCGCACTTTAGGTACGAACCGGGTGTGTAGCGGGACGTCGGCAGACTTTATACTCTCCAGCTCCATATTTTGTATTTTTTCAGTAATTCCATGTGCGTTGAGATCCTCGTCCTCATCAGGAGCCTCGTGGCTCTTAAGGAATTCCACAATAGCAGGAATATTCCCGGGCACTGAGCTTCGGCAAATGACGGCCGTGATTCCTGCCGAGGTAGCCAGCTCAGCGGCAATTAGCTTTGTGGTCATTCCTCCGGTTCCCACTTTAGATCCTGCAGACGATACATCGACTCTCAGAGCCTGAATGTCGTCCACCACCAAAACAGGCTGGGCATCTGGGTTATTTCGCGGATTGTCAGTGTAGAGACAGTCGACATCAGTCAAGAGAAACAAGTAGTCAGCATTTACCATAGCCGCTGTTATGGCAGACAGTGTATCATTGTCACCGAATCGAATTTCACTTATGCTGAGCGTGTCATTCTCATTCACGATAGGAATAGCCCCCATGTCCAGCACGGCGTTCATAGTATTGGCAGCATTGAGATATTGGGTTCGGTCAGCTATATCATTTCGAGTAAGCAGAATCTGGGCAATAGGCTGGTTGAACTGTCGAAACAAGTCATCCCATGTTCCTATCAGCCTGGCCTGACCGATAGCAGCAATTGCCTGTACTTTTGACATATGTTTTGGCCGGTGGGGTTCTCCAACCCGTCTCAATCCCACTGCGATACCTCCCGAGGAAACTATTATTACTCGGATCCCCTGGCGTTTAAGCTTGACAACTGTCTCGACAATCTGTGACATGTTCGCTAGCTTAGGCTCGTGGGTTACTTCGTCGCATAGGGACGAAGTGCCCAGCTTGATTACCACGGTGTAGTTTCTCATAGTGACAGTAATAACAGCTAAAAGAGCACAAAAAAGGAATCCTGCGTATTAAGAAGTAAAGTTTCCTTTAAAGATTCCTTTTCACCAGTTTATACCCTGAGCTGTCGAAAACGATGAAAGATCTACGTGACTCAAAAATATATTTGATCCGATATTAATGCGGTCTGAAAGGTTAATCACGACGTCATGATTATCTGTTTAGATATTTTGATAAGCAGTGGGGGTAAGGAAAATAGTGAAAAAATGAAAAAAAAAAATGAAAACTGATCTGGACACTTCTACAACATGTTAGCCCATTGTGCCCATAGTTTATGCTATATCGAGTTTGCTTGTTGTTCGTGTCGTTTCCGGCTTCCAGATCATTTCTTGTAGTCTAGTTGCAGGTAGTTAATTTCGTTAACTGTGTCGCTTAACTCATTTTTGTTCATAAAATCACTTCTTCTAAGATTTACCAGATCTGGTGCCTGACGCAAGGCCCGTCTGTAGCAGTAAGAACCGTCTACCTCGGTCGTAAAATATGTAATAGGAGCTTTTGTTACCGCACCACTTAACTATATTGTACGTATCGAAACAAGGCCAGCATGCAATTACGTCACAGGGATTTGTTCACATGGACTTTGTTAATAGATCTATGTGGATTAACAAATTTCATGGTAAATCAGAATCTTATTATTGTCATGGACCTATGGAAAGTAGCGTCATAGTTATATCAAGATCTAAGACCCCACTGATCTCGACATCGCCTCCGGCAGACCCGCAGAGTGCTGGTTAGTTCTGCTTCGCTGGAGTTCTCACGAAGCGGAACCAACCTTCCCCTACGAACAATCTGTCGCACGGTGTGTTTCGCATAGTGTGTCTGATAATATATGTTTCCCGAAACCTAAAGATCTTCACGTCCATGTGGCTATCTAATCGCAGCAGGGGGAAAACCGAGTGAGAAGCAGAGCGGTTCAACATTTGAGCTTTAGCATCACCAACCAACTCTCGTGCAAAATAATCATAGCCACTTATCATGGGTCATTTTTTAACGGTGGCGACCTGCAACCTGAACCAATGGGCGATGGACTTCGAGGGAAACCGAGATAGAATTATCCACAGTATCATTATTTCAAAAGCGAGAAATGCTATCTTCAGAACTGGACCTGAACTCGAAGTGACGGGCTACGGATGCCTGGATTACTTCTTGGAAAGCGATACATATCTAGCGTCGTGGGATATGTGGAGTCAGATTGTCACTGACGAGCGGTGCCAAGATATTCTCCTTGACATTGGCCTCCCCATCATTCACAACAGTGTGCGATACAACTGTCGCGTGATATCGTATAACAGCTCGATTCTGCTGATCCGACCCAAGATCTGGCTCGCCAACGATGGCAATTACCGAGAAATGCGCTACTTCACTCCGTGGGCACGGCCTATGTACGCGGAGAAGCATATTCTGCCCCCGAATATCCAGAGGATCACGGGGATGCGTACTGCTACCTTTGGAGATGCGCTTTTGGATGTGTGGGACACGGCTTTTGGGTTCGAAACCTGTGAGGAGTTGTTCACTCCTAATAGCCCGCACATCGGACAGTCGCTTGCTGGAGTGGAGATATTCACCAACTCAAGCGGAAGCCACCACGAGCTGAGAAAGCTCAATACGCGCCTTGAGCTTATCACTGAGGCTACCAAGAAATGCGGTGGTGTGTATCTTTACGCTAATCAAAGGGGTTGTGACGGAGACAGACTATACTACGATGGTTGTGCGTTGATTGTCGTTAATGGGAAAGTTGTCGCACAGGGAGCTCAGTTTGGGCTCGAAGACGTGGAAGTCGTCAGCGCTACAGTTGACCTTGATGACGTGAGATCGTACAGATCCTCCCCTTCGTTTGGCATGCAGTCGACATCGGCCAATAATCAGTATCCTCGAGAAGAGCACCCTGATACTTCGGCGCATATCGCGGGACGAAAACTGGAATTCGACCCTACGGTTGAGCCGACCGCGGCTATAGAACTGCGATACCATACGCCAGAGGAAGAGATTGCTCTAGGTCCAGCATGCTGGCTGTGGGACTACTTACGGCGGTGCCGGGCTGGTGGGTTTTTCATTCCGTTAAGTGGAGGAATCGATAGCTGCGCAACCTCTGTGATTGTGTTTTCAATGTGCAGGTTGGTAATAGATGCCATATCCAAGGGCAACGAGCAGGTTATCAAAGACGCTAGGATGCTGGCTGGCAAAACAGGTACCGAGTGGTTACCTGAAACACCTCAGGAACTGGCAGGAGTTCTGTTCCACACCTGCTACATGGGTACAGAAAACTCGTCGACAGAAACGAGGAGTAGAGCAAAGGAGCTGGCCTGCGCGATTGGAGCTTATCACATCGATTTCAACATGGATACCGTTGTTACTGCTACGCGGAAACTTTTTGAGACAGTAACCGGTAAAACTCCTCAATTCAAAGTGCATGGAGGTTCTCATGTGGAGAACCTCGCTCTGCAGAATATCCAAGCCCGTCTGCGTATGGTCTTGGCTTACTTGTTTGCTCTGCTACTACCTTGGGTACGAGGTAAGAGTTCTGGGGGGCTTTTGGTGCTGGGAAGTGCCAATGTTGACGAATCTCTTAGAGGATACTTGACGAAGTATGACTGCTCCAGCGCTGATATCAATCCGATAGGAGGGATATCTAAAACGGATCTGAAGAAATTCATAGCGTATGCTAGAGATTCATTTGATCTCCCCATCCTGGACAGTTTCCTGAATGCTACCCCCACTGCAGAACTCGAGCCCATCACAAAGACCTATGTACAGTCTGACGAAGCTGACATGGGTATGACTTACGACGAACTGAGTGTGTTTGGAAGACTAAGGAAGGTCGATAAATGTGGTCCATATAGCGCTTTCCTGAAGCTATACCATGAGTGGACCCCTACTCTCAGTCCTGCTGAGATTTCTGCAAAAGTTAAGCGCTTCTTCTATTACTATGCCATTAATAGGCATAAGATGACAGTTCTCACACCTGCTTATCATGCAGAGCAGTATTCTCCCGACGACAATAGGTACGATTTACGTCCATTCTTGATTCTGCCCGGGTTTCCTTGGGCATTCAAGAAGATAGATGAGGTCGTCAATTCTTTTGAAAAGAATACGAAGGCGAAAACTGACTGAGTTTAATAAGAGGAGTGGTGTTACTTTCAGACTCCAATAAATATAAATATTTCTATAAAGCTAAGAACGTTTACAACTCCTATCGAAACTTCCCAAACACTGGAACAATGTTCTGCGGTCGGCCATTCCTTGTCCAAAAGTCAATCAAGGTCAGCGCAGTGCTTTCTGGTTCGTCTTCCTGAACAAAATGCCCAGAATTACTAAACACCACTAGTTGGTACTTGCCTTGCATCTGCCCTATAATTAACTCCTTGTCCAAACGGTCCTGTCCAGCTAGTATCAGTAACCTAGCGGCATTGACAGACAGAAACCCCTTGCTAAGACCCGTGAACCAATCAGACCAATACGGCTCAGTCTTCCTCAGGTCCATCCTCCATGTATACCCTGAACCTCCGCTCAGTTCTTTTATGATACCTGGAACCGAAACCACAGCGGATTCTCGATTTCTTATCCCATTCCCACCTAGTTGCCAGTCAATTGCAGCTTCAAGGCTCGAAAACTGTTTCGGCCACGTATCCAGCACTTTATTCATAGACTGTAGGGCCTCCAAGGCGAGTTCCTCTACAGCATCTATCACAACTACCCCGACCAACGAGCTAAGAGTGTTTCTCTGAGCTGCACGCGTTACAACGGCCCCTCCCAGGCTGTGGCCAACTAAGATAAGCGGGGGACACTCATCGGCCCAGTTTTGCTTCTCAAATAGGCCATTTATAACCAGCAAAAGGTCGTCCGCTAGCGTGTCCAGACTAAAATCATCTTCACCTTCCACCACAGTTTTACCGTGACCGCGCATGTCGAACGACAGAATGCCAGCGACATCTGCTGGCTTTATGCCATTGCTGTCCAAGGACTCTCCTGCTCGTCCCATGCCATTCCGGATTTTTGACCCGGCGACGGCAAACGACAGTCCCGAAGAGCCAGCTCCGTGATGAAATATGAATAGAGGCGATTTGATCGTCTGAGGAGGCGAGAAATAGACATTGAAACATGCCTTCCCGGTTTTTGTCTGCAAATCAAATTGACAATTTTCCTTGAAATATTCATCCCATGATTTAGGCTCTATTTTACTCGTCCGTCTGGTTAGCCAATTGCTTTCATTTTAAAGCTCCGTCTCCAACCCCTCCTTCCATACCTTCTAGGTGCTATGAATCCCTTTTTAGGCGGGCCCAGACTGCCCACGCTGTCTCGCTCTTCATTCTCATCACTTCTCGGATACGACGTTTCGAATTCTTTACGCAGAATCTTGTTTCTAAACAGGTCTTTCTGAATATTGGACATGTCAGTGAGAGCCAGTTTAAAGTATGATATTTGCCAGTGTGGGGTGACGTTTTTTTTTGGCATACTTTCAGTTTTTATGGGGTCTCTAAATAGATATCGCGTAGGATCACCATAGACTGAAGGAAAACATATCATTCAGTTAATACAAAATATGGCATTCTAAGTAACTGAGCTTTATTGTTGGCCAGTCCCGTCGTATCCAGGATTTGATAAAAAAAAGTCATAATTTACACTATCGTACACATTTATATATTATATCTCTTGATAGGCTCATCATTCGCACTGAATAATGAAATATGAGCATCATGCGCATTGTTAACGGCCATGACCATCCGGTGGGGATGGAATGCCAGTGAAGATACATGAACAGATCGATTTGCAAGCATGTAGCCTGTGGCTGGCACACGAACAGTCGAAACGGGGTTACCATTCGTTGTCCACATCCCAACAACCTGAGAAGCCGTGGAAATGACCGGAGCATGTTCATGAACATCCATTGCAGTCATATGGTTCCGGTTATGCGCTTGGAAAGTGACTACTGGTGCGGCCATGCGCACGTCCCACAGGTTCACTCGACCGTCCAAAGAGCCACTCACCAGCTCCCTGGCACCACCTCGCTGCATATGAACCTTAAGAATAGATGAATCATGTCGCTTCCATGTCTGGACTAAACTCTCACGACTATCTAGTCGACGGTCGTAAACCCTCACAGATCCATCGGCAAACCCAGCTACAACAGTCTGGCCACTCACTTGGTCCGACGTCAGCGAAGTCACTCGACTCGAACTCCTCAACGGGATATCCACCAGACACATTTCTCTGGGAGCATCCCAGACACGAATCACCTTGACATCACCTGTCACCAAAAGCGAACCTCTACTTTGCTGCCAGTCAACAACGAGGTACCCAGTTTTCTGACCTCCACCAAGCAAATCTGTCAAAACTCTCCATGAACAAGCTTGCTCGATTTCCCTATGAGATTCGTAATGTCGGTAAATGCGCACCACGCCCTCGTCTGAACCCGTCAGTAACAATGGCTGATCATCTTCATTAAGGAACTTAACCTCCCTGACCTTTGTACCGGCCGGGTTTGAATTACTGAACCGACTTAGTTTGGTGCCCTCAGTCCAGTTCCACACAGTGACTCCATCTTTATCATCTGCCACAACCAAGTGAGATTCAAACTGAGCAAATGCTATGCGATAGGGCTGAGTAATGTTATTCAAGAATCCAACTTGCGTACTCCACGACCCTTTAACAGCCATCTCTTTCTGAACTTGTGTTTCGACAATAATCTTTTCGTTCCTGCTCTTTCGCCACACCCGTTCGACATATCGCTCACTACCAGGCTCGTCCGCATCGGGGTTAGACATTTGAGGTTCCTGGAAATATTCACAGCTCCACTGAAAGAAACCGCTGACCAGCGGCAGAACGATTTCCTTCTTATAGTCTTTCGGCTCAGATCTCACCGATTTGGGTTTCATACCTGACCCATGAGAGATTGAAGGAATTGAGTGGCCATTGCTTACGCTCTCATCCCCATTGGCATCGCCCATTTGGTTTCCAGCTTCTGGACTAGAACCCCAGGCAAAATTTTTCAAAGTTGCTGCAAACGATACAGATCGTTTCAGCGTAGTAGAAAATGATCTATCTTCGGCAGCTGCGGGTCCTGAGCTCATTCTTTGCACCCGAGGCAAAGTATGCTGATCTGGCTTATCGTGAGATTTAAATAAATTCAGCGAGTTGGACGTAAGCTGCTTCTCCAGTTTCCTAACGTCATCGCCGAGTGGCGTTCTCTCAATGGTCATAATAATGTAGTCAACAACATCTTCGGCATATTCAGCCACTTCACCGAAAGGATCCTTTGACAAGACAAGCAATGCGCGATACACTGTCGCGAATATAGTATTATGAGCAGGCGAGTTTGAACGGATTACGTCAACCATCGAAGGGTCTTTGAGCAATGCAACGTCTTCCTCCATGGCTGAGTACGCGGCAACGATGAAATAGTTCAGATAAAGTTTGACAAACTTTGAGAAAAACACAATCACTTCTCGTCGGACTATTGGAGAGGCATCATTTGTCAAACTGAGCACCGATACCGCCAAACCCGCTTCAACTCTCTTCGTTGCATTAGGATTGGTGGGATTACCAAGAAATGTCGTGAGAGCCACGAGGGCTGCTGTTCTTACCTCAGGGATGGGGTCCGTTAGCAACACTACAAAGCCATCTAAAGCATTTTCTCGTAGCGCCATGGTCTTGTATTCTGGGAAGCCATCCCAGACTTGAGAAATACACAATGTAGCCCACTGTCGAAGCAGAGGGCTCTCTGCCTCTTTCATATGTGCAAGACACGCTTGAAGTAAATCTGGGCCATTGCATAGACGTTTCCCTTGTTTATGGCCTTTGCAAAATAACGCAATAACGAAAGCACACATCGCCAGATGTTCATAGACATTGATGGTATTTATGGAGAATCCCTCATGAGGAACCAGAATGCTGATGAAGTAAGCAAATCCATTCTCCTTGACCAGTTCGTGCTGAATATTGACGTAGTCGACGGCCATGATGCGAGCCCAAATGAACACAAGCACCGGTTTCAGTTCAGGTGCAGGGGACTGAAGAAGTTTTAGAACGTAAGGAAAAATTCCAATAGATAGAGCCAAATGGACAGCTTTCGGGCCAAGATCGAGATATTTGCTTAGTAAGATAAGGGCGCGCAGTCTGTGGATCTGAGACAAAAGTACCTGTAACAATACCGGCAACTGCTCAGGAGGTTTAGACAGATCAGCTGACTTGTATTTCAACCAGACTTCAAATGCTGTGAGCTGCTGCTCAAAGAAATCAGAATGCTTATACTCGTAGGGCTGACCAGTTCGTTCGGCTTCCTGAAGCATGGGCAGCTGCATGACGCAATGATCCACAGCTAAATCCCAGGCATCCCATACTGGATGGTCATGAGTGTCTGGTAACTCGGGTGAAGAGACAGGATGGCAGTTGTGGACGCGCATGACACGGGCTGCAAGCAAGAAGTTTCTGAACATTGCTGCCACAACCAAGTCCTGCCGAAAGAGCCGCTTAAACAGATCACTGTCTAAGGTAGACCATGCGATGGTGTCAGTAATTGCCGTGAATATCCAGTTTAGCTCGCCCAGGGGTGTCCTTCTATCAGTAATCTTTCCAGGTATCGTCAGATTGTTGTACTTTCCTCTTAGAAGCGGTGACTGCATGACAAACCACCGGACTGCAAGCTCGATGGGTGAGGTTATACAGCATGTGAAGAGGTCGGCCGGGAGGTCTGGATGCATGGGGAGCGTTTCTTCAGCTCTGCAAGCGGCCAACTGAATGCAATTCTCAAATGATTCGGCAGGAGGCACGCTTGGATCTCTGCCGTTTGTCTTTTCGTCCCGGATCCGTTTCTGTACAAAACGGTTGAAGTTGTTGACTATATGCCCTGCTCCGTGGCAGTCATATGCGTAAATGCAAGGAGCTCCCAGCCATGACTGGAGGTCGTAGACCGAAACTGGAATATACTGGGTGTAACCTCGGTTGAACACCCATATTTCTCCGCTGGGAGTAGGCCGGGGGACTCCGTGACCATTGTAATGAAATAAGATACGCTCTTCGCGAGCGCTCCTCCTCAGACTCATGCAAAATCGCTTAGCGTCTTCCACGTTGGGGTCCAAGCTTTGCTTGTACTTGGTACGAGTACTCAGCACCTCGTACTGGGCCTGCAAGTTCTTGCCTATTTGCTCAATGGCCTTTTTGGGGTCGGGAATCGCAGTTGGGTCTACCCAAGCTTCTAGTTTGGCGCATGGCTGAGTTTTTATTACGTCTGGCGGATCAACTCCTACATTTAGGCAGAGTACCAAAGCTGCATTTACCGTTCTTTGACGGTCCCTGATTTTCCATTCGCTGAAGTTTTCGTCGATTCGATCCCGGTGAGGGTTCGCTGATGATTCATGCCTTTTATCTTCGTAGTAGATGTAGAAGACCTTGTTAGTTTAGAAACAGCATGGGGAGATGCCTCCGGCGGCCCCTCCTGGAGGAGGGTTGGTTCTGCTTCGCAGCCCAATGCTTCGCCTAACCGGAACAAACATTGTGATACCGGAAACTTCTCCATTGTCCTACTTCATGCTCAAGCCACCCTCCTCCAGAGGCAAAAAGTTTCCTAGATGTTATTCTGCATATACTCACCTCTGCTAGCAGGTTCATATACTGCTCTGATTCATACTGTTGTTCGAAGCCATGCCGAATAACGGTATTATACGAAACGTTCTTGGCAGTTCCATTAATCCCTTCTCCTGCGCCATTCCTCTCTCCGAGCACTTTCCTTGCACCATCGGCATCTCCTTCACTGGTTCCGTTGGCTCCGTTGATGGTAGCTCCTTCGACGTGCCCATTGACTGCCGCGCTACCATTCTCACTGGCATTACAGTCAGACACTCCGTTTGCAGGAGACGGCATCCGCAGATTCAGCAAAGCCGGTGTTTCTCCTAGAGCCATTGCGCGCACAACTAAGCAGGGGCAGTATTCGGCAATACAGGTAAACAAGGAGGTTGGTCCTTTTTTTGCTTGCTTGATCCAGTATCAATCTTTTTCCCCAATCACTGATCCATCACCGAAGGAGAGTTTCAGTGTGAGTTTTGTGAAGGCACACATGGCAGGGTGGGGCGGTGGTTAGACCTCAGGAAAGATCGACTGAGATGGGTGGGTGGGTTAATAGAAGCGAGGCCAGAGAGCCCCATGCGGCGAGCGGCGTTAAAAAACCGTTACAAAAAATATAAGCGCGCCGCCACTCCAAGAGCCTGGACGAGGGGTTTGTGCAGTGGCCGATCTTTCTAGTCGCAAACACAAATTATATAAATATTTCATTTGGGTGACTATTTGATATATTAAAACTGGATCCGTATATGTATATTTGATCTATTCTTTGCGAAACGGAACGGTAATTTCAGACAGGCAGGGCATATAGGGCTCCTCTTTATTTTGCCTCTTGTTATATAGAGAGATCGCATTTTCCAAAAAGTGAAAAAGAAGAAGCATTTTTGGCGAGACGAATATTGCAGAGAGATTGTGGAGAGTTAGCAACGTCGTGTGAAAAGTTCAAAGAGGTGTCACAGAAACAATTTAACTTTCATAGTGCGGGATGCCCGAACCCGAACATCATGAGATTACCGTCGGTCAGAGAATGCTGGCCGCGTGCTCAGGATCGCTTCTGACCGGTATGGTGGTGACTCCGTTTGATGTTGTCCGAGTCCGAATGCAGCAGCAGAGTGCTTGCAAACCAAATACGGGATTCGCGAAAGCCCACCCCGTGGCAAATATACCAAAGGGGGTGGGCATAACTTCGTGCTGCCGAGAAGTGTTTTGGATGCCGAATTCTATAGATTATTGCGTTGCAGCATCGAGCATCGACAACTGTGCCGTTCAGGAGGCCCAGAACCGGCGGTTTACCGGAACCTGGGACGGAATGCGGAAGATTGTGAAATACGAAGGGATTTCCACGCTTTGGCGAGGTCTTTCGCTGACACTGGTATCTGCAATACCGTCAAATGTCGTGTACTTCACGGCCTACGAATACATGCGAGACAACTCACCTATCAGTTCTTCTATATTTAACCCGCTGATATGTGGAGGCTTGGCTAGATCTATCTCTGCAACTGTGGTATCTCCTTTGGAGTTGGCTAAAACCAGACAGCAGGGAGCAGTTGGCGGATCTGGATCTAATACAGCAATGGTATTTGAAGGAGTGAAGAAAATGGTGCGCAGTGACGGATTCCTTTCTCTCTGGAGAGGTTTAGTATTAACTCTGTGGAGAGACGTTCCGTTTTCTGCTATTTATTGGACCTGTGTGGAATATGTGCGCGGTGAGATGTCAAAGTACCCTTACTTTCAGCACCACCCAGACAGCACGTTTATAAAGTCGTTTGTAGCTGGCTCAGTGGGAGGCACCATAGCTGCAATTGTGACGACTCCGTTTGACGTGGGCAAAACCAGGAGACAGATTGATCCCACAGCCGGGGCCAATCATCCGCAGAAAATGATACCGTATATGGCGCATATTGTTAGAAACGAGGGAGTATCGGCCCTTTTTGTGGGCACGGTGCCGCGAATGTTGAAAGTGGCCCCGGCGTGTGCGATTATGATCTCCTCGTATGAGATGGGGAAGAAGATTTTTGGAGAAAAGAATAGAGAAGCATTAAAATTAGCTGCAAGTACTATTGCAGGGTCATGAGAGGAGAGGATGTACGACTAAGGGATGGAGGCGGAGATAGGGGGAGTGGCACTAAGAATAAAGACCTCTTCCTATTTCCAACTCAGCCCAGTTTATTTATCGGTCACAGAATAGAATCTAAATGGAAAAAGAGAAATGGTGACTAGACGTGTACATAGGACCACTATCATGTGGGTTTTGTAAATATCATATCTGTGTGCGTTCATAAATATAATAAATAAAAGAACGGCCATGAAGCCAAGTTTGTTCATTCTACTTCCTTGTCAAATGTCTAGTCTTGTGTGTGTGTAATTATTTATGCTTTACTCAACAGGCATGTCTCTGTCTTTTACTTCGTCATTCACAGTATCCTCCTCCTTATCCTCCCCGGATTCATCATCGGCACCTGTCTGAAACCTCCACTGGCTTTCAATATCATCTTCTCGCACCATTTTAGGATTCTTTGGACTAAATTCCAAGGGCTCAGGACTAGCCAGCAGGGACACCTCGTTCATCAGATCGTTGACGTTATCAGAATAACCCTCGTCATATACTTGATAGTCACTAATAAGGGGGCCGCCACTGGAAGCGAATTCTCGAAGCACAGCAAGTGCAGCATCGGCAGATTCCTTCTTTCCTTGGCTACTGGATGACACCTCGCTGAAAAATATATCAAAGCACTGAGACAAGATGTTAGCCAAGATACGATTAAACTGGGTTCTAGCATGATTTGTTCGAAATCGGAGCTCTTGACAGGCACGGTCTAGCAATTCTACATCTGATTTGGGCAGGCCCTTATACATGGAGCGAAAGTATGCCTTTTCTAGGGAAGATAATTCTTTTTCCATAGCAAATCTTGCTGACTCCTCTTTGTTAAGGGTCTCCAGCTTAGCGATGATAGTTTTAAGTTTTACTACCATAGGAGGATCATTGCTCCACAAGTCTGAGTTAGAATTTGCCCTTTTCTTGGTATCTTTGTAACCTACTGTTTGTGGATTCGTAAATTCTGTTTATCAATTCTCTGGAGTGATGGTCGCGAATACTAGTGCTCCACGACTGCAAAGTTTCAGCGGCAAATCGCTCATTTACGAAAGCAAGTTCGTAGTATTTCAAAGCAGATTTAAGGGACTTGATAACCGACGGCAGAGCCTTTGGCCCTCTATGTTTGTACAAACTGATCCATGAACTAAGCGAAAACGACGTCCCTACGGTGGACGGACTTTTAGGTTCGTCACTAAAAGTCGGGGAGTACATCACTACGAGGCTACTAGTCGCCAGTTATTTTTAAATCTAATTTTGGTATTATAATATTTGGATAGAAGCGAGGGAAGATCGGTGCTAGAATGGTAAAGCAACAATAGTGGAATAATGTAGATGGTTAAGAAATGTAATTGGGATATTCATTTTATTACGACAAATACAACTTGAAGAAAAACAAGACATGCTCTTCGCGCGCACAAAGCTGGGCATTTCAATTTGGGGTTTTACTCTTCAATTGCTGTAGTAGGAGAGAACATGTTGACACTTTTTAAAAATCTTAAAACTATGTAGCTGACAGAAATTAATTTACATATCTACTAGTATTCTTTCTAAATAACTCGCTTTTTTCTGCGAAGCAGAACCAACCTTCCCCAGGAGGGGCCGCCGGCGCAGGCGTGCGTTCTCTTCAATGCAACTTCAACCTAGTTCTTGTTTTTCTTATCATTAGCGGAATCCTCAGGCAGCTGCAACCCAGTAGTCTGAGCGATGAACTGACGTGTCTTGTGGACTCCGGTCTCCAAGCCCTTCTGACCTTCTTCAGCAAGGTCTCTCACTCCCTTTGTAATGCTCTCCACTTGGGATTGTACTTTGATGTGGGTCTCAGCAATGGCAGGAGACTTCTGCTCTACCTGCCATACAAAAGCAGCTGTATTGGCGAATGTGTGAGGCAGAAAATACTTAAATGCTGCCACGCCAAACACCACAGGAGCAGCAAACCGCACCAGAACGTTTCTACGTCGAGCAAATATAGAGCCCGACAAAGCAGAAATCAGTACGTAAATGCTGCCGGGGAGCATATCTTCATGGTCCGATTTGAGATCAGCTACTGTCGAAGTTACATTTCGTTCAATGTGGAGATACTTCTGCAGCCCAGAGTCCAGTTGATCTTCCGCGTCTCGAGATTTCTCCACTAGCCACTTGCGAGCAATTCCCACATTCTCTTCCAGGAACTCAGATGTTTTAACTTTTACACCTTCAATTGTCTCGTTCTTGATACCCGCAATGCCCTCCTTTTTGGACGAGTCAGCAGTAGTCTGCTCGAGCGGTTGAGTCAGCCCAGGGACCGGTGCAAGCTCGGCACTAGACTCATCATCATCGTAGATTGATTTCTAGTTAGATAATTGACGATATAAAATGCCGCTGTCATTCTGAGTTCTCACTTACGTCTTCGGCTCGAGCAACTGGGACAGTCAATGCAAGTGCAGAAAGCCCAAAAATAGCAGTAGTAGGCTTGTTAATGACCGACAAGAGTATACTAAACAAGAAAACGCACCCTAAAGGCCCTGGAGGCATATTTCGCAAAGTTCATGGATTTACTGTTTGAATATATCAGAGATCCAATAGATTTAAGAGGTTGACAAGGTGTGGTTAGGTTCGATCCCGAACAGGAAAATTGGGGAAGTCTACAAATGTTCAGCGTGGAGCTCGTAAGTGTGTGGAGGTCGCCTCCAGCGAGGCCCTTCCAGGGAGGGTTGTCCTTCTTCGCAGGGAGTTGATGTTCGCCGACATACATGTACTAATACAACATATTTACGAGGAACCGTTTAACAGATGTTAAAGCAATTTGCTTGGTAACATTCTATCGTTCTAATCAGATCTATAGTTGTGAATGCAATATTAAAATGCACTCAAACGATGAGAAGTTAGACTATAATGTAAAATACAGGAAAAACAAAAACATAAAAAGAATGCTTAATGACCAAGTGTCGAGATAGCTCCGGCATGCTGAGCTAGTAGAAATCGACTCTGCATTAGTTTACAGTTGGCAGTTGCCAGTTTTAGGGCTATATCAGCTGGGTAGACCGAATCCCGAATATACTGAGCCAAGCAAGCGGCGTGCTTCTTAGGTATAACCCGACATATAGAAGCGTTGCCTGTATAAGTGGTCTTGAAAAATCCCACCCCTCGTTTAGAGCAGTCCCACGTTGTGTCGTCATTGGTGAACCACGACAGCGTGTTGGTGACAAGCCTCTGAATGGCATGACTTCGCCGATTGACAAAAGTAACATCGTCCTCGAGAATCAAGCAGAGCATTCGGTCGCCCTTAGCGCACTCCTCGAGAGTACCCGCGTATTTCCATGCATAGCTTTTAATAGGTTCAGACTGCTGTACAAAGTCCAGACCTGACACAAACCTCGGTGATAATGCGTCAGCTGGTCGGAATGTCGCACTCTTAGCCTGATCACAGCTCGTGCTGTTCACAATCATGGCATCAGGGAAGTACTTGTAGACCTCGTTGAAGTTTCGCGAACAGTCTACCGTCTCAATATACGTGGAGAACCTGAGATTGAACACCTTTTCATGGTCGACGTCCCCGAGCATGAGAAACTCGACTGTCGTATACGCGAACCGGGTTGTGACCACGACAAACAAGAAAAAACAAGCCAGTACTACAATGCTCTTTTTAAAACGCATTTTTCTACACGGTCTTCCCGTGAGAGAATGCCGGTAGGACTTGATCGTTTCGCGAACCTAGTATGAGCACGTGGTCGTGATGCTCTTCTCTAATTGATTCAAGCGAGGATCTTATATAACACTACCCAACCGTGTCCAACCCTCCAAGGCACCTGGGTGCTTCTTCGAATCTACGGGTACTGACTCTGGGACCACAAGTAAAGACAGAAAGTATTTCAGCAGAGGCTGCTTTCAGACTTATTTCCCGTACGATTCCATCCGCAATTAGGTAATCTCAGCATGAACAATTGCATGATCGTGCGTCCTGAGCATGAAAAGGGTTTTGAGATTTCTGCAAATGAACTAGACCTCTCCGGTAGGGGTGTGGGAGGCAGGTGGACGTTGCTTCCTGCGGCCCCTACCGAGGAGGTGTGGTTCTGCTTGGCAGAAATCGTGAGAATGAAGTGAAATGCGCCAATGTAGCTCCATACTTTTGGGACTATTGCCAAGTAATTCTAAAAGGGGTTCTCAAAAAAGGTTTAACTAGCCAAGAAGATCGTGCCGAGACTTCCATTTTTATGATGTGTTTGTGGGTATGACTGAGTAGGGGTCAGTAGAGGGAGAATGGTTCGTTGGTTATTTATTTCATTTATTGTCAAATGGGTGAGGAAAGTCACGATGTAGGACGGCTGTGCATTGCAGAAAGTTGTGGGATACATACAATATTGTAAAACAGTTAGGCACAATACTTCCGTAACTCATATTAGACAAGCACAGTATCTAGATAGATAACATAATATATAAATAACATATGTATATAGATATATAGAGAATTCAGGAGTCTAAAAATGCCCTTCTCACCTTTAAATGCACTCATTCAATCAGTCTTGCAAGTAATCGTAGCTATTCGAGTTGTTATACCCAGCATACCCTGTCTGCCCAGCAGGCACAGGTAAACCTGGCTTCGATCCTCGAGCATGCCATCCTCCTCTTCCAGGCGCTTCAGGCATTTGCACACCACGAACATGTGCTTGTCCATAATACTGAGTGTCTTCAAACGGACCACTTTGATCGTACTTGTTGGCATGTCCGTGCACGTCATATCCAGCATATTCTGTCGAAGCGTCAAGCTGAGGAGTCTCGTATCGAGGGGGCTCGCTATATGACGACATGTTAGCGTGCGAAGAGGAAGGGTGTACATTTCTGTGATCCCGTTGGTAAGCATTGTTACTTCCACCGTATGATGACGCTGACATGGGGACGGGAGGAACTGCTCCCAGCTGAGTTGTAGAGTCTCCGTAATAGTTTGTATTTGCATCCGCAGCTTCGTAAGTGTTCGCGGAACCGGGTGTCCTATTGAGATGAGTATTCGAAACGCCTTGGCCATACGGATTTTCACCACCACCGTATCGTCCCGTCTCTCCGTACCTTTCCCCAGCATAACGGTCTCCCAATGGCTTCATTTCAACATCTCGCTCCTCATCCAGCTTCTTATACCCAGAAGACCACCTGTTATCCGGCTTGTAGTCTCCTGTATCCCCGACGTATCCATACTGAGGATTAGGATCAAAAGGCGAGGGTAGAGGTTGGGCACGCGGTTCCTGGGTCACAAACTGCGGTTGGTCTCTATACATGTTCTTATTGTGTCGGTGCGAAGAAGTACAGCAACAACAGCACGATTCCACTGCACTGACTCCTAAACACGCGCATCTTACGATGCTCAGCAGGACCCAAAGGGCTGGTCAGATTTTTTTGAAAGGCACGTGCTTCCGATGGGCTCTACCGGGGAGGGGTAGCTCGCTTCACGAGATTATTTGGTTAGCACACATACCTATTAAACTACCAATCACTATCAGGACAATGACAATGATCTTGCAAGTTTTGTTTGCCATACAGGTATCCCAACTTCTAAATGCTATGTTAGACAAATATGACATGTCTTCAACGTAACTTCCTTTGTACTTACATTCTGCCGTCGTAAGCAGTGCATCTTCTCTTTTCAGCAGGTTCCATATGTTCCTGGGACATAGCTGGGTTTCTATCCGTTCCAGCATTTTAATCTGGACCTGTGGATAAAAAACCGAGGGAGTCTACTATATATCTAATATTGCGTGGATCTGTCCTAATTTGGCGATTTCTCTCGTGGCTCAGCGAAAATGCTATTATTACATGGGGGTGTATATTAGTGTGGGGCAGTGAAGTTTGACTTCAGAATATTCTGAGAGGGACGAGTGAGAAGGCAATGCCTCGATACAAGTCAAATTCTGCAAAGCAGAGCCAGCCCTCTCTGAGAGACACGCTTGAACTTCACGTGTATAAACGGCTAGATTAGGTAGATGTTAGCTAGATAAAACTAAAGATACTATGCATGTCTACGTACCGGCGTCCACAGTTGGCGAGATATTTGTCAATGACCTTGCGCGGGGTCTGGAAACGCTCTCGGTTGAGTTCAGCGAGGGCGTCCAACTCGCGGGCTGTGTCACCGGATTGGCCCTTGACTTTGTCAACGTTGAACAGCGAGTCAAAATACAGCAGTTGGTTGTACAGGGCTTTGTCTGTGTACTCGTAGCTGGTAATACCCCGACAGTTGCCTTGCTCGCCAGGACACACCCTGCCATAGACTCTGATCTGGCGAGTGCGGACATTGCACACGGGTTCGTCACATACGATCCAACCGGCGTAGTAGTTGGAGATTTCGGCGCGAATGGTGTGTTCAAGCTGAGCATTGACCCGAGTCATGGGGATACTCTGTTTACACGAAGGGCATGAAAGTCCAGTAGCTGACACAGTCTTTGCCTCGTTGTCCTGAAGGCCCGTAAAGGGGAATTGGTGCGAACATCCACACGTTAATATCAAGCGGTTTGCACTTTTAAACCGCTCATCATCGCTGATTGTTGTTTCCAGCTGCTGGTATCGATCAACTTCTTGCGCACTGCTAGAGTCTACAATCCGGTGTTTCTTCACATCCAGACCCATGCACTCTGCTAAGCGCACTTTGTCAGTTCCAGGAACGTTGGCACACACTCTTTCCAGCGGTGGTAGCACCTGCATTAGCAGATAGTACTCGCCATCGATGCTCAGCCCTAGTTTCTTTACTTCTGGAACAGTGTAGGCTCTTTCAGCAGGGGATTTCCTCTCTGGATTATCACTACTATCACCAGTAATCACGTAGGAAATCACATCGTCTGCTTTCACGATTTCACCGCTCTCCAATCTCCTCAGTGCTACCTGCACGTGCGGTAGTTTCTTGCCATCTGGGTAGTCCTTTGGGTTTTTGCCCAGTTTGTTCCGAATGATGTACTGCTGAATGGGGATCTCGTTTGACCGAACTTTGGCTGCCAGAACCTTCAAATAGTCATGAATATTCTCCAGTGCAACGTCTGACTGCTCCTCGTACAGAATCTGATTCAGAGCATACATGGAAGCGTTCTTAGAGAGCTGACTGTACTCTCTACGCTTCAGATCGAGCCCCTTCACCTCGATCTCAGTCTCAATTTTCCCCTGCAATTCACTCATGTTGAGTGCCGCATATTTCTTCTTGGCATTGAGAAGTAAACGCTGGAAAATATTATCAATGTCAATTTCCAGCAGCCGATACCGATCGTTCACTTTTTTCTTAAACTCATGGCCAATCTTCAAAGCCTCCTCGTACGTGGTCACGTTGGTGTTAATCATGACTGAGTCGGTGTCACCGTACACGACCTGCAAACCATTGAGCTCCGCGAGTTCTTTGGTGTTGTTCAAAATCTCTCGCCCTTTATAGGTAGTCAACATAGCGAGAGGTAAGGCGTAAAATCGTGAATATTTAAAACCCAGACAACCGTACATGGAATTGGCAGTCAACTTCAGGGCCTGCTGCCGAATATCCCATTGAGCTTTTTCAGTGGGCGTAGCTTTTGGGTTCTTCATGAAAGATTTCACCTCTCTTCGACGTTCCACGAGATTCTTAATCAACCGTGGAAATATTCCGGGGGCGACACCGCTGTCAGGGATCTCAGGTTGCTCATCATCTATGCTTTGGCACTTTGAACGGTCAACTGTCGTGAAGCAGATGTTGTACTCCTGGATGATACTCGGATAAAGACTGTTAAAATCCATGACCAGGATAATAGTCTTGTACAATCCCTTTTCGGGCTCAAACACCAACCCTCCTTGGTACTTGCTCTTCGATGGGTTGGCTGTCATTACCGTTCCATACTCGGATTCATCATGCTCCTGCTGTGCCCTTTTCCCACTGGCTTGGGGCGTTTGCTTGTCAGGGACAATGTACTTTTGATTCGTGAACTCGTGAAGCAAGATAAACTCATTTCGATCAACCCTGGAACCAGTCATGGTCCTAGCCCAAGAGTTGCCCGCCAGGTTAGTAAGCTGCTTTGACAGAGCTAGGAGCTGAATTCTGAGCATAATAGCCGCAATGATATATGTGTCCTGCTCATTATGGACCATGAAGTCAACGAGGCCCTTGGAATCATTAATCCTCGCGTACTTGGTTGCGTCAATATCGATATCCTGTCGGTGATAGTTCAAGTACAGGTTGCACATCTCGGTGAGCGACCAAGAATCGCATTTGGTTGTCATGGACTTTCCAAGGTCATTTGAAAGATCGCACAGCAGTCTCCCGGCCATGACCTGGCGATTCCCGAATAGGCTCGTAGATCTGCCAAAGGATGAGGGCCAACGTTGTCTCTTGAGACGACCTATTTTGTGCCAAAAGTTGATGTTACGGTCCTGCAATCGGTGAAGCAAGATATTTAGATGAACATTTTCCAGCTGATGACCCACGATAACATCGGGATCATGTTTCTGCATTTGAGTAAGAAAGTAGTTGAGCAAGGCCTGTTCAGATTTTTGAGTCACAGTGGTTTTTGATTTACCAGATTTTTCAAGTTCAGCCTGTAATCCAGCGGGGAAGACCTTGGACGGTGGTCTCATGACTGTAAATACTGAAGAATTCAACTGCTCCGCCGGAACAGTTGTGTCATGCTGGACTTCATGATAAATCCGCGCGCTGATGGTAACGATTTCTTGTTTATTGTGCTCCTGGTTCATGATCGTCCGGACAGACAGACTCATTACAGTCATTGTGGGTGTGACCAAAGAAGGGTCGTTGATAACTGATATGTCAAATGGGTGCTCAACACCCGTTCCAAACTTGCACCACGATAAATTAGCAGCTGCAGTACTGAAGTCACTGTCCTTGATTTCCAGCCAGCAAGGACCCATTACTTTTCGACACAGGACGAACTGCTCAAAGAGATTTGTTCGAGTGCCAAAAACGTGACTGAAAGTCTCGCCTGCCAAATCTTCAGGCAACTGGGCCTCATTGAAGGGCAAGAGCACTTTCAAATACTCTGCCTCTTTGGGAATATCTGAGCGTTCGAAGCAATACTTCCTCATTGACTTTTTCGACCTGAACTCCTTGATGCCCATTGATGAGAGTAGCGATGACACCTCTTCATAAACATCAGAGATATCAATATCTTCATCATCGGTCCCTCGTCGGAACTTTCTGGGAAGAAAATAGATATCTCTGCACAGTCCTGAGATTTGTACGCACCCGCTGACATAGGTGTTTGAGTCATTATTGAGCTTGGCTTTCCCAAACAGAATGAGGGAATCAGGAGTTTCATAGTAGTCCATCCAAAAAAACTTGAGAACTCCGTTCGAGTCCGTGAGGTCTTCTTTGTGGAAACTCTTACCTGAAAGAGGGTCCTTGAATACCTGAACGTGGTTTTCGATGTTGGACCAGCTTGGAGTTTCAAATTGACCATCGTCCGAAGGGATGTCCGACTTGGGTTCTTCCTCTTTGACCTCCAAATCATCAGAGATATCTCCTGGAAGAACCCTAGGCACCTCTGGCAAACGGGACGATTTAACTGAGGTGATGTTGACGCGTCTGGTAGCCTTTGTACCGGTTAAGGGGGCCTTTAGAACTAAATCTTCGTCATCGTCGTCGTCTTCACGTTCTTCAATCTTCACATCTACTTGTTCTTCCAATTCCATGGCATCAACTTGCGGATTACTATCATTCCCTAGTGGCTCCGCATCTTCCATATCAAACCCACCATCGCCTACAGGATCATCTGAAGTGGGAGTCACTCCTGTGGGAGGAGAAGAAGGAACTTCTCGTTTAACCTCAGGTTTTGAAACTGGAGAAGCAGACCTTTTAGTTTGAGGAACAAGCTTGCGCTTGATTCCACTACTGGGTGACTTGCCAGACGACGATGAAGATGCAGGAGCCGTGGCAAGTCCACCAAGCAGATCGTCCATAAATGCAGCATCTTCAGTATCGTTGGTTTTTTTCTAGTTAGCTGGACCTGATCTCGACTTAAACTTTCCATTATCGTGCTCGCGAAAAAAATACATACTACTGGCACTTTTGCAGCCTGGCTTGCAGCTTTTCTAAACAGTGGATTCAAGTTTCCATCAATCTTCTTCTGCCCACGCAGGTTGTCCTTCGACTTCTTTGATTTCTTTCGTGTTGACGAATGCTCTCGGTCGGATTCGTCCTCTGAATAGTAGTTGTGCTTGCCCTCTTCCCAATAGTCTGTTCCATTATCCACATAACCTTCGCCGTTGTCGTCCACGACAAAGTCGTCTTCCATTAACCGTTCCTGCAGATGCTTTCTATATCCATCATTATCGACTTCGTCGTAGATATCCTCGTTGTCGGCAGTATATGCAGCAGCGCCTGTTTTACCGGCCTGCTTGAGAGCCTTGAGCTCAGCAAGTCTCTGGCGTCTGTCAACTGCTGGCATCGTGTGACGAACCTGGGATGTGGAGATTTGTGTAATAAAAGAATTAAGAAAGAGGTAATTAAGAGAGACGCGTCTACGACGCGTTCCAATTAACGATTGGGATCGACAAAGGTGCAAGGTGAGTTGTGTAACAAAATCAGCCGCATGGGATAAACTTGTGTCAAGGTTAACAATCCGGGTAAATCTGGAGATGTTAGTCGATCAGTTCAAACGATAGTTTATTGACGATCTCTCTCTCGGTAGCCACCCGCAATCAACTTTGAATGTATTGAGAGAGGAAGGAATCTACCAAACAGTAGTTTGACATCAGAAATAGCGCAGTAAGCACTGGGAACTGCGGTTATACTATCGGTTTCCAAGAAGGGAGTCTCGAATATCTTTGTTGTGCTCTAATTACCGGCCACCTTACGAAAGAAACTCCTGTTTTCGGCCCCCCCCCTCTCAGTGTGTATCTTTGACTTTCGACACCCACTTATTGTATTTGTAAGGAGTGTATAGTCACCCAGAGATACTACAAGATCTGTTAAATATGTCCGATGAACGATCTCCCACGTCATATTCTTCGTTTGACGAACTCTGCGAAGCAGTGACTATTCAGCTGTACGAACTCACGGCCAATATCAAAATAGTTCAAAGATACATTTCTAAAATACCAGAAAAGACCACCAGTTCATCTGAAACAGGATTGGAGCAAGAATTCCAGGAGCTTACAAATGATGTCACAGAACGGTTCAAGTCTGGTGGAGAGCTTGTCAAGGCTCTTCAAGACTGGGACACGAGAAAGTTGAATAGCACGCAGCAATTCAGTCAGGAAAGTCTAGCAAAGGAGTACACGGGCATGTTGCAAGAGTACAGAAATCTGCAACGCAGAGCTGCTGACAAGGAGCGCAAGCTCATGCAGTACTTGCAGGCGAATATGGCTGCTCATGACCAGGAACAACAGCCCACTGAAAGGACTCCTTTAATTGATCAACAACAACAGCAGCAGCAACAGAGTCTGACGTTGGACGTTGTAAACCAAGACGAAGTAGAATTCCAAACTAGCATCATTCAAGACAGGGAGTCTGAAATCCAAGATATCGAACGGGGTATCACCGAGGTTAATGCGATTTTCCGCGACTTGGGGGTTCTCGTAAGCGAGCAGGCCCCGATGCTTGATACGGTTGAGGAAAATGTGTCCAATCTGGCAACAAATACCAAGAATGCATCTCGGCAGTTAGATCAGGCAGATGCGTATCAGCGAAAGAGGCGGAAATGGTCATGCATGGTACTTACTATCCTGATCGTTATATTGCTGGTCATTGTTCTGGTTGTAATGGCATGAACCGTGGCATGAAGATTGTTTCCGGGAATAATCCCGTATGCATTAATCTGTCCTTGAAAGAGTCTGGACTTTACTGTTGATACTTTGGATTTCATTTCACCACCGCAAGCTAAATGCTTTTATGTCTGCACAGTTTACTCATACTGCTGCACGCAAGCCGATTGTTATATACCCATTTATATAACTGGCGAAAAAGCAGCAATGGATTGGAACTAGAGTGGTTTCTTCTTATCTCTTCATTTGTTCTGTTTCACGTTTTTTACTCTTTTTATTTGTATTTTTTTTTCTTCCTGTCCCAATTTATAATCTCTGTCTTCCCCATGTTGAAAACTGCTTCTTCGCTACTCTCGTTGCTTACTCTTGTTCATGTCGCGAAGTGTATTCCTGCTGCCACCGCAGACAACCAGTGGGAAGCCGAAATCCACCCCCGAGCGATTAGCCCCAAGATTATGGTATCTGACCCGAGTTCACTTAAGGTAGATACCGTTCACCAGATTACTGGTTATTTTGATCTTGGCCAAGATAAAAATGACCATCTGTTTTTCTGGTTCTTTGAGTCGCGCCATAACCCAGCTACTGACCCCGTGGTTCTATGGCTCAACGGTGGGCCCGGGTGTTCTTCATTGGAAGGCCTTTTTTTTGAGAATGGGCCTGCAAAACTCGACGACGATTTAAACCTGCACCGGAACGCCTTTTCATGGAACCGAAACGCCAGCATTCTGTATTTGGACCAACCTATCAACACTGGGTTTTCCTATAGTGATCAGAATAACGTCAGTAGCACGGTGGATGCTGCGAAAGACATGCTTGCCTTTCTCAACATCTTCTTTGCGACTTACCCTCAGTATAGCCATCAGAAGTTCCATATTGCAGGGGAGTCTTATGCGGGGCATTACATTCCAGTGCTTGCTTATGATATTTTGCGACAGCCGACAAAGTCGTTTAACCTTTCGTCGGTTTTAATTGGCAACGGACTTGTGGATCCTCTGACTCAGTATCAGTACTACCAGCCTATGGCGTGCGGACAGGGCGGTTACCACTCTGTACTGAGTCCTTTTACTTGTGATGCTATGGAAATCGGTCTACCTGCCTGTACCTCTGCCATCCAGCAATGCTACTCTGATCCCAGCAACAAAGATCCATGCAGATTTGCGAGCGAAGTGTGCAGCGTAACTGAGATGCTGGCGTATCAGCGGAGTGGGTTGAATGTCTACGATGTCCGGCGAAATTGCGATCCGGGGACTGATTTATGCTATAGCCAACTGAGCAATGTGGAGCGATACCTTAACCAAGGCAGTGTAAAGGCTGCGATTGGGGCTAAATCCGACCTTACTTTTCAAAACTGTAACACCAACGTCAACGGTGCGTTCAGCGAGGCAGGTGATTGGATGCAACCTTATTATTTGGAGGTCGGTGCCATTCTCAACGCAGGGTTGCCGGTTCTTATTTATGCTGGAGATAAAGATTTCATTTGCAATTGGCTGGGCCAGCGCGCTTGGACTAAAAATCTGGCCTGGGCAGGTCAAAACCAGTTCAACCAGGCGTCTACTGATCCGTGGCACACTCCAAAGGGCCAAGCCGGTGAAGTCACAAACTACGGGCATTTTACGTTTCTCCGGGTGTTTGGGGCGGGACATATGGTTCCGTATGACCAGTCTGAGAACTCGTGGTACATGCTCAACAGTTGGTTGAACTCAGATTTTGGGTTTCAGAAGCCACCTGTGGAGGCAGAGGTCAGCAAGGTAGAAGTAGCGCAGATTCTGAATGACCCGAGTGTGCACTACAAGCCATTGTACGCAATGGGAAAGCAGTGAGAAAATGTGAGGTATTTTTGATACCTTACGAGGAATATAATCAACTATGTGAATGCGAATAAAAAAAGAGCAGATTTTTCACAATGGCTGACGGCGAGGTGAATTTTGCAAACTGTTTGTATCTAAGTAGTAGTGACTAGAAGTATACTATGTCCGCAAGGTGTTCGGCGAGATATAACTAGAGAATGATTCACATTTTTGTCATACTGAGCAGAGTGTCTAGATGTATTTTTTACTAGAGGTTTGATTAAATTGATGAGTTATATTTGAATCCGTGTAGTGCATTTGGAGCGCCAAGGTTAGTACGGATGAACATCAACTTGTGTAGTACTCCTACAGCCAAGGGATATTTTTCTTGTCCAATCTTCCACACGTTGTATATTTCCACATAGCTTCTCTTCTGATCAGGGAATTACTCAGACTGTAAACAGCCCAATTAAGGATTTTGGAAAAGTCATGGAGCTAACCGTGGGAAAGCACTTGAGACTTAGATCATTGATTAAGCACGTTTGGCAGTAGAAAAGTAATAGTGAGAGGCACAAGAAATCGAGTGTGACATGATTGTAACGCTCAAACATAAAAATGGAGAATACGGACTACGGATTACGAAGTAAGATCATAGATTACAATCATCACACTATCAATTGAGCTCAATGTCTTTTTCATTCTGCGAAGCAGAACCAAGCCTCCCCGATAGGAGCCGCGCCTGGAGCGAGCTTGACCACCTTCATTCATGGCAGATATACATTTCGTGAAATAAATATAGAAAATAGAGTCAAATGGCAAGAGGGATGGTTAGATAACAGTTGACAGCCGTTATGACTCTCGGACACCGATCGAGCCGTATGATGATGTAAATGTGACTGCAGGTCTATTTACCCGTATTTCTCAAAGCTGTGCGATAAGAGAGTATCCGACGGTGGTGCTCGCTTTCGGGGGGGCCTACCGGGAAGGTTCGGTTTCGTTTCGCGCAAATTGACTACGGAGTCCATAATGTCATTTCTAGGGTTCTTTGATCATGTCCACATCTGGCAGCGTCTCTTCTCAAGAGATTCAGTTTTCCTGCAAGTACACCGATTGAGATGCAAAGTTCCCCAAACAAGCGAGATAGCGGACCCTTCTCCAGTTTACACTCACTAACACAGCAATTGATCGACGAGGCACCCAGCCTTCTTATATAAGTCCACTATACATCCATAAAGTTTAGAAGTCACTCAACCAGCAGTAACCAAGGTGTGTAGTTTTATTGTACGGTTGCGAAGGTTAAAAGTAAGTAAGGTGATGAGATTGTAACGATTGGTATCAATTGATTGCTTAACAGGGCAGGTCTTGCTGTGTTTCCTCCTTTGCGTTCAGATTTGTGTTTTGTTGTACGATTGAGCAAAATAGCAACATGTGGCATTGAATATCAAAACAGCCGACAAGGTGGCGAGACAAAAGTTAGAAAACATGGATTATGGGGGGAATTGACAGTTCAAACAGGACTTGGGGATCGTTTTGTTCATTTGCAAATAAACCTCTGCGATTTGCTTCATTCGCCTCTCACTTCTCCCTTCCCATTGTTTTCATCTGTTTTCATCTTTTCCGCTTTGTCTTTGGTGTTTCTTTTGGATAAAGAAGTCATTGCCTGTTCTTTCTATCAGATAAAGCTTCTTGCCAAAAATAAAAGCTTCCAGGGAAAACAAACCTCCCCCTAACCAGAAATGAAATTTTCCAAACTCTCTTTGTTTCTCACTGCTGCTGCAGTGGTCTCGGCTGCAGTCCCTGACCACGAACAGTTCAAATTCGAACTACCCAAAGCCCAGTCTCTGATCCACAAATCAGCGACTGAGTTGCTTAGTAAGTTGGCCCAAGAAGTCGGTCAAACCATCCAGGACATCCCTCTCGAGGCCTTCGATGCCTGGGCCGAGGTTCTCATGACCTACCCTAAGTCTGTCGGAGAATTGACCCTTCAGACCTCCCAGCAGCTGGCCAAGAAAATCACTTCCAAGGCCAAAGAAACGACCTCCAAGTTTACTGCCCCCATCAATCCCCAAGACTGGCTGTACGTTGTTGAGAACGAGAATTTGCCCGAGCACAGTCTGCGAGTCAAGAGTCCCGAGGAGCTTGGAGTCGACTCAGTGAAGCAGTACTCTGGTTACCTTGACGTCAAGGACGACGACAAGCACTTCTTCTACTGGTTCTTTGAGTCTCGAAACGACCCTGAAAACGACCCTGTAGTCCTGTGGCTCAACGGAGGGCCCGGATGCTCCTCTTTGACTGGTCTCTTCTTCGAATTGGGTCCCTCATCCATCGGCGAGGACTTGAAACCTATCCACAATCCGCACGCCTGGAATAACAATGCCTCGGTTATCTTCCTCGATCAGCCTGTTAACACCGGTTACTCGTATTCCGGCAACACTGTGAGTGACACCGTGACCGCCGGTAAAGACGTCTATGCGTTCCTCAGCCTCTTCTTTCAGCAGTTCCCCGAGTACAACAACCAGGAGTTCCATATCTCGGGAGAATCGTATGCCGGCCACTACATCCCCGTGTTCACTGATGAGATTCTCTCCCACGACGACCGCAACTTCAACGTCTCCTCGATCCTCATCGGCAACGGCTTAACCGACCCACTCAACCAGTACGACCAGTACCAGCCTATGGCATGCGGTGGGGGAGGACACCCTTCCGTGCTCTCTGAGAGCGAATGTCAGGATATGCTCGACGCTCAGCCTAGATGCAACGCCCTAATCGAATCCTGCTACAACTCGGAGTCCGTGTGGACCTGCGTGCCTGCTACCATTTACTGTAACAACGCCATGATGGGACCCTACCAGCGAACCGGCCTCAATGTCTACGACATCCGAGCCCCCTGCGGCGAAAGCTCCCTCTGCTACGACGAACTGGCGTACGTCACCGACTACCTCAACCAGCCCGAGGTCAAGAAGGCCGTCGGTGCTCACGTTGACACCTACACCGACTGCAACTTTGACACTAATCGAAACTTTCTCTTTGCCGGTGACTGGATGAAGCCCTACTACCACGCCATTACTCGAATTTTGGCCAGCGACATCCCTGTGCTCATCTACGCTGGAGACAAGGACTTCATCTGTAACTGGCTCGGCAATGAGGCCTGGACCAAGGAGCTCGAGTGGAGTGGAGCCGAGAAATTCAGTAAGGCTACCCCCAAGTCCTGGAAGCTGAACGGCGAGGAGGTCGGAAAGGCTACCAACGTCGACCATTTCACCTTTTTGCGAGTCTACGATGCCGGTCACATGGTCCCTTTCAACCAGCCCGAGGCCGCTGTCGACATGTTAAACCGATGGGTCTCAGGTGACAGATCTTTCCAGTAGCTATGAATGGCCATACAGTGTAAAAGCTAGCAATTATACAAATACGTACTGTGATTCTCGCCTCCGGCGGGGCCACTCCGTGGAGGTTGGTCCCGCTTCGCGGGATTCTTGTAGTACTAATGTACTGGCTTTGTAGTTCATTCATTCCAACAATGTCTTCCGGATAATGTTACAGAGAAAACACCGTGGCAAAGTCAAGTAAGATCACTCAATCTCAAAGTTAATATCATTCAATATTGCACAAAAGGTGTAACCTCATTTTATATAAGGATTCTTTCCAGATCTCTACCTATTTACAACAATACATACTTTTACCCACTTCTAACTCTCTAAGTAAGCGGACAATATGCGTACAATATGAACACACACTTCAAGGCACTACTTGGCCCTGGAAGGACAGCTCATAAGCAAATATGTACTCACGGTGCTTCTCAAATTGTGAAAGAGCCGCCTCCACCCAATATGACTCTTTGTACTCCGCAACTCAACAGACTAACTTTCCCTATTGTTCTCCATAATGACTCTTTGGACATCTTCGAAGATAGCCCATAATCGGGAAAGGATCGTCGGACGGCTGCATAATATGCATCTCAGCATTATTATTCTAGCCGTGCAACCGTGCCTCAAGATAACAGACTTGTAAGTTTAGAGAGAAAGATATGGGGACTAAAGATAACAAAACAGAGGGATAAGGATGGATTACACCCTATGATCTTGCTGAAGACAAGCAGAGCATAGGCGGGTAGTAAGTATAGATCATACAGAACCGTAAGAAACGGGTTGTTATAGTAGTAATAGTAGTTAATAGAAATCTATTAGATAAATACATAATTTTAAAGCTATTTCTTCGGAACTCTCAACTCTCAAAGGACAGAGAGAAAGATTCCATGCATTTACAATAAATAAAACTGACAGGACGCGATCTGACCAGTTACTTTTTAAACCAACTTCCTTGTGCTAACATTTCAAAGAATAGTCAACGATTAGCCAAAGCTCACCTCAACGATGGGCTTCCTCCAAAGTAGGAGCCGCCGGAGGCACAGCGAGAAAGCCGTTTACTCCTCAGATGAAACTGACGAAGCATAGTTAACACTACTACTGCTCATAGTGCTCGATACTGAGGGTCTGGCAGCAGCGGGTGCAGCGGCGCCTTTCTTGTTCCACCAGGCGTTCTGAGTGATGCAAGCACCACCACAGCATCCACAGTCCAAGTGATGAGTGGTGTCGGTTTGAGAATCTTGCATGATCAATGAAGGGTGGTGTCGAGGTACACCAGTATCGCCCTTGGACTTGTCATGAGGGATGTAGATGTTGTCAAGGAGAGTATTTAAACGATTTGAATCCATGGTGTATGTATGTGTGTGTGTGTGTAAAAGAGTAAGATGCGAAAAATGCAGCGAAGCTCTAAAGTGAAAAGGTCTTAAGACTTGTATTACGTCCCAAATGGTTTGGAGTTTTGGATTCAACGAGTATAATTCCTCGGGCCCTGCCTTCTTATATATCTTTGGATTTTTTTAGGTGCGGAAAAAGCCTCGAAGTTTCTTTTTGAGACCCCACCGATTTCGAGGTCATCAACGTCCACATTTGGAACATCGCCAATAACGGCCAAATGTAAAGAAATGTAAGGAATTGTATGGGGATGTATATTAGGTAATCAGCAACCCACGCCCTACGGCGACTAAAAAAAAATCTCTGCACTCTTCAAGCTTTAAAGCTAATAATACATAATTACCCTCAACCTCAACGAACTCGTGTGCTGAGTATACGCGCTTTAGCCTTGTGCTCACAGGAGTAGCCGACATTGCCGCCAACGTGTAGAAGAGTAATTGCCGGGCACAAAGAGAGGAGGGTAAGACAAGTCTGCTGGTGTTCGCGTATAGCTATATGAGTGAGAGATATAATAATAGATAATAATAGATTGATATCTAAGTCTACGTGTGTATAAACAGACGTTTTTTTCTTTTATCCCCTGAAGTTACTCTTCTGTTTGAGTCAAATATTTTACCCAAACAGACTCTAAATTATGCCTCAAATCGCCCATATCGCGTTATCTGTTGCTCTCCTCGCGCGTTAATTAAATCCAACAGATTGCCAAATCGTGTTCAAATCGCAAAGCTTGTTTTTTACAAAATGTATGACATACGTATTAGGTAATACATATTGAACATGGAGCCGCAGCCGTTTGGGCCGCTCGTGTAAAAAGAGTGTGGAAAAAAGTTTCACTTAGACGACTTGAGTTTCTGAAAGCAAAGGAGGGCTGTTGAGTACGTTCTAAAACAGATCGTTAAGGTTGAGCAGCAGAACAAAGCAACGTGTATACGTTGGCCTCCTTCTTAGCACCCTTGGCTAACTATACTTCTATCTATACATCTATCTATAACCTCTATCTATAGTGATCGCACGCCTAATCTCTTGAACTTACTGATACAGAATACCAAGCGATCAAAAGATATGCTATGCAGAGCCGTAGTAAATACAAGGCGGAACAACACATGGCGTCACGGCATCATATGGGGCAAAGATAAGTGTGCTATCTTGTATACTAATCAATAGATAGACAGATAGTGTGTTTATACTGACCCTAACAGATAAAGCTTATCTTTAGCATTCACTTATTGACTGAATTACTACTCGGCACACCACTGACTGAGCTGTGATAATAGATAGTGTCCAACTGCCAAAACCCCCAACTTTGGTCTCGTGATCATTTCGATTGCTTGCTGTTGAGTCAGGTCGCTTGTTCCACCCCACACAAATAGCGGCAGCAATACTCATCGTATCCATTTTACCCCTGAGTTGCATTACCCCACAAAGTGGTATAACCGCCGAGATCGTGAATGCCAGCAACCATGTCACGTCATCTCTATGAGATGGCAGGTGGATGCTCGCCTCCGGCGCGGCCACTCCGTGGAGGTTGGTCTGGCTTCGCGGGATTGGATACTACGAATAAAGTTCATCCTCCAGACCTTCACCCGGCACAATTACAGAGAAGCTTTTAATAAGAGCTGTAGTACCTGTTGTCTATCAATATAAGGTCCATCGGTAATCTTATAAATCAATCTGTCTAGAAATACATTTGAGACACGTATAATTCCATACGATATGGTTTTCAGAGTCGACGAGTCCACTTGAAGCTGTCGTCATCAGGCTCAAATCTGTAGTTACAAGGAGTTTGATACAGCGTTGATTTTAAAACATCTGTATGATTCTTTCGTGCAGTAGAGATGGGTAGGTATTTAGTTAGTTGGAGTTGTCGTACGCTGGCTATCTGTGTATCTTTTTAAAATTGATATTACTGTTGTGTCAAGATTGAATAAGCTAAGTTACCGCAGATATTAGCGGAAAGCATGTGTCTGATTTACTGCGTATAAAGTTCTAGTTAAAGCAAGTCATGTTTTATTATGCCCATCACATACTCCACCTGGCTCATTAACACTGGGTATTCGGCCAAGCAGAATCAACCCTCCCCTGGAGTGACCGCCGGAGGCGCATCCCTTTATCACAGGGCAGGAGCATCGGCTTTCTTATTATCTTTCGTGCCTGTATGCTCTTTGCCCTCTGTTTCCTCTTCATGTCCCTCTTCCTTCGATCTTTTGCTCGTGCTCTTGCTGTTGCCCTTGCTCTCTTTCTTGTCATCACCCTCTCTATGTTCTCCCCCGTTCTCTTCTTTCAGCTTCAGATGGCTGAGATCGTTAATAATTTTATCAAACTTTGAATTAGCAGCTTGCAAATCTTTGGCGTCTTTTTCATTATCGCTAGCTTTAGTTCCTTTCGACGGCCATCCACACATTTCCATGAACAGCTCCACCTGCTCGTCACAGTCTCCCAACGCCAGTACATCGTTCGGCCTGGATCCTAAATTCCCCACCTTTTCAATGTTGAAAAGCAACCGAACACAGTCCTTAGGGGCCATATCAGGTAGTTGAGAAAAGGGACTAACGGTGAGTGAGGTGCCGGCCACAATAACCAGATCCGCATGGTGGGGCAGGTCTTGTTCAATTGAATCAAAGAAAAGCTCAGGAAGCCCCTCGCCGAAAAAGACAATGTCAGGTTTGACAATTCCGCCTCCCTTTGTTGAACACTTTCTGTTCTTGCAACGGGGGACTGAGACTGTAGAGGTTTTTGAAGGCTCGACGTTGCTCTTCTTACTCCCATTCTTGTTGTTGTTATTATTCTCTTCATCATCTTCAGCTGCCTTTCCGAGAAGGATATCCTTCAGATCTTGAACAGACATCTCGCAGCCACAATCAATACAGTGGTTCTTAGCAAATGAACCGTGGGCTTCGACAATCTTGTCGTGTGAAACCCCAGCTATTCGTTCCAACGTATCAATATTCTGTGTATACACTCGCCTTAGATAGCCCTTTTCATCGACCATTCTCATGAAAGCATGAAATTTGGTCGGATCGAACTGACCCGGGTACAGTTCCTTAGCCAGTGTATAGAAAGCTTCGGGTCGCTTCCGTAGGTACGAAATGTCAAAGACAGCTTCGGGGTACGGAAGATTCAAACGTTGTAAGTTTGAGTATATCCCAGTCCCAGGTGTCCTAAAATCGGGAATCCCTGCTCCAGTAGAGATTCCTGCCCCAACCATGAACACCACATTTTCGTATTTGCCGTGAGCCAAGTCGTCGGCGACCTGGTCAAGAGTGGGCATGGTCTTTAGTACTTTGGAGATGTGTTGTAAAGTGTCAAAGCACGGATTAACGGTACAATTCGAGATGGCGATCATGCAGAATGGGGGGAATGAAAGGTGGGGTGTGTGACGTATGCGACTGTAAAACTTCATGGTTATACGACGATACGTTAGTGGTACGAGAAGGTAGGCTAGGTCTGACAGGCCGTTTTGAAGCAACACCTGTAGCTGCCCCCGACCGCACACTCGCAGAAAGTGATGTGAGAAGAGCTTCAACTTTTTTTTTGCAGCATTCGTCATAGCTCAATCACTCGCAGTTTGTCGGCACTCCTAGAGAGCAGAGAGCATACTGCCCAAAGCTCATTTTTTTCTTCCAAACTCGATCGAAAGGAAATACTCTGACTCCACACTGATACAGCATGCAGTTCTATATCCGAGTCTTGTACGTTAAAATTGATTCTAGTACACTTGTCATTCTACAATTTCGGCCAACAAATAAAGGTCGGTGTGGTGACAAGATGCCTATCTGAAACACATCTTATCTGCGACATGCCGTATAAGCGAGAGATTATACGACGGGTATTGAAACGGGTATTGAAACTTAGTTGGTGGATAGCTGATTGACCACAGAATGGAATATATCCTTTACCGACTTCAATAGTGGTTAATTTGTGGACAGTTGGTAACATTTTTGTACTCGTCTTGCGTACCAAGTACCTTAAAGGTCTCCCATAATTTTGATTCAGCCGTACAATGTAGTAAGTTGCACACTACAGTATATCGCCTGCAACCATATCTTATAACAGTCCCACATCGGCCTACCGGAGTTAATCAACATACTAGACCTCTGTACATATAAATTTATTAGCACTATAAGGATCCCCAGCAAGTTACATTCCTGTAAGTCGTTCTGTGTCCCTTCAATCCATTGTAAATATAAACTTTACGACTCACGGTGCAACACGTATCTCTCACCTCACCCAAAAGTTACCCTCCAACACGCGAACCACTCAAGACCGCAAAAACAACACTAAACCTCCTGGAACCTAATATCCAACATCGACTTCTTTCCATTGCCATTATTTTTTTCATCATTAGACCCTATCAATTCCGCGTCATTTCCTGACCTATTGGACCTGCTTGGACTCCCTTGTATATAATCTTTTGTTTGATTAACCAATCTATTGCTTCACACCGGTAGTTTCCTGCCGAATCGAAAAAAGGATCCTTGGTTGTGGGAAGTTCAGTAGAAAAATCCCGCCTCGCTTGTTTATTCGTTGAACGATAAAAAGGTCCCCATTAGACGACAAGAAAGGGTTGTGTGAAGTAGGAATATTGTAACAGGAGAATTGCTGGCGCTACCTGGTACAAAAGAAAGAAAGAGATTCAACACACGGTCGCAGCTTTTGAAAAAGATTTAAAGCACACCAAAAAAATCCTCAGGATTGATAGGATCAACCCGAAGAGGAACTTCAATTCTTCAAAAGGGAAATAACTGAAAAGATACAAAACGCAAATCTTAAAAGCAAAATAGCCACCAAATGGAACAACAAATTTCGGCCAACGACGAGCTATATCCGCTGGCCCTGCTCATCGATGAGCTTAAACACGACGATGTCACCTTACGGTTAAATGCGATGCATCGTCTTAGCACCATTGCCCTAGCTTTGGGCAAAGATCGCACCCGTCAGGAACTCATCCCATTTCTTGAAGATGTCACACAGGAGGACGAAGATGAGGTGCTGACAGTGTTGGCCGAAGAGCTAGGCAGCTTTGTGCCGTATGTTGGTGGACAGGAATATTCATACGTGCTCATCCCTCCGCTGGAAGCTCTTTCTGCAGTTGAGGAACCTCTGGTTAGAGATAAGGCCGTTGAATCCCTCAACCACATCTGTGCTGAAGTCAACTCAAGCACAGCTGAAGAGCACATTGTCCCGCTCATTAAGCGACTCTCCTCCACCGAATGGTTCTCAAGCCGTGTTAGTGCTACGGGGTTGTACGCAGCTGCAATCGCAAGGGTCTCCCCGGAGTGCCAGCTGGAACTACAGTCGCTATATAAAGATCTGACGCAGGACGATGCGCCTATGGTGCGACGAGCAGCTGCTAACAACTTGCCTCGGGTCATCGAAGCGCTCCCTGAAGTGACATTCGAGGGAACCCTGCAGCAGATATTCCAGGCACAGGTGACGGACGACCAGGACTCTGTACGATTACTCTCGGTGGATATCCTTATTGCCATTGCCGAGTCGCTAAGACAACAAGGAGTGACCAAGTACAACTCTGAGCTCATCAATTTCACCATGGAGCTCTTCAACGATAAAAGCTGGAGGGTCCGGTATATGGCGGCAGACCGGTTTGAGAAGCTGGCTTCACGGCTGGACAGTGCCGAGTCTCGCGAGCGGTTCGTGCCTGCTTTTGTCAAGCTCATGCGCGACTCTGAGGCCGAGGTGCGTACGGCAATCGCCAAGCAAATCCCTGGTTTCAGTGCCCTCATCTCGCGAAATGTAATTTTGGCAGAAATCATCCCCAACGTTGAGCGTCTTGCTGAAGACAGTTCACAGCATGTGCGGGCTGCGTTGGCTTCGGAACTGAGTCGGTTGGCGCCGCTTCTGGGCAAGGAAAAGACCATTGAGTACTTGCTGCCCACCTTCTTGCAGATGCTCAAAGACGACTTCCCTGATGTGCGACTCAACATCATTTCGAAACTTCAGGTAGTAAACGAGGTCATCGGCATGGACCTGTTGTCCAAGTCCCTGCTTCCAGCTATCAGCGAGCTGGCCAAAGACAAGCAATGGCGCGTGAGACTGGCCATCATCGAATACATCCCGCTCCTGGCCGAGCAACTCGGAGTATCGTTTTTTGACCAAGAACTGGGACCGCTATGTATGACGTGGCTGTGGGACAATGTTTATTCTATTCGAGAGGCCGCAACACAGAACCTGAGGAAGCTGGTTGAGGTGTTTGGCGTCACGTGGGCCAAGGATGAAATCCTCCCCGACGTCATGGTGGTTGGTTCCAATTCCAACTATCTGTTTAGGCTTACAGCTTTATTTGCCGTTACTACCTTGATTCCTGTGCTGGATGAGGATGCAATCACCCGCACGATTCTCCCCTTTCTCATCAATCTTATCGACGACCCAATTCCTAATATTCGATTTAACATTGCCAAGACTTTTAAGGTGTTGGTAGAGAAGTTTTTGCACGTGGAAACAGTAGAAGAAAAGACTGAAGAGTCTACTTCAGATGAGCACCAGGAGTCGAAAGGGCTTCTCACCAAGCAAACCAGCCCTCCGAGCGTCCAGGCCAAGGAGATTATCGTTGACACGATAATCCCCCGGTTAGAAAAAATGGCCGAAGACGAAGACATTGACGTGAAGTATTTCTCGAACAAGAGTCTTGAAGAGATTGATGAACTGGTAAAGCAGTATTTGCCTACGAATCTAAGTACTGAATAGTTCAGTTATATATTTGAGCTGAGTATAAATAATCTCATGAAATGTTCAATTCCACATACTATATGTTTGTCATACAGACATGCTTTGAGTGTACTCTTCTGCTAAGCAGAACCAAACCTTTCCAGGTCGTCTTATCACTGCGATGCAGAGCTACGGGGTCCGCCCCAGCAGCTGCCCCGTTGCTTCCCTCGCCGGAAGGGGCCACCAGAGGTATTTTGAGGTTGCAAACACAAGTAGGTGGCTTGCCTCTTTTATTATTATTATTACTATTATTATTTCATCATTAGTATACATGCTCATTATTCCCCCGACCCTTGACGATGTCGGACCAGTCCATTAATTGATACATTAGAGTCATATTAGGAGAAATCTGAGGGCTTCTCTCCTTGACGTATTCATAAGCAGTGTTCAGATCCCATCTGTTTAATTTCATCACATAAGCAACTACCAGAGATGCTGATCGAGACACTCCACATTGGCAGTGTACTAGAACTTTTTTACCTTTTTGCGACCGGTCATGCATTATCTCTGTCAGACGCTCTAGGTCTGGTAGCAATTTCGATGTATGGCTCCAGGGGACGTAGATGTACTCTGGTTCGTCGTTTGTTGATTCGTCGTTTGCAGTTTCCTGACTTGCTGCTGATTCCTCTTCCAAGCTTCCTTCTTCTAATGACGTACTCTCTGGCGAGCTGGGAAGCGACAGAGACTTTAATGTAGGCGACCCAAAGGGATTCCGGACCTCTTTGGCTACATTAATAATAACATCATACTGTGAGGCTGTCTCAACCGATGGTTCGGAATATAAATAGATACTAGGCTCGCACACCAGGATAGGGCCTTTTGGATACGAATCGACGGCTTCCGACTCTTCGTAACTGTAGTATGGGACGTAAACGTTACGGTCAACAGGGTCTGACGACGATGCAGACGTCGTGCCCGATGACTTCTCTGATTCTGATAGTGATGAGGATAGAGACGATATTCCTGATGACGATTGGGGCTGACTGCCGTTTGTGTCGTCTTCGTCGTTTTCTTCTCCTACTTTGAGGACAGGCGACGTCTTTTGATGCTCCTGCTCTACAGGAATCGATATCGACAGCGAAGACGACGTTTTGTTTCGAATAACAGGCATATGAAAGGGTGTTGCATGGCTGATCTTATTGCCTAACAGAGATCCTCTTCCTCCTGTTGTTGTTAATTTTGGGCTAGCAGGCCCACTGTATGATTGAGATCGCTTAGGATGTTCAAAATTAAAGTTAAATATGCTGGTGTGGGCCCCTGGGTATGTTCCTTCGTTGCTTTCCTCATCTCGACCTGCAAATCTGCTGTGCACAGCCGTTGCTGGAGCGTCGCTCAAGAAGTCAGTTGAGTGCGAGCCAAACCGACTGTGTATGGCAGTTTTGGGCATTGACAGTTCCTCACTTATGCTCAGACCCCCTTCTGGTCGTTTTCGCACAGCCAGGGACTCGCTTATAAACGGTTGAATATGCAGGGACAAGTTTTTGGCGTTCTTAAGCTTGACTCTACGACGATGGGGTGAGGCCTGTGATTTTGGAGATGCACTTCGTGGTGACATGCTAGGGCTTCCACTCCAGGGCGACAGGGGAGACGACGGGGATTGGCTTAAAACAAGCTCGGGCAGACCGTCTGAAGACATTTTTATGATACTAATATGAAAATGTCGAGAAGCAGTAACACTTGCGGCACTGCAGTCCGCAAAATACCGAGTAGACTTCTGTTACAGAGGTCAGATGCTTCCACGTTGAACAATCAACACAATCGTTCAGTTTGGGATCTCAGTAGACAAGCTAAGGTATTGCAAAACGGCACCCTAAGAAAGTCCGCAAACCAAAGGATATTTATGACAAATGCTAGGAATAGGTAGCCTCAAGATTTTTTAATCTAAAGCAAACGATCGAGCGACAGAGAGACAAAGAAGAGAGGAAAAAAAAATTAAAAAAGCTTATCCGTTCAACAACCAGTGAATGGCGGTTCAGCCTGTTCTTCGTTTCCTTAGATTTGCTCTACTCAGGTCGAGTTTGGTTTGATATCAGGTTTGAATTTTTGGGTCGAGCCCTAAAAATAAATCCGAAACGCAGCAGCAGCCTTTAAGGTCTTATTTTTCTTAAGGTGTGTTTCTATTCTCAGCGATTAGAAAATGGCTGGGCTGCCTGTGTGCTAGCGTTCCCTTTTCCTTTTCGTCCCAATCGATGTTTTAGAATACTGCTGTAATTGACAGCTCCAGGGTGTTAAAACCCTTAAAATAACGGCACTAACCAGCGATTTAAAGTGGAAAAGATAAGTTCCAAGAGGACAAGAAATTATATAATAATAAATGGGTTCAAAGCTGGCAGAAGGCGCGTGCACTTTCTAAGCACTAGTGCAGGAACAGGCAAATCTATTCGGTAGGGTGACCTCTTCCCCCAGGCGTTCGTTGCCTTTAGTGGGTGGAGACGTGTAGATTGTGAGATTTGAGTGGATGCAAGATGCGAAGCCAGCTTACTTGTAATAACAACTGGCAGTATTGACGATATATATTTAGTTTGTAGAATACTGTAAAGATTTATCTGGGCAGACAAACCTGATTAGAATAAATTCCACAAAAATGGCGGTAAATTTAACAGGGTTGTGGGGAACTATAAGCTGCTAAGTTACTTAATCTTAGTACATAAACTTAAGATTATTTTAAGAATGGAACCAGAACCCCCGTCTTGCGGGACCCAATTTGTGAGAAGAACACTTAGATCTCCCAAAAGAATATTAGCAGGTGCGAAAGTGTGGTGGTGGTCAATGCCCGAATTACCCATAACAATGATGCATACTTGAAGCCCGAAGCAGACATGATACGATGAAGGGCTATGTAATAATAGCAACTAACAATAATAGCAACCAACAACCAGGCGTACTTTGGAATATGCCACCTCTAACTCCATCTAAAAGTATTTCATCCGTCCACCCCCAAAAAAAGCTATACGTCTCACGCATCGTTTCTCAATGTAGTAAAAATATACCACATCTTGTTATACACTTTTCGGCTGTTTTGACGTGCAACGTTTTCTTTGCATGACCCAATCCAGTACTGTTCCTGATGATGAATATGCCACTGTTAATGTGAAACGGCTTAAAAAGGCATAAATACAGTATTTGCATTCAGGGGTAATTTTTTCAACATGTTGGTGGGACAGACTTCTAACACAACCACAACTGGTTACTATCTGGCCCGAAATAAAATGGAGATTGAGCACAAGTCCTGCGGAATAAATCTTCTGTTAGTTTCTTTCAGGAGACGCGCGCAGGTTCGTTCAAGCTGAGTTTAGGCGTTGGCTGCTCCATACTTTACTCTCAAAGCTTGTTAATATTAAGTTTAACTCCCCACCCCCATAGTGTTAACCCATCCTGAAACACAAGTCAGAAAAAGTGTGAATAAATGGTGCTTTTGTTCTCTCATGTACTGTCCCTACAACTGGATTAAATGTTATCAGCTTCTTTTGAATCTGTTTTGTCTTAGTATAATATGAATAACACCGCTACCGAGCTTAAGCATTACATCTCACTAAACTCACACCTCCCTAAAACCAGTACGGGCTAAAACCTGTACGGGGAAAACGCGCAACGATAACCATCAGTGCATATTTTGAAACAACCAACCAAGGCATCTCTGCACATCTGATACAGTGAAGTCATTGAGTGCCCTAAGCCCAAGCTGTGCAAGTTGGTATTTCGCCTCCAGCGGGGCCATTCCATGGAGCCATTCCGTGGAGGTTGGTGCCATGAAGCGTGATCCAAAGCCATTAAGCCGTCGTAGTTGCTATATGTAAATCCATGTTTACCAGTTTCCTTTCCTCGAAGATATATTTCCAAATTTGCATCAACACGAAGAAACGTGACGCAGAAGAATTGCACTGCATCTACAGTGAACAGACTTAGATGAGGGTCCATCAAAATTCCGCACCCCTCCCCGCGAGAGACCAGGCCGGAGGTGCAACTTTCGAGGGACGACTAAAACATCCCCAATACACACCGTATAATCGGAGGATGCTAACCCCTTCATATCTATACCACGAGCCGCATCAAAGTGCGGCGTGCGGCATGAGACGTGGGCGCAGAAAATAAATTTCCAAGCTGTAAGCGCAAGAGGACCAAACTCTTGAAGAGCTTTTTATTTTCACTTTTCATATATTTCCAGGACATGTCTTCAGCTCTTGAGAGACTGCTGCAACGCACTCTGCCGGACGATGCCACAGCACACACGATAAAGAAGAAGCAGACCTCGAGGGCATCGCGCAGGTTGAAAAAAGCCCAGGCATCCAAAGCCAAAGCCCTCGAGGCCGAGCTGGATCCAGAGAAGAAGCAGAAAGCGGCTCTCGAGGCTCAAGAAAGGACGATTCGAAAGCTGAAAACATGGACTGCACGGGAAGAGCTTATCGAGCTACAGGAAGAAATCCTTGAGAGAAAAGAAGCCAAGCGGCCTCAGAAGAGATCACGCAAGCAGTCCAAGGCCGTCGTCAGTGAGGACGAGTCGGCTCCCAAGAATGGCAACTATCCTGGCCTGACTCCTGGATTGGCACCAGTCGGTCTGGACGACTCCGACTCCGATTTTTAGACAACACCATGGCCTTTTCCGCGTAAGCGGAACCAACCTCCACGGAGTGGCCTGGCCGGAGGCCATGCTCCACGTACGTTGTATCGTCACTCAGTGGCTCCGCAAGCCCAAGGCTTTAGCGACGACAACAAACAGAAAAAAGCAGGCCCAGGCACCCAGGGCCGCGGTGCAAATGGTCAGGGGTTTGTTGACCATCAGACCAAAGATCAGGACACCCAAAGGAGGGTAGAACCCGCTGCTGAGACGCGGCCCTATAAAGGCGGAGATGAGGGTCATGATCCAGCGGAGCACATGCACAATGGGCCCCTCGTACAGAGGAAGGATGAATACAGTTAGACAGGAGCACGCGAGCGAGAGCGGCAGCACTTTCTGCAGCAGCTGGAACTTGTGCTCGTCGACAGCATGCTGCGAAGACTGCGATGCGTGGCCTTGAGTGCGGTGTCGCACAGGCTGCCCGGCTACCAGCTCGACGAGCGTGGTGCGATCTGGGAGCAGACTCGCAGTCTCATAGTGTAGGTATAGAGGAACTAACGTAGTATCTACAAACACTCTTGAATTGTCAGTAGTCTGGCCTGTCCACATATTGTGGACCTTAATTGCCACCCAGTACCACAGTGTCTGTCTCATTCTAACCATTGTCAGCTCCTGCAGTTCAGCTTTACGGCGATGGCGAGCCTGGATGTCTTCAGTGCGAGTGTCAGAGCCGGCCGTCTGGTCGACGTTACTCTTGTCGGTGCGGGCGGCATTGACAGATCGCCCGTCTTTTGTGAGAACATCCAATTCCATGTTTCAGGCTGTTTTTATGTGTTTTTTTTTAATTAAGTAGCTGCAGCAATCTGTGAGACCAATTAGCAGAGCAGACTTAGGTATATATATGAGCTTATGAGGTTTTAATGCACTCTCACCTAAGTTCGCTTAAACGCGTATGCGAGCTACTGTGTTTGTCAATATTGTATCTACTCTATATCTAGTGCCTGATTGTTAGCGCATAATTGGGGTTATGAAGGGCTTGGACTGAACACTACTGTTCTAACAACTGGCAGGACATATGTATCAACCCAAGTCCTGGTGGCACTGAGCTTAAATCTAACTTTTCGCTATTAACTGTTATCTGCCGATCCATTATGTAATCGTCCCCCCATGCCTCGGGCGGCCCCTCCCGGGGAGGGTTGGTTCTGCTTCGCATAAATGGGAGTAAAACTAAATCAGCAGAACCAACAGTGGTCAGAGCCGCGTTAGAATCAGCAGTGCTCGTGTAGCCGAATCTCTGCGAAGCAGAGCCACGGGGTCTGGGGCTGGCCCCAGCAATATTACTGTTACTGGTGCTCGATATTGGCCTGGATGAACTCTAGTGTGTGGTGAGACTTTATACTTATTAGACACCCCCTTATATAGGGTACTTATGCCTGGTCCGTCAACCGGTAAAAGGACATATATTTTATAACTATACTCTAGATACGAGGTCTTATAGGTCGTTCTGCAGTCGTCTAGTGGATACCACTGGATATAGACAAGCAATTTGTCTCGCCGGTTTTCGCCAATTTTTGCCTATAGATCCCTCTTTCTGTTTGCAGCTGCGATGACATAACATTGTCGTAATCTTATTCACACCACTTTGCTTAGGGGTCGAAATTCAGGTACACAGAAGGTATTTTGAAGCAAGCTTTACGGATATAGACTATGATTGCCTTGAAACTGCCATTGGGCCAAACCCCCCCGGCGTAATCGCCCAACACCCGTTTAGAACAGAGCCTTGCAGGTGTTGGATAACGGATCTGCACCAAAGTTATGTCAGCTTGTGCGAAGCAATTAGCCAACACTGGTGTGCTACGAGAATAGTTTATTAACGTTAGAGGTCTGACGTTCTGCGAGAGTCTTCTGCGAAGCAGAACCAACCCTCCCCGGGAGGGGCCGCCGGAGGCATGCCCATGCTCTCCCCGGTGTCCTGCTCCGCACAACTTGTAGATATTCTATATACAGCTCCCTAACCCGGATTATCCTGTTGGCAGCGATTGGGAAGTGACCCTAACCCGGCTAATATTGGCAAGGTTGGTGGTGACCCTACCCTGGTAAACCCTCCAATCATCATTTAGCCATTTTTTCACAATATTAAAATCACAGCTTGGATCACACACACATAAGTCGTCTGGATATTGCTTCCATCAGCACAGTATGAACAGTCATATAGTGCGATCTGTGATGCGGCCACACCGGGTGGCAGGCGCAATTGCTCATGGGTCGCTGGGAGGCGTTCCCAGGGCCGGGTTTTCAAGTGCCAGCACTCTATTGAATACGGCTTTTGTAAACAAAGCTGGAGGAACAGCACAGAGCGTGCCTCCGCAGGGCTTCAGATTGCACCGTCCGCGACGGTGGGACGAACCGCACGAGTCTGCGCTGGACTCGCACACCAAGTACTTTTTACTGGCCGAGATGTTTCGGGGCATGTGGGTGGTTTTGGAGCAGTACTTTCGGGCCCCTTACACAATCTACTACCCGTTTGAAAAAGGCCCTATCTCGCCGCGATTCCGAGGAGAGCATGCGCTGCGAAGATACCCGTCAGGCGAGGAACGATGCATTGCCTGCAAGCTGTGCGAGGCTACGTGCCCGGCCTTGGCTATCACCATTGAGGCCGAGGAACGAGAAGACGGATCGCGACGGACAACCCGGTACGATATCGACATGACCAAATGCATATACTGTGGATACTGCCAGGAATCGTGCCCTGTAGATGCTATTGTGGAGACCCCCAACGTCGAATACTCTACTGAGACGAGGGAGGAGCTGCTGTACAACAAAGAGAAGCTTCTGGCCAATGGAGACAAATGGGAGCAGGAAATCCAGTACGGTTTGGATGCCGATGCTCCGTACCGATAAGCCGTACCGATAAGCTGTGTCTATAAACCTTTTGTTTTCCTGTTTGATTAAAAGCATTTCTATATAATAAAATAGATTACGACTATTAGTAGTACTCTCCTGCTCGCTTTCGGCGGAGCCCCTCCCGTGGAGGGTTGGTTCCGCTTCTGCTTCGCGGAAGCTACCACGTATGTTTTACACTATCACCTTGTTTGCTCTGCTACTAATCATTTGCTCCGCGTACCCAGCATTGAATCTGCTCAGGCTTCGTCTTGCCAATTCTTCATATGTATTCCTATCCACCACACTGCAGTTGCCCGACATAATGAAATTTCACAGCGTCTTTTTAAGAAAGTCTAACCAGCTGTAAACTGAGCACATAGAGCTGTGTCGAACAACCCAAGCAGCGTACGAACAGTGAGTCTTTCCGCGAAGCGGAACCACCCCTCCCCGGGAGGGGCCCCGCCGGAGGCGAATTCCCCCGCCGGATACCATGTAACCTCTATCGATATTATTGAATCTACACGTTCCTATATGTGGTCTTATCCTGGCCTAACTACTGGCACATTGGACCTTTTCAGCACCAGGCTCATCCTCGTAGTCTTCGTCCATGCCGTCAGCTCCGCCCGAGGCGTACTTGGTAGGGTCAACGTCGGCCAAGACGACATCCTCGACATGAGCATCAGCAGGAATGTCAAGAGGAGCTCTGGCAGGCAAGACCTTTTCCAGGGCAGCCATCTGCTCAGCAGAGGTAAAGTACGGCTCCGGAAACTCAATCTCAAATGCAATCAACATGTTTCCGAAGTTGTGGTGTCGGTACGACGGCATACCCTTGCCTTCGACCATCTTGATGGTTCCTGGGGCAATGACCTCGCCGGGTATAATGTCCACCTTGATGTAGTCTCCGTCCAAGTGTTTCACTGCAAAGGACCCACCTGCTAAAGCAGTCAGCAGGTCAATCTTGATCTTGATGAACAGGTCGTCGCCTCTTCGCTCAAATCGGTCGTGGGGCTGCTCGTCAATCACGAAGATGACGTCTCCTGGAATGATGTTAGGGCCCTGATCTCCCTCGCCCTTGAAAGCCACTTTCTGGCCCTTAACCATGCCCTTGTCAATGTGCACTTCCAGCACCTTCTGCTGCTCTATGGTCTTCTTGCCCAGACACTTCTTGCATCGGTCCTTGTTGTTGATGATATTACCCTCTCCGTTACACTCGGCGCACACAGTCTGGAATTTCTGAATGATGTGGCCCATCTGTCGCGTCACAAACTTCATACCCTGGCCTCGGCACGACTCACAGGTGCGCACCGCGCCTTCCTTGCCTCCCTTTCCGTCGCACGACGGACACAGCACTGTCTTCTTCAGCGACAACTTGGACACTTTGCCCTTGTACAGGTCTTCAAGGCTCACCTTGAGCGCGTGAACAATGTCTCGCGAACGTCTGGGTCCAGATGGCGCTCCTCCTCCGCCGAACATGCCGCCCATGCCACCCATGCCGCCGCCCATTCCGCCGAAAAAGTGCGAAAACAGGTCTTCGGCATTGCCCATGTCTGGACCGCCGGCACCACTCAGACCCTCCAGACCGTACTGGTCGTAGATCTGGCGCTTCTCCGGGTCTGACAGGATCTCGTATGCACTGGAAATCTCCTTGAACTTATCAGCAGCCTCCGGGCTGTGTTGGTTCTTGTCGGGGTGGTATTTGAGCGCTCCGACTCGGTAAGCTTTTTTGATCTGAGCGTCTGAAGCGTCGGGGGACACTCCTAGAGCGTCGTACAACTTTGTATCTCGAGCCATTATCTATTTTGTGTTGATGTTGAAATGCAAAAAAAAATCAAGTATTCTTCTCGGTTGTGTTTTTCGGTTTTTGAACTTTTGAGGTTCAGTTTCGTCGGATAATCGATATATCGTAAGTGTGTAAAGATATAAATCTATCGAACCACTCAAATCCTGTCGCTTGGTTTTGTTTTTTACAGAATGATCCACTTATTCTTCCTCTGTAGAAATAACCAAATGGATTTTTCAGGGGCAATATATATACTTCTCAGATAAGTTGCAAACGAACTTGACAAATCCTCTCTGAAATAATTTGAACACCTGAAGTTTGTAATTTTTTTTTTATTCCACCGCCTTCCATGAGTTACCCGGTGCGTGTTCGCGCGTTGCTTCGAGCTGCCTTTCAAATGACGCGCGCACTAGGAACGCCGCTGGGGCCAGCCCCAGACCCCGTGGCTCTGCTTCGCAGAGATACTGGGCTCCGAGGCCGAGTCCTTATCCAGGTAGGGTGGGTTCATCTGTTGAGGCTTCACTCTTATTTCTACTTAGAAATCTCGAATTTAGTTGCGAGGGTTGGGACTCATCGGTACTAATGATGATTGATCTCATTCAATGGCGAATATCTTCATCTCTGCGAAGCAGAGCTACGGGGTCTGGGGCTGGCCCCAGCAGCCCTCCGTTCTAGTTTCTTTTGTAGTCACCATATGTTTATGGTGAGACGTAAAGTCTGCATCTAAGAATACACGTGTTTTACTGCCATTGAGGAATATGCGAAACCAACGGTTCGAATCTCACCCACGGGCGGTGGGTTTCACGGGTGTATGATCCGCAACCGGGCATCATAATGCTCTTGAATGATAAAATCATTTTGAGATTTTTGAAGTAGACGAGAGACACCTCTTCTCTGATAGTTCAGGATCTGTTTTGATAATTACGGCCAAGGTTATAAGGCACTAGTTTGCTTTCCACGTTCAATGCCGTTGCGCTACCAAGCTATACAGTCAGTTCAAATCTTGCGATACCACTGTGATAGCTTGGGCCTACGTTAAGCATAAGTTGATGCTCTACAGTGTATTGCGAGGCCCGAGTTGGGCAGCTGCTGGGGCCAGCCCCAGACCCCGTAGCTCTGCTTCGCAGAGAAAATGATGTTGAGCATATACGTTCAGTGTACATGATTTACCATCTTCCTAACTCTTAGGGAAAAGCGGTTATTTGTGCTATATGGGTACTAGCAATTATTGTCTGCTCCCATTTGTCTGCTCCCTATGCCTTTGTCTATTCCCTGATTTAACTGTCAGTTAGTACAAGCTATCAATAGCCGGCTCGAGGAGTTTGAGCAGGGAGTTCCTAGGAGCATCGACTTCTAGCATCTGTGGGCTTTTGTGCTTCTGCCTAGTTGGACATTACGACAGTAGAGAAGCAATGGCACAAGAAATGGCAGCCAAGTTGCCATAGCTAACAGAGCAGGTACTAAATCTGCATTTGGCACTCTCAATCCCTAACAAACTGTGAGATTGGGTGGCTACCTGAGATCATGCTGGGCATGAGATTATATGGGACCAGATGGAAAAAGAAGAGCAAGTGGGTCTTGAATGCTCGCCAACAAGCTGTGATGAAGATGATAAAGAAAAGGAATCGTGAGAGTTGGCTGACCGATTCACGAAAGTCACAAAGATCATTCCACCAGAAGTCACCATTGGTCTACATAGAACATTGTCGAAACACGGGCGATTCACACTGCTTTTGTTCTCCGTGTCGCCTGACCGTTTTCAGTCGAACCGAGGTTGATGCTATCCTCTGTTTAAACTTCCGCGAAGCGGAACAAACCTCCACGGAGTGGCCCGGCCGGAGGCCAGCTTCACGTCTGCGAAATGGGAAGCGATCCGAGAAGATCCCGTTGACGCATTTCAAACTTGCAAAGAGATAAGAAAAAAATCATGCTGAAAAAGGACAGATGGTCGCCAGATGTGCAAAACATATCAGGACATCTAGCAGTGCTATTCTATACGGGTAACTTATGTTATGTGGCCATCGCTCGCATGATAGACGCCGTTACATCCAAGCTGCCATTATATGTATGTAAGAGGACGCATATTTCGTCCTCTCCTAAACAAGGCACCATGCGTCAACATGATTTGAGCCAAACCCGTCGGACCTTAAAAGCTGTGTGACGCTTTATTTGCTACCCTATTCCTACTAGTCTATTCCTAAGTTACTACATTAGTATCCTCTCGAACCTTCTGGTGGTCTCATCATTTCCAACGTCTTTGACACTTAAACAGTGAGAGGTGATTGCACGGATCGACACTCGTCGGCGTAATCTCTCCCTGCCTAAACAGATCAGTTGCCCGACCTATGCTGCATACCGCCGGAAGAGAAAACGAAAATCACGCCGGTGTTTCTTAACGCTATTAAAGACCGATTGTTCAAGCAAAATAATCCAGTTCAATGTCGCGGGAATATGGTATGTAGAAGTTGTGAAAAAAAAACTGAGAAGAAGATGAATGGCGAATGAACGGACCGTTCTAAATATCCCTAACCAGACTTTGTCTTTCCAACACCTGTCCGCTGCGGTCATACGGTATCCTAAACTATCTATAATCCTACCGGCATCTCTGGCATTCATCCTTTCGTACCCGCTGGTGTACTCCGTCCTCAACGAAAGCCATCCTATTTTCCACCACAACTGGGCCCCCTCGCTCACCGAAGAACCTGAATTAGTCGTCCACCAAGCTATAGTTTATCCTCCTGGTCAAGGGGCTTGGGTAGACCAGAACCTCATTGATGCTTTGCAGCCTCTGCTGGACGAGCTTGGAGGAGACAAAATCTGCACGTCTAAATCTTCGGGGGCCAATACACTGCTGACACTGGACAATGTTCCGTATTTCCACGGTCTGACCAACGTCAGCGATCTGGCAGATTTTGACTCTCTCTTTGCAGCCACTCTGGTCTTACGAACCAGAAAGGGAAAGAAGAGCAAAGCCAATGCTCAGGCTCTGCTCATATCGTATGTGGACCGCGCAGACGCTGGACGCCAATCGATTCACGAACGCGATGACCGAGTTGTCCCTGTGGTTGAAAACCAGCCTGCAGATGGTGGTAATATCGACGAAGATGGTACTGACGAAGAGCTCAAGGAAGAAATCGAGATGAGACTCGAAGAGGAGAGACTTGAGTTTGAAACAAACAGTAAAAAAATCGAATCTGTGCGACATGAGTACGAATCAAAGCGCCTAGAAAACGGAACAGACGATGACGACAATGAGGACGATCTGATCGGGGACCCTACCACAGATAATGACTCGACAAATCTAGCTTCAGCCCTACCTATCAATAGGACTCGTGGTGCTGTAGATAAAACAGCCGAGGACAACGCTGACACGAACGAGAACCAAGCTCCCATATCATCGAGCCTTCCAGCGGAATGTCATGCTACGGATGAATCGTATCCATGGAGTAGAGGGCTGTCTAAACTTACAAATTCTGTCCCTCCGCCACCTTCTCCTCCTTCAATAACCCTCGGCCAGCGTCCGTCAGGTGTGCCATTGACTTTGGTGCCTGGATGCCCGTCTATCGTCGCCCTTGTTTTCCTGCTTTTGGCCACCTTTTCAGTGTATTGTTTCATGGTCATGGCTGACTTCAATCTCGTATCCAGCCGTCTGGGTATTGCATTTGCCTTTTTCATGCAATGTGCACTGTCATTCTCGGCAGCAGTATCCTTGGTATCCATACTGTACAACGGATTCCCCTTATATCTGCTTTGGCAGTATCTGATATTGCCATTTGTCCTTGTGCTTCTCAGTGGGTCGCTCACCTTGCGAATGATGGGAGAATTGGGCAATACAGCGATCTCGATTTCTGGGCCGGTATTGCCTCAGCTATCTCACGATCTAATCCCCCGGGCAGTTAAGCAGACTTTGACCACTTGTGCTGCTCTGGGGCTAGCCTATATCCCTGCCCTTGACTTGCCGGCGTTTTCTAAAGCGCTGTGTCTATGCGGCATCTTGGCAGCTATTTTCAATCTGATAATGCATTTAACATTCTTTGCTGCGATTCTCAATGTCGATATGCGACTGAAATTGGAAGCCCAGCTCAACTTGTCAACTGATAATTCAACATTTTCGTCTACTCTTTCTTCGAGCTGGAAATTCCGAGCATACTTGTACACGAGGTATTTTTTTGACAGGCACATTTCACCTCCTCTGATATCTGTTGCTTTGGTTGTTTATTTATACCTGGGATCTACTGGCTGGCTCGGCAATGCTGTATCTGAGAATATCTGGACTCCCCTGGATAGGACGCCATTGTTTATTAACTCGCTGTTGAGCGAAGTAGTTAATATTCCAGCTCTGCGAGTGTATTCTCCTATTGTACTAAGCTGCAGTCCGGATTATTCAACATTCCGCTGGGAAGCATTTAATTCCCTCAGTGCAACGCGCTCTTCTCTTTATTACTTCTCCGAAGTTGACGTTTACACGCTGCTGCTGGAATTTATTGCTCTATTGGTTTTTCTGGTGTGTTTGTCTTTAGTAATACTGAGAGCTTTCACAGATAGCGTGGAAAAGACTTCTTGGGAGCTGAATGTCATTGCTAAAGAAAATTTTCACTGCAAAGATCTCATTGGCTACCACGTTCTGGATATTATCCAGATAATTGTGCAAGGAAGCCGTATCGCGGCTGTCTCGACGGATCACAAAGCTTATGTGTGGGACGTGCTTCCTGGGAATGGGAAATTAACTCCACCATTTCTGATCCCTCTGTCTTCAGATGCTTGGCCCATATCCAACATTATGCTTGATAGCCTTCATGGCAGGGTCGCTGTACTTTCTTCTCGTTCGCCAGCAATCAATGTCTGGAACTATGAGACAGAAACTCGGGATTACAGCTTTTTGGATGAGTCGCTGTACAATTGCAACGCAGTGGAAGCTTTTTTTACCGGAAGTGATTTGGTCATCATAACTTCAAACAACCGTTTGGTCTCGCTTAGCGACAAACGAGGCCCTGTCACGTTTGTTATTGAACAATTTGAATCCAATAATGCCACAGTTGTTGCCTGTAAGCGAATTCTTACTCCGAAGATTGTTGAGCGTGTGATATGCTTGTCTTCTAGATCTGATTTAGTCGTGGGAACTCACGTCAATAAGAAATGGCGGTTCGTTGAACTGAAACTTGGGCCCGGATTAGTGGCAGTTGACAAGGCTATTGGCATGGAGACTATTTATAGCATGGTAGCTGTGTCTGCACTTAACATGCTATTGCTCTCAACCAATTTGAGAACCATTCTCATTGACATTCACACGGGTACCATTCTTCGTGAGTTTCAACTTGGACATTTCCAAAGAGGTTCTTTGAAAGCTTTCCATGCGGAACCTGTCCACTGCATATTTTGCGGTTGTGCGTCGATAGCCACATTTTCAATAGCTTACAACGATTTCGACAATCCTGGTACGGTCATTTGTCATAGCTTGGTTATTGAAAATAGAGGTCGAAGCAGTATATGCTGTAGATCGGAAAGAGACCCTCGAGAGACTCGTTGTCTCGGGTTTGATCAAGTTACAGAGAAACTACATTGGATAAATAATGTCGAAGGCTTTGACACAATTGATATGAACATGGTCTTAGGCGTCCGTCGTAAGGAACAGCCAGTTGAAGTTGTGGCAGAGTCAAAATCGACCAATATGCTACGTCGGCGAAGTCCTCATGGCAACGGTGATGGTGCAAAGCGTACGCCTCCGATTGGAACTACATGGGAAGGGTGGGCAATGAGTGCCTATGGACAAGTATCGTACTATGACATTCCAGAAAACTCCCAACTTTCCAAGTATGCCGATTTGAATTCAAATGGACCAGGCAGTGTTAGCAGACTGCTAATTCAGAAGGCGGGGCCCGTATGTGCTTTTGGGCACAAGTCCATTGCAGTTGCATTTGGGAATATATTGAAAGTTCTCTATTTCGGAAATGAAGAAAAATACATCGAAACGCCTAGTAGAATTATTCCGAATGGTCATACGAACAACCAAGGAACGAAAAGATGGAAAAGAGGGTTGCGAACAGCATAGAGCATTTTAATTAAAATTTTGTACATATTTATGAAATATCATAATCGCTGTCGATTTGTTTAACCAGGCTATCTTTTAATAAGAATATTTTGGATACTCAAAAAAGTAGTGACAACCGTGGGATTCGAACCCACGCCTCCGGAGAGATCAGGACCTTAACCTGACGCCTTAGACCAACTCGGCCAGATTGCCAATTTCCTGCAATAAAATTCTATTGCTGCGTCTTGTATGGCTTTTTGGGCAACACAAAGATTGTACATTTTTCTAGCATGAACATGCAATTTCCATGTTTATACTGGCAGACATGCCAGTAAGAAGTCTGAAGACCGGCAGATATTAAGAGTATTAAGAGCTTAGCTCTTTATTTTCTTACAAGATGAATACTTTCATATTTTTATTTTTGTTTATTATTGTATTTCACATCCTATGGGAATGCCCACTAACTGAACATAAGCCCTACGACCTGCGTGAAGCCTCATCTACGCCGGATTCTAAGGTACTTCTTGACTGCAAGAAGGGCCTGCAGGCAGTGGCTGCCTTTTTGGCAGAGATGCCTCATCTATCATTCTAGACGTATACTCTCTAGCTACAGTAGATAGATAGATAGAAATCAAATTTAGAATCCTATGGATTACATATAGAAATACAATAATAAACCGTGGTTCCATACTTCACCCCGAGAAGGACTATCTTTCACATATTGGCCCACTGCAGGCTCTTTCTACATGTTATAGTTTCAAGTATGGCGAAGTTGTCGGAAATTTCCATGGCCTTGGCCACGAGCAGAGGGACTCTAGTTACAGTAAGTTAGTATGGGTTTTCCCAATGTTGAGTGGTCACCCAAGTTTTTCCAAAGTAGTCTTAAGGTTTTCCCAGCCTTGAGGTTTTCACAGTCTCATGGTCAAGGCCATGGGAAATCCGCAATGTCGCCATACTTGAAACTATCACATGTAGAAGAGCCTGCAGCCGGCGAGTATCTGAATGAGAGTCCTCACGGTATATTATTGTATTACTCTATGTAATCCATAGGACTTTAAATTTGATTTCTATCTATCTATCTATGCAGAACATTATTGATTGTGTGTACGTGTGTTAATCTGTGCTGTGGTGTGTTAATGTAAGATTCAGTGTGCATAACCAAGTTTAGGTGTATTAATCTAATGTTAATAATTCTTAGCACCTTCAAAACTTCCCTCCTTAATACCTGATATGACAGGAACCCATGAAGACGTCCTGGTCCAAACCAGCAAGCAAGCAAGGTACACCCAGTCGCTGGCAAATGATCTCATTGCATGCCTGGAAAGTGGCGAGACCGGTGAACGGAAATTACAGCTCCAAAAGCATATCACCACAGCCTTAGTCTATCTGCGTTCTCAATACTGGGATGCCCTTGAACTTAATAATGAATACAAAGAAATGACATCGGCATCTAGACAGGAATCAGATGCTTTCCTTTTAAATATGCAGAACATCTACTACCAGCACAGGCATTTGCGGAATGAGATAGAGCAGTGCGAGGATCTCGAATCAAAGCATGAATCGATAGATATGGTTTCAGAGGAACAATTTTTGTCCGAGAATCCGCAGTTCAAAGATCTCGAACCCCATTCTCTGATACTGGAACGGATAAAGGACGAAGAAAGACGAAGACTGGAACTATTCGTAGTTAAAACCAAGTTGCAGGAGGCCAAAACTGAGTTGTCAAACCAGGTCAAGTTAATACGGTCTGACATTGAAGATAGTGACGCATTAAATAGTGAGCTTCAGAGGCTGAGCGAGTCTGCTACGAGTTTGAAGAACTATTTCGATAGGCATTAGTCGAGTTGCCATGTCGTGGTTGATTCCCAATTTCAACAGCATTGGTATATCACCAGTTTGCTTGCCCCATGCCAACATTCCAACGATACTTACTTCAAAAGGTACAACCACGTGTCAATTTGTCCATCTTTGGTATCTATGTAACAGCACAACTGGTTCAGCCATCCTGAAATGATTTCGGGATGATTACAGGAGGTTCCGCAAGGTTAGCAGTTGGGTTTCGCTTCGCGAAACAAAAGGCTTTTCCGTATTGTTGTTGGAGATATTTATGTATGTATTATTTATGAATGAAGTATATTAAATGATTGTAAAATATGATTTTCTGGCTGGCGAACTTCGACATTTCTTCGCGTTTCGATGGTGATTCTAGTGCGCTAATCGGTTAACGGGTTATACCGTAGCGTGATAATTAACCGAAGAAATCCAGTTTATCATTGTGGAGTAGGCTGGCATAGTTATATACAGGTGTTAATTAGAAATGCAATAGGCAGTGTACGAGCAAAAAGTTCTGGCTTCACAACGTGGGTGATGTTTTTTCAAATGGATTGCTTTAAGGATTAGCTATTAGTCGGAGTTCTATCGGATTACATTATCAAGCACGATGCTGTAGAAATTGTTTTGAGTTAACATGTAAACGGCTGCATCTGCATACTTCGAGGATAAAAAGAGGCATGCGGCATCCTTTTGCAATTCGTCTGTAGTATACATTAGTTATTTGATATAGCAAATGAAATTTTTGCAGTCTCTGGTAGCAGCATCGACTGTCACCGTAGTAGTTACTGCCATTCCAGCCGGAGTACTGTCGTTAGATGCTAAATCCAAATTAATCACGAACAACCCAAAAAGCTATCGGTTCAGGAATTCAAACCCCGTGGTCCAAAAGCGAGATACAGAAACAGCATCTACTCAAGAAGAGCAGCTACATTATTACGAGTTCGGTTATTTCGTCGAGCTTGAGCTTGGGACACCTCCTCAACTGCTAGAGCTCACTGCTAGTATTTCGAGCTTTGATTTCACAGTGTCGGGGAATAGTAACCCATACTGCTTGGAGTCAGGGGTAAACAACGCTACCTTTAACTCTGGCAACCAGCTTAACTGCTCAGGAGTCATATACGACCCCTCAAAGTCTAGCTCCTGGGTCCCAGCTTTTGCTGTTAGCGCGGATGAGTTTCCTGCCGCAGGGAATCAGAGCTCTTCCAATATCAAAAACACGGGCATTCTGGGGAACGATACTGTAACTCTCGCTGACGGGACCAAGTTCCCGCAAGTCGATTTTGTAGTAGCCACTGTGTCCAATGACTCTAATATTGGGACCTTGGGCATGGCATATGGTTTGGGTGGAATTGGACTTTCTGATGGCAACGCAGGTGACTCGATATCCTATCCCTCGTTCTCATTGCTAATGGAAAACTCCGGCCTTATTGGATCTGCTTCCTTCTCATTGTTCTCCAAGGATGGAAATACTACTTCCGGGGGAACTATTATCTTTGGTGGAGTTGATTCGGCCAAGTATACGGGAGGCCTGTGGACAATCCCTTACAACCAAAACAATCAATTTGGAATTGATGTTGGCAAAGTCGAGCTCACGGATGATTCGTGCTCACGACAAACCCTTTTCAACCAATCGCTTTCGGCACAGTTTTACTCGGAAGGCTGTGACATCATCTTGCCCAACGCTGCCGTTCAGCCAGTCTATGATATGCTGAACGCTACAATTGATCAAACCTATGGTGCTATAATGCCCTGTGAAGATATCGATGCAGTTGGCAGCGCTTATCTTACTTTTTACTTCTCAGGTGTCCCCATTAAGGTCCCTCTTCAGAGCATTATACTGCCCATAATTGATAACAATGGAACTTCTTTGGTTAGGGACTCCAAGGAGATGTGCAGCGTAGGTCTCGAGGCCGAAACCGCGGGAGCATTGGATGATGCCTTTGCACTATTGGGTCTCTGCTTTCTCCATTCAGCGTACTTTGTCTACGATTTTCAAAATGACCAATACGCATTGGGCCAGGCTCTTTACACAAGTGAATCAGATATTCAACCCATTGCTGAGAATGGCATAATCCCGGGAGCATTGGATGCTTCTCTCTACAACGAGACACTTACTTGCACTCCTGGAGCTCAAATTGGGGTGCCAACTGGAGTTCCAAGTGCCAGTAATAGTGCTAGCTCAAGTGCAAGCAGTGCAGATGCAAGCAGTACCAAAACAAGTTCATCCAAGAATAACACTGCTAGTAACTTGAAAATTCCACATATCTGTTTGGCAATTGTGGTAATTGTGTCCATGATAGTCATAATGTAATATATCTGCAACATATGGAGTAACTTAGTTATGAAATGCAATAATGCTATAGTAGGATACAGCGCTTCAAGACCACTTTTTATCTAACTCTTGGAATGATGTAATTAAATTCTTCAGCCCTTTCAGGCAATTTTCATCAGGACCCAATCCAGGAGTTATTCTTGTATGAGCAAAATCGATCAGTTTCACAGAGCAAATAGGAGGGGGCCGAGATTCTTCGTCCTCGGAAACATCATCATTGTCAACATCATTGTCAACTTCAGACAGTGCCGACGAGTCCTTGCTTTGTGTCTTCGTTTCCTTCTCTTCTGCTTCCGCCGCCCACTCTATATTCCTCTGCAGCTTTTCGTGAAACTCATCAATATCACCTTCATACACTATCAAAACACTTCCAGATATCATCCTCATTTCCCTCTGCTCTATCGTTTCATAAATAAATTCCAGCTCTCCCAATATGCTCTGAACCAAGACATATCTCATATCACTCTCTTTTTCTGTCAAAGCATCATCGAGCTTTGGAAATAGGAGCTCCAGCCCTTCCGCAACTACAGTTTCTGCCTTGTGTGATCTTCCAAAGTACCTGTCATATTCAGTCCTTTGCCTCGTGCGATGATTAAAAATATTCATCCCAGCAATGCGAAAGCCTAAACTACCGCTCGTAGTACTCTGGCTCACTTGATCTAATCTCTGTCTCTTTTCTGGGGATGCATCTTTGTCCCACAGCTGTGATCCCAGTTTTATGTCTATAATGCTAGGGCTTTTGTATCTATAAAGGCCGTTCTCCAGTACAATACACCGCTTTTCATCCGGGACAGATGTGGTTTTGTTTGTGATAGCTTTTGCAGCCAAGTTTTGGAGCTCTGTGAAATCTCCAGCCTCCACTGCTTGATCAACCAATCCTGCTGAAGTCTGCCGTTCGGACGTAGGGAGCTGCTGCTCGAGTAGCGTGCCCATGTAGACAAAAGTGATCTTTTGCATTTCATCATCTTGAGCAATATGAGTGTAGAAATCAATCTCTACCTGATTTGTCGCCTTGATGAACAGTTCTCCACTTTCATTTTGCAATGATCCACCATGTCCTGCAGCCTGCAACGCTGCCTGGTAGGACATCTCGCTCCTATATTATACGTTGAAGCTGTCTACGATATATTATAATTCTCTATATTTATCTAAGTCTACAAAAAAATGATTTTTTTGTATACCTACAATCATTGGCCCTTTGGAACCGTCTGTGTTAACATGTCTAATGGAACAAAATTAATTATTTCATCGAGGGCCCCGATTTTAATACGGAAGGCACGGCTGATAACCTAGACCTAAGCGATGTTGCAACAACCATGCCAACACACATATCTATTTGAAGAGGCTAGTTAATTGAGTCTGTGTGTTCTTAAGCTTTTTAACAGTAGGTATAGTGTTGACAAGGCTATAATATTTATGTATTTTTTCTTCAACCTCCTATAGTTATAAAGATTTGGTGTTCACAAGTTTCCATTTCATCATCGCTATAGCTTTTTCCACCATTGCAGCCCCACGAATCGACTTCGGTCTGTGGGATCTTTTGACGCCAACTCAAGTTTCGCCTCTCTGATCTGAAAAAATTCAATACGACTCCAATCGACAGGGGTATATCGAGTCAAACCAAGGACTTGTTGTTGGCTTTTAGCGGCCTAGTAGTGGTGGCAACTACACTGTCTTTGGTATTAACTGGCAATTCACACCAGCCCATGCTGTCGAAGGAAGTAAATGTTAAAGAAGCTAAAGTGCTTCACAAAATACTCCACGCTTTTTTCACCCACGCGTCAAACAACATCAAGAAGAATGCGAGGAGCACTAATATTGATAGAGGGACTTGACCGGGCAGGAAAAAGTAGCCAGTGTGAGCTATTACTAAAAAGACTGCGCGATGACAATATCAAAACGGAAATGCTAAAGTTTCCTGATAGAAGTACTGAGATTGGCAAAATGATCAATGAGTACTTGACGAGCGCGACCAAATTGTCAGATCAAGCTATTCACCTGCTCTTCTCGGCCAACCGGTGGGAAGTATCCAGCCGAATGCTCGACCTGCTGAATGGAGGGACTACTGTCATTCTGGATCGTTATTTCTATTCGGGGATTGCATTTTCGGCTGCTAAAAATGCTCCAGGAATGACCCTCGAATGGTGCAAGCAGCCTGATATAGGTCTGCCTTTGCCTGATTTGACCATATTCCTCGATGTTTCTGAGGAGGTAGCTCAGGCTCGGGGGGGGTATGGCGAAGAGCGCTACGAGAAACTCGAGTTCCAAAGGGTAGTGCGGGGAAAGTTCTACGAGCTAAAAACGCCGGAATGGTGTGTACTCAGTGCTGATGGCACCATACAGCAAGTGGCAGATCAAATATATGGAAACGTGAAAAGAGCAAAGGAGAATCTGGGACCAATTAAGACTCTAGACTAGAGAATATAGGTTCCAGGTGTATTCCCTACGTTCACTTCCCGCGAAGCTGTGCAAGGGTGGTTCTGCTTCGCGAGAAGATCATAGTTGTGTCTGTGTATCCCAGTCTGGGCAAGCAAGCACCGTTCATACTAATGTTTTTTTTACACAATTATCTAATTACACTGTCTGTACCATGAGGGCTAGAACATATCGGCGGCGGCTTTCCTTCTTCTGTTCTTCTGCTTGGGGTGAGTGTTTAGTCTGGCTCCTAGGTCTAGTCTACTTGAAAAGGGCTCGGGAGAACGTGATCGTGATCTGGACCGTGACCTTGGCGGATTTCTCCCTCTCCTTTGACCGTCATTAACCGGGTCATTTCCAGACAAGAACGATTGGCGGCTTTTGGCTCCCGGTATTAGATCGTCATCTTCATCATTATCAGTGTTTCGTGATGATGGAGGTGGTCGATATCTAAACGTCAGCCTTTCACCCAAAGGCATCGTACTGGTCACTTCCCTTTTACTCCTCAACTGCGGATTGTCCTTCCTCCGTATTGCTCGTGCTGTGTCCCTAGATACCTTGTCGTTGTACTGTTCTTCGACCATATCTGGAAATAGGTCTTCGTCGATAGCTTTTTGCACAACATGAGGGAATAGCTCCTCCGGATCTGCTTGTCTCTGCGCTCTCGCCCTGTCTAGCTGGCTCACAATCAACTCATCTTCTTGCCTTCGTCTTCTTCGGCTCTGCTGTGAAGTTGGCTCACCATGCAGTAGATAATATCTACTTTGAGCGCGAGCTCCTCGCACCTTTTTGTCCGTCTCAGTGGCATACCTAATTTGTAGTTTCACTGATGGTTTGTCCGGAAAAGCCTTGGTCTGTCGGACTTGCAGAGGAGGAAGGGATTCAGCATCGTAAAACTCTGCTTCTGACGTCAAACTTAGAATTCCCTTTGCTGTGTCGTCTTTTGTCAAACAAACTAAATTCACTTGTTAACAGTCGTTGCATTACCATAGTGTTCCTGTTTCCGTCGTCAAATTTCTCTCAGCCATATGACTTCTTTCACATACATGATTTATCATCAACCCATTCAACTCGAAACGCTATGTCCGGCGCATGAGTACGGCAATAAGAAATGATGTCCTCGGTCGATAGCTCGTCCACACCTATAACATGAATAGCATTTTCCCTGATCGCTGTCGCAGAATCCGTACTTTGTGTCTCTGGTGTCTCTTCTACTACTTGAATCTCCTGTGTTGGTTTGGAAACAGCGTCAGTAACTTCTATGTCGGCGGCAGGCGCATCAGCCTGGGGTTCCAGGAAATCTTCATCTTGCAGCTCAAATGCGTCGTCTACGTCATCAAGATTGATCTCGGGATCCATCTCCATGCTCGCCATGATGTTAAAAGTTCAAAGGAATAGCTGAACTTGCAGGCTCTGTGAAGGAGATTCAAAGGAGAGATGATGAAGCCCAGTTTTAAGTCTTTGACGTAGGATATGATTCTAGGCGATATTTCAGCCGCACACTGTTGTGGAAATTTTATGTGTCGATGGATTTACGTCCTGTTTAAACGTTGCTAATAATTGACTTAACTTAGCATTCAGACAGCGAAATTTAAAGCAGCTTCTATTTCTTTCAGCAAAGACATTGTCTTTCCAATGGATGTCTCTCGCTCGTAAATGGACAGCTGGTTGGTGGTCCTGCGTAGTGATTGCTGTATCGTTCGGTATTTGCGGATGTTATGCAGAATCAATAACGCACTCTTAGATTTAATACTATATAAACCCCATTTAGCATTCCTATAAAAACATCAATCAAAATATTAGAAGTTCACTCTCTAAAAGCCCCCCTTTTCTACTCAATAGTCGGATGGACTCTAGCAGTCTGAAAAAATATTCGAGACGCCGATGCTACCCCCATCAAACACTTCACCAGCTTCCTTTTCTCAAGTGGAACACTGTCATCGCCAGTCTCTCGCTCGCCACTACTGGGCTTATACTCTTTATTCTCTCCTGTTAGCTTCTTAAATCGCTCCCGATGTTCCGCACTGATTCGGAATATTTCAAAGGTTTGAAAGTAGAGGCCATCAGAAGGGTCTCGCATGTACTCATGTACAAACTTGATAGTATGTAGCAGCTCTCCTTTGATCTGATTCACGGTTTCAGGCTTAGACATCTTTTCAAAAAACAGCAAATAGTCGGCCAATCCCTCAGCCAGTAGCTGATAGAAAAATGTGCTATCCCTGTAATGTCTAGCCTCCATTTTATTGGTATCTCGATCGAAGATAGCTGTATTGTGGTTGGTGACCGCCAATGCCAGCTCCTCTGCCCGGTGGAAGTACGTTTCGTCCTTGGTAAAAGCGTACAAAAGACTGCACAAAGTCAACGGGGTGCCCTGGTTGTAAGTCCACTTGGTCTCGTTCCTCTTGAGACCACCATGACCATCATTCTCAAGACCATCACAAATTAGCTTGTCTTCAGCCTGCACCTTGGTGAAGATCCAGTCACAGCATCTTTTGGCGAAATCAATGTAGATTTGGTTGTTCTTTGCAAATCTAGCCAATCTGAGAGCAGCAATTCCGCACTCTGCCGTCGTACAGGTGTTGCAACCTTCTTTTTGCATGTGCCATCGCACTCCTCCGTCCTTCTGCTGCCCCCCCATAAGAAAGTGGACATTCTCCACTCCCTTGTCCAAGTAGTACTTGTCTCCAGTCACTTCGTAGGCGGTCAAAAACGACGAGGCTACTTGGGCATTATCATCGTAGTAAATGTCATTGTTGCCATTGAAGTCATACGATGCGCAGTAAGCGTGGTGCTTTTGAGAATAGTACTTCTCGTACGCCTTAAAAGCTGGCTGTAGCATGGGCTGGATCTCTTTAGGATAGATCCGGGCTGCGTCCACAATTGCCTGGTTGAATACCGACACAGGCCACAAGACGTATCTACCTTCGCTGTACGAACCCTGCGAGTGGTTGCTATTGATGAAACTGCCCTGTTTATCGTTCCAAAACATCATCCACCCTTTGCGCACTGGTTAGAAGAGGAGGCTGTGTGAAAAGGAGAGAGCACAGTAAAACACATACGGATATCGTATCCTTCGACGTTCAACTGCAGTTTATTATTGTCCGACATTGTAGCTAACGCTTAATTCTGGTTGCTAGATTTCTTGCTAGATTCACTGAGAAATCGCAACCCTTAAATAGGAATTAAGTCTCGAACTTAAATACAATGGGAAGCAAATATCGATATGCACGTTGTCTTCGCACCTTTATTACTTGCATGAAAGTTGCGATGATCCTTGACGTCACCCCGCCTGCATAGTTGGAGATTTAAATCCCGAGAATAACCACGACTTCTTAAAACTTCGAGGAATCCCTCGACTCCTGTAATTCTCTGCGAAGCAGAGCTACGGGGTCTGGGGTTGGCCCTAGCAATGTCCAGTTGACTCCGGCGGTCCCTCGAGGACGGACGGAATGTGGGGTCGGTTTCCGCGCGTAATAAGTTTAATAAGTTTAGTCATTAGTTATTTTTTCAATTAAGACTATTTCAACAAAACATCTATACAAAGTAAAAAAAGCTTCGATGGGAACATAAATCCTGCGAGCATCATGCCCCTGAACCTAGAGACTCGGGAAATACTGGCGAAACAAACTCCCGATTGATACCATCAATCAGTGACGTAGCAGTTGATGCTGGAGAAGTCTTCGTTGGCCCTCCTTTGCTGCCGATAGCAGTTTTGCACGGCGCGGGGTCCTTGGAGGAAGCTATGCGTACCGATGACGCAAATGACTTCATCCGGTGTGGCAGACTGGTGTAGTACTTTGACGGCTTCCTGTGGGTCGACGGGCGATTGAAGTATTTGGTGAATGTTCGACCCCCCTGCGATGGCCGTTTTAGCTTTAACGACTCAGTCGTACAGTTACTTAACGCCAGGCCGCTCCGATTCCATTTTCCAAAGCGCAGCTGCGAGGGTATCTGGCTCTTCCACATATGCACAAATGTCGTTCTGAACGATTCTAGCTTCCTGGAACGCCTCTTTTTGGAGGACGAGCCACTATCTGCTGACATCACCAATGAAGGAGGAGGAGTCTGGGGGCCCTTTACCATGCTCTCAACCATGTTGGAGCCGCTATCGCTTGATGGCGGCTTGCCTGCCTGCTGCGACTCATTTCTCTCTTCTTCAGTATGCTCTTCCTGAATATCGCTCATGCCTTTGCTTTCTGCGCCATCTCTGCTGGGTGTGGAAAGTGTGTCTGTGCCACTTTCGCTGCTGTTCAATTGGGATGGCGGTTTCTCAGCTTTAAGAGATTCCGCACTCTTGTTGTCCATGGCGTCATTATTGCCTGGCAAGGTAGATGGTACCAGAGGGTTGCCTAACTTCTTCTCCTCTACTTTTAACAGGTCCAATTCAGGCACAGAAGCATAGCTTGTATTGCCACTCAAGCGGAAGGTGAGGTAATTGTAAACCTTGATCAACTTCGGTTGCGTTTCGTGTGGTCGGCCGTGAGCAAAGTCTTTGAGTGCCATGTTAGACAAACAATCCCAGAGGCTCGACTCTGTCTCCAATTCCTCACACAATCGGTTGATGAAGATAGCCATTAGCCGGGCTTTCATACTGCGAAAGGGTGCCAAGTCGTCGCTCCAATAATCAACTGCCGACTTGATACGCAGCCTCAAGTCCAAGATTTTGCGAAGTGCCGCCGGAGTCAGTTCACAGTGATCTACCACAATCTGAAGAGTTATGAATGCGGTCGTCCACTCAGCAGTTGGCCCTTTCATGACGTCAACTAACAAGTCCCACGGAGTCCCAAACAAGTCAATTGTCTGATCGTACTTTTGCTTTTCGGACAATTTCCTAAGCTCAATGTTGCACTCTCGGAATGCTCGCAGCCCATTGAGAACATCTTTGGTGCCCAAAAATAGCAACCTGGAGAGAAGGTTAACTGCCCATCCCCGAGTATTGGTAACCTCAACGAGCGCAGTCAAATGGGCCATGAAGTTTCTGAAGTCAAAGTAGAAGATTGGGTTCTCGGGATTGCTTTCTTCGGCTCCGAAGCTTCTGAGAGCGCCTTCCAATTTCACTTGTAGCATATTATACTTGAGCTTGAAGCTGGTACTGTTGGTGCTGACGTTGCCAAGCTTCTGCAGTGCACTTTCAGCGAATCCCATTTCGTCCTCTTGCTTCAGCGAAGAGTAGGCGCTCAATTCAGCTTCACCATTTCCAGAATAGCCTCGGGGACCAGCTGTTGTTGCTTCTGCTGGATGGTGATACGAGTATTCCTTGACACATGCGTTATCAATACATTCATACAAAGAGTTATGGGTTGGGATATTGGTGACTGGATGGTCGCTCTGCTTATATTCACCGGTTCTGCTGGATTCTTTGACGATCAGGTTTGCTCTACACCGAGAGCAGTGGGTAATTTCCACGGGAGAATCATTGGAACTAGCAGCGATCGTGCAATCAATCCCGCCTACTCTGTCATCGGCACAAATTCTCGGAGAACATTCCACCAAGACAGTGTCTTTGTCTGCCGGCCATGACATGAGGAATGCTGTTCTGGTCTCTGGGTTGAGAAGCTCAAGAAGCTGGTTTTTGGAAACTTCTAGAGAAGTAACCCCATTCTGGTGAGGTGGCGGGAGAAGAGGTTGATGTGTTTTTGCAGGTTCAGATGAACTAATTTTCCACGATAGATCACTAGCTTTCAAAGTCCTTCCGGTAGCTTGAATGTCAGATGCTCGAGATTTCGAACTATTTTCAAGCGGAGCCATCTTTTGCCAAAACACCCAAAGGAATTCACAGATAAAGATTTATTTCAAAAAGTTTTTGCAATTAGAAAAAGGTGAGAGTGATCAAAAAATATTCTTCTAGGTTATGTAGAAAATATTAAATATTCATTGTAATAACCACATAGTAGGAAACATTATGGGGCATAATGGTGGTCGGTAATCTTCGCATAAGCATTCCTCTCTCTCAAAGGCAAGCGTAGAGAAAAAAATGGAGAGCATGCAAATGTATCGTGTGATACGGTCAAGTCCCACACTTCCCCCGGAACCATGTTGCAACGTGAGTAGCCACACAACTTGGCGGGTCACGACAACTTCTTTTGTCACAGTTCATCCGTAATCCACATAACTTTCTTCAATATCTCAATATCTACAAATACAAAATTTCGTTCTGCTTCTAATATACGATCTCTAACAGGACCTAATCCTTCATTTCTGTATCTTCCTTTTCGCTCTCGTTGTTTTTCGTGACCCACAATACATTATTGCATCTGGTTAGTGTTGCTATTCAAAACCAGGTGAGTTTTTGATTTCAAAACTTACCTTATAAGAATCTCACCCAAAGTTCCTTTGCTGACCCCGTCTATATATTCAACAGCATTATCTAATTGTAAATTCATATACGAATCAACTGACAAGAGCTTGCCTCTATATTCGGTTTCTCCCCACTTTAGTCGAACAACTACCGAGGACCCTGTAAGGTCTTGCAGAAATGGCTTAGGATTCACAGGAGCAAGCTGGTTAGTTACAGTCACAAAGTGTTCGCGCACACAGCCTAACATACAGACATATCATATGATTCCTTTAATGCAAGTTACTTCTTCAATATAATTCCTCGTCGATATCGAAATAATGTGATGATGCAGGGTAAGTGTTTTTAACATCAACTAAATTACTTATGGTGTGCGGGGGTTCAGCCGACTTGTGCATCTCATTTATTTCAGTTATATGCCAGAATCGATTGATTCGGAAGTTGCTGACCCCGAGATCAATGCCTTACGGCACCTTCGAGCTCTGCTAGAGTCAATTCGTCTGGCCACTGAGAGATTGGTTAGCGATTTAGAAAACAGTTACGAGAACCACATTACTATTCAGAGTAGGTTACGTTGACTGGCCCTTTTATAGAGGAGCACTCATTAACTAGGGGACGTAGATACAATTAATGATATAGTAAGCGAGGTAGACCGTAAAAATAATGTATAGATTATGTACATTTTACATCTCTGATACGTGCCAATGAAACTGATCTTAGCTAGAGTCATTAGAAGCGTTGAATCTGTTCATAGTCGCTCCCAAAGCGAGTTCTAAAAGATTTTGCGTTTTATTTATTTTCTCCTTTACAGTAAGAAGATGGTCAAAATTGGCTCAAGTTAGGATTCTTTCCGCCGTCGTACTCAATTCGTATAGCTGCCCATATGCTATCGGACAAGATTAGAATCATTGATAAAGCATACACCAAAGTGATGGCGTAGAAAAAGTTGGAATTTCCAGAGCCCAAATAAATCCACAGATGATAGAACGTAGGAGCTAGGACCGAAGCGTACAAAAGAGCCAGACCTGCTACAAGACTGTAACGCAAAAGCCCTAGCGCTGGTTTATACAAGAATAAGATAGAGAGATAGAACCCAATATCTCCACATTCTGGATACGACTTGAACAAAGTCGTGATACCCATTAAAGTGATCAATGCAAAGATGGGCGATTTGCGGAACCGGATGGTTATGGGTAAGCAAAACAGAAAAAGGTAGATTTGAAACACCCCAATGAAAAATGGGCGAAAGAAATCAAACATCTCTGTAAAATAATACCACCATAAGCCAATATTAGGAACCAGCTCTTTGAAGAGCAATATTACTCCATAAGTGGAGCCGACAAAGTCCCAAGAACGCGTAGGCAAATACGACAAACCGAGAAATACTCCAATCAAAGAGACCAACAAGACGGTCAGTTTTACAGTCTGCGAGAGCATCGTACCCCGTGAGTCGTACTGACGGCAAAGTAGAATCAAAGGGGGAGCTGCGTAGATTGGATATATCGACAGCGTCGCAGCAACGGTGAGCAATACTATTGCCCTTACTTGGCGTTTTGAGACTGCCGAGTCCATTGCCCAAGTGATGGCAAAATTAGAAAAGATAGCAGTGGATCTCGCCAGACCAGATATGAGGGAGAAGGGGTTCAATAAATAAATAGTCGCCACGACGGCCGGATCAGTGCTTGAGTCCTTTTGATTATGATTTATGTTGGCGGCAATTCGGGCTAGTAGGTAGCCAATTGCCACGTCAACTACCGAGTATAGTAAATTGACATATATTGGGGACAATGTAGAGAACATAGCCAATAATAATGGTGACTGATGGAATACCCCACCCGCATATGGCGAGCGTCCGTGTTGATATTGAAAGATACCTTCCTGGAGTCTTTTGAATGAAGTAACCGGGGTTGAACATTCAACCCTGCCATCGAGTATCTCGGAAATGGACGGAAATGCATAAAAAGACGCATAACGCAGAGCAAATCCTGCCACAAGGACAGGAATCAGTCTACGAGACCCCATACGTTTTTTTTGACGAACTTACACGATTACACGGTTGAATGTTCATTTTAATGATCTGTGGTTTTCTAGAGATCACTTTGATCACGTGATTTATGATCCATTGTAGGATGAGCGATAAAGGGCCATTTTTGGTGGCTCTACGAGAGAAATGGTGAAAGGTTGGCAGTTATATATATCGTGATTCTATTGAATGAGTGCTGCGTGCATTCTTTTTCGTAATTGGTGAAGCACTCAGGGATGGGTGGTCCTTACGACCCTGAATGTGATGGCTGTTAACGGACTCGGGAGCAACCGCGTTGAATGAAAATATGAGACATTTTCTGTTCAACATGTAAGAACCACAGTCTGGTGTGTTTCTACACGTAATCATTAATATTAGTGTATATTTCTGCTCTTAGATCGTTGATAACTTGAATTTCTAGCAGGTAACCTCACCCCAGGTTCTTTTTTTAACCATTTCCTAAATGCTACCCTTCGCTATATTCCAGCCTAAAATGGTTTCCCCATGACAACCCACAAATATGCCTTTGTCTGAGAAGCAGACATAATATAGATTATATACAAGTACAACCCCAAGGCTTGGTCACATGGTTCAATCTTGCTAGCAAGAGAACTGTAAAGCAGATCTTGGAGGTTTGCTGGCAAGGTTGGGCCTGAGGTTCTCTCAAGTAGGAAACTTGAAAGAAGGTCCCGGGCCACCATCCAATTAAACCTTGAGGAACTAAAACATAGCAATGCAAAAGTATTGTTGGCAGCACCGACATCCTTCAAATATATAAGGACGTTTAATGGGCCCCTTTTAGAAGCCTTCTATTTCCTCGTCTTACTTGCCTGAAATATCTTCAAAGCAAACATGGTCCGAAGAGCAAGTATATCAGAAGCTGTGCACAACGATCACCAACAAGTACAGATGTACTACGACAAGCTTCGAGCCGGTCTCGATGACAAGTCAATTACGCAGTACCGAAACGAGTTTGTGTGGGAGATAGCTAGGCAGCTCGTAGCCGAAGAGATGGTTTTGTTCCCTGAATTGGAGAAAAAGTTGAGTGGCCCCGAGGGTCAAGGGCTTGCAAGCCAAGACCGAAAGGATCACACCATGATGAAAATGAAACTGAAGGAGATCCTCGACCTGCCAGTTACCTCACGTGAGCTCAACCTTCGTCTGCAAGAGCTCATGTCTGAGTTCACGCAACACATTAAGAAAGAAGAGACAATTGACTTGCCTGAACTGGAGGACATGCTCTCATCCACTGACTCCGCTGCTATGGCCAAATCCTTTGACCGAACCAAGTACTTTGTACCTTCGAAAACAGACCCTGGAATGGCCATGCGACTTCCATTTGAGACCCCAATGGGTCTGTTGAACACACCTATGGACCAGCTCCGACGTGTCTACAACACTTTGCCGGTCGAGTGGGTTGGATCCTGAATCATATCATCAAAACACACTACGAAAATCAGTGAAATTAAGTATATAGTTGGCAAAAGTATCGTACATAGTAACAATATTCCAGTAATCACATACACTCTAATGCTCGCCTCCGGCGCCCCCCCTTCCCCCATCCAGGGAGGATTGGTCCCGCTTCGCGGAAATCTGAGAATCTATCTGAGAGCTGGGTAGGACGCAAAGCCATGAGTGATCCCAGGAAGTGCGTCACCCTTCACTCCGTTATAGGACACACCTCAGCTTACGTAAAATTTCACCAGGGCAAGGGCTGAAACCTCTAGCCTTGGGACTCAAATGATGTGCTGGTCAGTACGCATTCCTTTCAAGCCAAAACACATCACCAGTCCAGGAGGTCGTGGATCCAATTGGTTTGTGTAGAGGTTGTCAAAGCAGTGTTGAAAGCTGATTGTTAAAGTTCAACAAAGAAAAAAATGGTAAGTGACGCGCTGTGATTGAAGTGAAGAAAAGTTTTGAAAGAAAGAAAAAAAAAACTAACCGAGGACTTTGAAGAATACGAGGAAATCGACGGAGTTCGATTCTCGTGGAACTGCTTCCCATCTACGAAACTAGAGGCATCGAGGACCGTCGTACCTATCTCGGCCTTGTACACGCCATTGCGTGAGAAGAACGATCTGGCTGTCCTGCAGTACGAACCTGTTACGTGTCGGGCTCCTTGCCGAGCTGTTATCAATCCGTTTTGCCAGCTTGATCTTCGAGCTCGTATTTGGATCTGTCCGTTTTGCCTATCCAGAAACCCGCTGCCTCCTCACTATAAGGACATCTCGCAGAATGCCTTGCCTCACGAACTGCTGCCTACCAGTTCGACTACCGAATACGTCTTGTCGCGAGCTGTTCAGACTCCTCCTATTTTCTTGTTCGTCATCGACACCTGCCAGGACGAGGAGAATCTGCAGGCGCTCAAGGACAGCATTATCGTCAGCCTGAGTTTGCTGCCCCCCAATGCATTGGTCGGGTTGATCACCTTTGGTGCAATGGCTCAGATCCACGAGTTGGGGTACCCGAGTTGTAACAAGTCGTATGTTTTCCGAGGCAACAAGGACTACACTGCGAAACAGGTGCAGGAAATGCTTGGTCTCGCGCCCCGACCTCAGGGCGTTGCTGCCGCAAATCGGCCAGTGCCAGGCTCGTTTTCGCGATTTTTGCTACCCGTGCAGACATGTGAATTTCAGCTCACAAACATCATCGAGCAGCTAGACAAGGATCCCTGGCCTGTCCCTAGCGACCGACGGCCCATCAGATGCAGTGGAGTGGCCCTTTCGGTCGCGATAAGCCTGTTGGAGCAGTCATTCCCCAATGCTGGGGCTCGAATTATGTTCTTTGCTGGCGGCCCTCCTACCGAAGGACCAGGAATGGTGGTTGGACCCGAGCTCAGAGAGCCAATTAGGTCTCATCACGACATTGAACGCGACAGTGCCAAGCACTACAAAAAGGCTCTTAAGTTCTACGAAGGGTTGGCCAAGCGGGCTTCAACCAACGGTCACGCTGTTGATATCTTTGCCGGCTGCTACGACCAAATTGGTATGCAGGAAATGAAGTCACTGCCCAACACCACTGGTGGTGTTATGATTCTGACCGATGCGTTCACCACATCTATCTTCAAACAGTCTATCCAACGGTTGTTCAACAAGGACGACCAAGGATTCTTGCAGATGGGATTCAATGCGTCAATGGATATCCTTACCACCAAAGAGTTGAAAATCTCTGGTCTCATCGGCCATGCCGTTTCCCTCAATAAGAAATCTGCCTCCGTTGCTGATACTGAAATCGGCATTGGCCAAACATGCTCGTGGAAAATGTGCTCAATTACGCCGAGCCACACGTATGCGACTTTCTACGAGGTTGCTACACAGGGGACTCCAGCGCCTCAACAGGGTGCACAGCAGCATGCTGTAATCCAATACCTTACTCATTACCAGCATGCTAGTGGAACCTACCGGCTGCGTGTTACTACGCTGATCCGAAACCTCGTTTCGGGAGGCGACCCTAGTATCGCTTCGTCGTTTGACCAAGAGGCCGCGGCCGTTCTGATGGCTCGTATTGCAGTATACAAATCCGAGGTGGAGGATGGTCCTGATATCCTGAGATGGACGGACCGAATGCTGATCAGGCTATGCCAGAAGTTTGCCGACTATAGAAAGGATGACCCATCGTCGTTCAGGCTTTCGCAGAATTTCAGTCTATATCCCCAATTCATGTTCCACCTGAGAAGATCGCAGTTTTTGCAGGTATTTAATAATTCTCCTGATGAGACTGCTTTCTACCGGCATTGTCTCAACCGGGAGGACTTGACAAACTCGCTGATTATGATCCAGCCTACTCTTATCTCATTTACGTTTGACCAGGATCCTGAGCCCGTTCTTTTGGACTCAGTCTCAATCAAGCCCGATCATATCCTCTTACTTGATACGTTTTTCCATATTCTTATATTCCATGGAGAGACCATTGCTCAATGGAGAAAGGCTGGGTATCAGGATCAAGAAGAGTATGCAAACTTTAAAGCACTTTTGGAGACGCCGCGACAAGAAGCTGCGGAGTTGCTGGTTGACCGATTCCCGTTGCCTCGATTTATTGATACCGATGCTGGTGGATCTCAAGCCCGTTTCTTGCTGTCCAAGCTCAATCCCTCTAACACTCATCAGACCTCTGGTAGCTATGGTGTCTCTGGCGGCAGTGCTGTTGTTTTGACTGATGACGTTAGCCTGCAGACCTTCATGGGCCATTTGCAGAAATTGGCTGTGGCAGGTACATCGTAGTGTAATGAATAATGTACATTTAGCCAGGTATTAGAAATATGTTTTTATTATTTGCAGACAAAAGATACAAAAAAGTTCACATTTCGAATTGTCGCATCTAAACCGGCAACATAAAAATCGTGCTGCAACTTAAAAGTTGTTTTAGTCGTCTAGTCGTAACCATTTTCTCTAACGCACAACTACAGACTATATATAGGTCCGTCACTCGAGGACGCATCGAATAGAAATAGATTTTGTATAGGCTGTTCCTTTCCTCCCAAAACATTCAGCAGGTCCTGCGCTAAAACACCCCCAATAACGGCTGCTACTGGAGAGAGTTCCACGCCTGGCAAGAAAGCATCAGCGTTACTTTCAGATACTAATCCAGCAGGTAGTCCGATCTGACGGGCCTTGTCTTGGGTGGCTTGATAAAACGAAGATCCAGCTTCAAAGCCAAGAGATTGGGACCCGGGAGTGGGATCCCAGTATGCTAATAGCAAAGGTAGTAATGGTGAAATTTTCAATAGCCGTCTTGTGGTATATTTTGAACTGAACACATCAGGCTGCTCTCGTAATTTCTCTATTATAGTTGCCAACGACGTGTATTTTTCAGATTTAGTTATTGTTTCGACGAATGCTTCGCCGTCTTTTTTGGTGTCAACTTTCAGAACCTGCCGGGTTGCACTTTCCGGCCCGACTGAAGTTGCAATATTGGAAAGGTCCCGTTCAACTTTAAACTCGTGCTCGATTAAGTCCGCAAACACATAGCCTCCCATTCCGAACAATGCCGAAGCATAAAACTTATTGCCAGCCTTTCGAGCAGCGTCATTAACTTTTGTTAGAGTAGTAAACTCGAGCTCTGTGGCCACAATAACGTCAAACTGGGCCAGCCACTCGTCTTCGACAGATAATGGGCTTCGTATATCGGCCGTCAATTTGACCCGAGGGTTCAGACTCTGCACGCGTGGTAGCGCAGCCTCTGCTCGATTCCTTCCAATATCGGACTCTTCAATGAAGAATTGTGCTGCCAAATCATCTTCCTCAACAACCCGCTCATCCAATATCGTAAGAGATCCAATTCCTGCCAGGACAATATTTTTAACGACCTCGTTGGCCACGGCACTCAAGTTTATAACCAAGATATTGGAGTTTCTCATTCGATTTTGGGCTTCCAACCCCCATAGTCGGATTTGCCGGTCATATAACGCGACTTCATCTATAGTTAGTTGATAAACTCGTTTTAAATAGATTAAACATATTCATATCCACGCACCAGCAGAAATATCAGCAGTCACTCCATTTTCTGACATATTCGGCTCAATTATCTCTCCTCAAAACGAAGACAACTTACATGTCCTCGAGAAATCACGATCTTTCATCATTTTCCATAACCCTACCTTTTCACGGGGTAGGTGTTGCCCTACCCTACATCACCATGCACGTAGCGATCCTGCGATCTTCTAGTTTCATAACATCTACATAGTTCTCGAGTTGCCTGGCTCTTTAGAAGCAAAGCACTCGTTTTTAGGGGGTTACGGTCTTTATCTATCTTTGCTTATATACAGTCATTTTTGCTGTTATTTCTCCTTCTCCTTCTTTTTTCTTTACACAGGACACCATGGATTTAGGAAGGATTCTAGATGGGACCCCTGAGCCATCGGCCGCATTAATGGCTGAAGGAAAAACCCAAAACCGATCAGGAGATTATCAGCTCGGTATTCCAATGACATCGTTTGAAAAAGAGCTGGCAGATCAGGTTATATCGGCCCATTATAGCGACATTCTCAAGTTCTATGAAACCAAAGACCATGTCATGGTGGAGAGCTTGGAGACCCTCTACACCAATTCTCAGTATGCTGCGACGCACCCTTTTTTGCTAATTGATCACTACATGCCACAAAATCTGCTTCTGAAAGAGATCCCTGATCGGTTAGCAAGGTCAAGCGGGAAATTCGAGATTCTGGGTAACATTATTGATCTGATCTCAACACTGAAACTGGAGGTCGGCCTAGTGAGCAGATCCGGCAAGACCATGGACCTGCTGGAGGCCTTTTTGTTGGGCAAGAAAGTAAACTACCTAAGGCATAGCGGGTCTTGTCTGCGTCCAGTAGTAGAAGAGCCTAATCCCAGCCTGTCAACGGTGCGTTTGATCTCATCCGCTAAAGATGAAAATAGTACTATTTCCAATGATGACACTTTCAAGCTGGATCTGGTCATTGCCTTCGACCAAACATTTCTAGAGATTGATGATGTCTATCTCAGGGGGTTGCGTAGCTTCAACAGGACGAGCTTGGCACCTGTTGTTCGCCTTATTCCGTTCAACTCGGTCGAACATGTCTGTTTCAAGGTTGGACTGGGGTCAGCCTCAAACTCGCGTGTTGAATATCTCCGCAGAGTTCTGGCGCCTATTGTAGTGTTGCGTGGAAGGGTCGGATCCCCTCCAAATGACTTGCAATTTCTCTACAGCCACTCGTTGAGCCCACTCCAGCCCTGGTTTGAGTCACTGCTATCCGCGCAAATACCGTGGCCCTTACCAGATTTACCAGAGATTTCCGAGTACACGCCGCTGGATGTTGAAAAGTCCCTGCTTACTGAAGTTGGTGTAGAAGCACCCACACCGAAGAGCGAGGCTGATGAAACAACAGACTATTATCAAGTGAAGAGAATGAAGAGATCGGAAGAATTTAACCCAGGCTCAAGCGAAAAGGCTTATCAACTGGATCTCGGCGTGTCCAAATCCAATTCAGTACTGACCCACGGACTGCTATCTAAGCTAGAGGCGGCATATTCCGATGTTGAAGTTAAATCCGAGGAACTCGAGAGCTTCCGGAAAACGAACTCCAGCCGACAGAGCCAGCTTGAAGCGGCATTAGAAACCATTGCAAAGTACGTGCATCAAGTTTCCGATCTGGAATCCAAGTTACAGTCGGCAGAGCGAAGGGAACAGAGGGCACAGTCGGATCTGGTGAGGTTGAATAACCAATTAGAGGCCACAACGACGGACCTTACGCAGACGCAAAAGATTATCGAAGATGGTCCACAAGAGGTTGCACGATTAGATGAATTAACAAAGAAAGTTCAAGAAGTGGAAGCTGAACTGAAGAAAGCAAACGAGAGGGTCGATTCTAAAAACGCGGAAAACGATTACATGAGAGGTGAATATCAAAAGGCTTCAGCAGCCGCTGTCGAGGCCCAGACTAAGATAGCGGACTTGGAACGGATCAATGCGGACCTGCAGAAGAAAGCCGATGGTGAGGCAGTTAAGCTAAGACTATTGACTTTTGATGAGGAAAGAGCCGCTAAAGATGATCAGATAAAGGAACTGCAGGCCCGTCTGGCTCTCACTGAAGAACGGCTTAGGCGACTTTTGGAAAGTGAAAAGCAGCCTCCGGCGGGGACGCGAGGTTCCAGGCTTGCTTCTCGTGCATCCAGTGTGCCCCGGCGAACCAGGAGCCCTAACTCGTATTCTCGTGTGGGCTCTCCCACCATCGAAGGACAGAATGGCGGGTCTCATCCTCTGCAAACAGTTACTAGGGGCTAACTAGTAGGAATATTGTATTTATATATAATGAAGCCATGATATGTATATTAGTCTGACGGGCCCATTTTTTATTTCTCTTATTATATGCTTCTTTTATACGCTCTTTCGTTAATGCCCTTTCATTATGCGAAGACCAGGGACTGTTTCATTATCATATCATCGTGGGTAAAAATTCTTGCTTATAGTTGTAGATCTTCAGGTGCCCATAGACTCACATTTCGGTCAAATCTTCCACTAGCAATAAACTTTTGATCATTCGATACGTCGACACAAAGTGTGCGCTCAGAGTCTTCCAACGTCTTTTGAAGTAACCAGTTATCGGCGCTCCATATTTTTATAGTTTTGTCATACGAACTACTGACCAAGAACGTACCTGCCGTGGTTAAACCATCTACCGCACTGTCGATCTGACCCTGATAAAACCGTACACTAGAAACCAGCTTTGTATGGGCCGGGATCGTGAAAATTGGCTCTAGTTGTCGCAAATCCCAAATCATCACCGAGTTGTCACCACTAGCAGTGGCCACCTGGTAGCCATTTGGCGAGAAATCCACCGAGTATATTTCGCGAATGTGACCATCAAGGATCATTGCAGTTGTTCCGACCCTCAGATCCCATATTCTCCCAACTGCATCTTTGCCCGCCGACGCCATCAAGGCTCCGTCGTTCTGCATTCGAACAGTCAGAACTTCCTTGGAATGTCCCTCCTGCACGAGAATATCCTTTTGACTTTGCAGGTCCCATAACCGCCATGTACAATCATCCGATGCAGAAGCTAAATACTGACCCGAAGGGTGGAAATCGATACCTCCAACGGCCGCTTCGTGGCCCTTGAGTGTAGCCAGTGGTTCGGCAGCTTGATGATTTAAGCCCCAGAGATTTATGGTGCCTTCAATACCTCCCGTTGCCAGATTGACGGAATTCTCACTCTGCGATACTGTGGCATGCGGGTGCCATTCCACTCCTACAGTTTTGCCAGCGTGCCCCGAAAACTGTGCCGTTTGGTTTAAATGCGGAACTGAGAGTATACGAACGGTGCCAGACCAGTCGCCAGTTGCTAGAAGCTGTGAGTTGGGAGAAAAACGAACAGCCGAAACTGGTCGCGAAAACCCTGACTGAGTGCCTAAATGAGTGAAAGTCTTTAGCTTTTCATTGATAGTGCGTCTAAACTTGACGTGCCTGAGTGTTGGGATCGCACACTCTGCACGCTGTGCCTCGAGCCGTGTCTTGGCCCTCGATAATGAAAAATATGCGATTTCTTTCCGTGCAGCAAATAGGTCGGGTCCACCGGGGGTGTAAAACTCGTCATCTTCATCTTCATCATCTTCTTCGTCATCATCGTCCATCCCTGAGTCCATATAAACTGACTGCAGAAGCGACTCTTTGCCGTCCATCTGCAATTGTGCCATGAATTTTGCCAAACGCTGCCTCCTATCAGCTTTATCTTCTCCAAAATAAGTCACTGGCTGTCCCAAGCTCCGCAATGCCCGCCGGACATCTTCATCGATGGTGGGGACTGCCAAAGTCCTAATCTTTTGATTCAGCTCATGTTCCTTGATTAATTGATTGTTCCTGTAGGATGAGGTGGTCGTGGTAGGATCCACTTCATCTATATCCATAGATGTCATGGAAAGGGATCTCAATATCTATATATATAAATATACGTAAATATATATTCCTGAACCTTAGAAGTTACGTCCCTGTAACGAAGTGAACTGAAACTAAAGGATAAATTAAAACCTGTTTGGTGATGGATCGGCCCCATGCTGGCGAGCCTCAGTGTGTTGTGATTATGTCTTTGAAAGTCTTGAGTTTACTATTAGACACCACTACTGCATTTATGCACTGTCGTTGGTTCGTATACGGCGTAGTAACTTCTAGGGACAGTACTCGGGAGGAGAGCTGGATGAAGCAACAACTTCGCGATCTCTCCTCTTGTCTGTTTTATTTTATGTTACGATTCGTACAAGTGTCAATTCAAAGTTTTTTAACTGCTCTGTTATTGGATCTGTCATGGTTCAGAACACTTGAAATTTTGAACTGTCATTTCTCTCACCCCTGAAACGACGACGTGCTGTATGCGAGCTAGCAGCTGCTGCGGTGGCGCTAAACTGACGTCTGTCACAATGTAACTCTACTATACGCCGTGCATGTAGTTATTTGCAATTATTTAGCATATGATATAACCAATGGCTAGAAACTGGTTCAATCAAAGACAATATATTGTAAATATCGTGGTTATAACCGTTCTATATACTGCCTGTAGTATCTTACTATAACCAATGCCAGAGGGTAATTCACTTTTTGTTCTGCTTTTGCCATCTCCTAGGCAGTTTCGACCCCTCCTTTCCCGCTCCCCTCTTTGACTGGCAACCCCGCTGATAGACCCTCGCCGCACATCTCCGTTGGGTCCTGCGTGAATTCCAGCCGAGTCTCATTCAATTTGTGTGCAAATTCATCCCTTGTGCAAACAGGCATTCTGGACACCCACCTGGACAACGTTTGAAAAAAAAATCTTCTTTCCTTTAGTCATTATGGAGTACTTTGAATCCACTGTTCGGACACTTAAGAACTTGGATCTCTCGCGACTCCAAGTGGTTGCCAACCTTCTCTCCGAATCAGCTTCTAAAAGGGCAATCGAGTACTACGAGCTTCACAAAGACGAGCCTTTTGTATTGTAAGTTTCAAGAGTTTTGAAAAGACCCCGATTTTCAACTCGTGATGATAGAAAAACCACTGGCGAGAGATTGTCGTGCGTGTAGTAGATAGGGAGAGAGATTGGCCTACCATACAGCCTACTAACAAGTATTCGCGATTTGGTGTTTGTTCTGTGAGTATTATTTCAACAGCCGTAAAAGGGCAAAGAAAAAAAGATTGCGTGGCTAATATGGATTTCTTGAAAATGTCCAATTGGGTGAGTATTTCTAACTAGAGTCGTCCTCCGCTATGTCGAGAGATTCCTTTTCTTTGTTCAGATAAACGGAATCTTTGGAGGAATTCGCACCCTCTATACCAGTGCATCGACTAAATTTTTCAGATTCTTCCTCAATTTGCCGTTCGTCCGCTCAAAAGTAGACAAAGAATTGTCAACGATCCTCACGAAACTCGAAGGTGACATGATCGATAGAACGCTCAGCTTCAACGCTCAACTGCCCGACAGACCGTGGAGCGAAGACAAAGTTTTGAAGGAACTAGGCGTCCACAAGAGCCTGCAGCACAGCGATTGGGAGAACGGGAAAGTATCTGGTGCAGTGTATCATGGCGGTGATGAACTGCTCCGCCTTCAGACCGAAGCATACGGCCAATTCTCTATAGCAAACCAACTTCATCCGGATGTCTTCCCGGGTATCCGAAAGATGGACTCCGAGGTTGTAGCCATGATCCTGTCGATGTTCAATGCCCCTGAGACCGGTTGTGGAACCAGTACCAGCGGTGGCACTGAGTCTATTTTGTTAGCGTGCCTTTCGGCTCGTCAGAAAGCTTATGAAGAACGTGGTGTGACCGAACCAGAGATCATTGCCCCGATCACTGTTCATGCCGCGTTCGACAAGGCCGCATACTACTTTAAAATGAAAGTGATCCATATCGCTGTGGACCCTGTTAGCTACAAAGTCGATACAAAAGCTGTTAAAAGCGCCATCAATCGGAACACCGTACTTCTGGTAGGCTCAGCTCCCAATTTTCCTCATGGCATCATTGACGATATTGAAGCTCTGTCGAAGTTGGCAGTCAGGTACCGACTGCCTCTTCACGTTGACGCATGCCTGGGGTCATTCATTGTGCCCTTTTTAGCAGAAGCCGGGCTTGAAAATGCTCCCCTCTTTGATTTCAGACTCCCTGGTGTTACTTCCATCTCTTGTGACACCCACAAGTACGGGTTTGCTCCAAAGGGGAGCTCCGTTATTATGTACCGAAACCAGACCTTGCGGGCCTACCAGTACTATGTTACGAGCAAGTGGACTGGCGGTATTTACGCTTCTCCTACTTTGGCTGGAAGTCGACCAGGCGCTCTGATGGCCGGATGCTGGGCTACAATGATGCGAATTGGTAAACAGGGGTACTTGCAGTCATGCAAGGACATTGTTTCAGCTGCTAAGAAAGTTCGACAAATCGTGGAAGCTCACGATGACTTTGAAGTGATTGGTGATCCAGTGGGGTCTGTAATTGCGTTTAGCTCCAAGACCATAAATATCTATGACCTTGTCGATGCCATGGCCAAGAAAGGATGGCATCTCAATGCTCTTCAGAACCCTCCTGCCGTCCATTTGGCCTGTACCCGACTGACAAGCCGGTCTCTAGACAATTTCAAAGAGGACCTGGGAGGCTGTCTCAAAGTGCTCAAGAGCCAAGGATCGGACCATACTAAAGCTGCAGGTACCGCTACGTTGTATGGAGTAGCCGGTAGCATTCAGACTGTTGGAGTGGCTGAACGAATTGCTTCCGGGTTTTTGGATAATTTGTATAAAATCTAGGCCATCTTCCTCCCATGCCTCCGGCGGCCCCGCCCGGGGAGGGTTGGTTCTGCTTCGCAGAATTCAGCTTAAATATTGTTTTATTGTTGTACTATATATCGATTACTCCTTATCTGCGTAAATAAAGAGAGTCTGCTTCGAAGAGCCATCCTCGGCTCATCTGGACGTAAGAGAAGGTTTTAACAGCAGCACCCCACATATTTCTTAACATCGCTCCAAATCCCACTTGACAGAAATCGTTCATAAACCTCTCAGTATGGAGTTTCTACGCCAAAAGCATATAGAATATATCAAGTCGCTGGACACAGTAGGTGGCAAGATCAATTGAATCAATTTTCTTCATAGTGCTAACCAGAAAAAAGATGAACTCGAATACTGGTTCAGTGAGCATCTCAGAATGAGTATGTAAAATGTAATACAAATAAGCCCAAACAAGCGTGGCACTAACGATAGGTGGATTGTACTGGGGGTTAAATGCATTAGTCCTCTTAGGAGAGCAGGATGCTCTGCCTCGAGAAGAAGTTATTGACTTCGTTCTGCAGTGCCAGTGTGATAATGGCGGTTTTGCTGCCCATCCAAACCATGATCCGCATGTTCTTTCGACACTTTATGCAGTACAAGTTCTCTTCATTGAAGACGCTCTGGATCGCATAGACAAGCAAAAGGTCGTGAACTACATATTGTCGCTCCAACAGCCAGGAGGAGAAGTATGGGGTGACGAATATGGTGAAGTGGACACTAGATTTATCTACACTGCTGCTCAGACCCTGAGCATATTAGGAGAATTGGACCAGTTCAATGGAGAGGCAGCTTCTAATTTTATAAGCCAGTGCCAGAACTTTGATGGAGGCTTTGGTCTTGTTCCTGGCGCAGAAAGCCATGCCGCTCAAAGTATGTTCAGGAACTGTCAAGTTTCATAATCCTTTTTACATTGGTACTAACTTAGTTTTTACATGCGTCGCAGCTCTGAAAATTCTTGGCCGTCTGGATATTGTAAATAAGGATCTACTATGCGGGTGGCTTTGCGAACGTCAGCTTCCTTCTGGTGGCCTCAACGGACGACCCGAAAAACTGCCGGACGTCTGCTATAGTTGGTGGGTATTGTCTTCCCTTGCAATCCTCGGCCATTTGAACTGGATAGACGGAGCTAAACTCCGCGAATTTATCTTAGATGCACAAGATCCAGAAACCGGAGGAATAGCAGACCGAAAGGGTGATATGGTCGACGTATTCCACACTCTGTTCGGCATTACAGGCTTGAGTTTATTAGGCTATGAATCTCTAGAGCCGGTAGACCCTACCTACTGTCTTCCTGCCAAGATGATGTCTCGAATTGGCAAATCTCAATAGTCTATCATCTTCGCACGGTCACAAATAAATAAATTTCGGCTCCGTATGACCGGTGCTGGGAGTATATTCCATCCAGTTAATTTTATTCTTGTATAAGAACTGGCCAGGATTGATGACATTGCAGCCCTCATAAGTTAGTTTGAACTGTGGAGTAGTTGGGTCTGCGATGACAAGCATGGAAGGCAATGGCGATAGGTGCAGTGTGAAATCATAGTCCCAGGCGACAGGCCGGGTTGACAGTGCAAACGGAGAAAGATGGCCCTGGTCAATAATAGTCCTGACAACTTTCCGTGATTCAGCCACTTCTGGAGCAATATGCGGTGTAGCCAAAGTAGCGACCGGCTTTATACTGTCTCTCATCATCTTTTCCAGGGCTCTTTGACGCGCCAACTGTCCATCATCGTCGCCGTCTTCACTATCTCTGTCTCCGTCGGCTTCGTTGGTCATATCCACTACTTCGGCCATCTGCGCTTCATCTCGAGAGGTAGCATTAGTTTCACTAGGCGCTATTTCGTCATCCATCTGATTTTTAAACAGTATGTTATTTCTCCTGAATCGGGACCCATAGTCATCCCGTACGACAACTATTTCTTGCGATAGATACGCAACCTTTGTGGGGTTGCTGGCCCACTTGGCTCGCGGGGATGCCCTTTTGACCCTACTTGTGAACACTTGAGGAATGGGTTTCAAGGGCCACATTGGAGTAGCACCAGACGAAAATGTTGCTGCCCAAGGGTCGTTGTCGCCTGGGACGAATATTAAAGTACAAAAAGACGCAATCCGTGGGAACTCGGTCAGCAACTCTGCGAAAAAATCAAAAGATTCTTTGTAAATAGTGGAGCTTCCATTGGGCTGGAACGGCCTTGAAATAAAAGGACCAGGTAAAATGATTGAAATGGGTAAACTCATTTGTTGCGTTTCAGATTCATTTTGAATATGAGTGAACAGTTTCCTCAACGCGTCGAGGTAACGAAGAGCATCCAGATATATGTTACATCCGAGAATCAGAATACGATGTCCTGGATGCTGTCGCTGCTGAAGTAACAGCAGCTTTTCGAAATTTTTATCAATTCTATCGATTCGGTTTGATGCTGCGTTTGAGGATGCCCGTCCATAGACTCCCAAGAAGTCCAAGTAGCCAAATACTTCTCGGGACCGTTCTCTTCTTTCTGCTGGAGGCGGACCCACGGTGCTGGCTATGAATTGTTCATTCACGTATACACCATCACAGAGAATTAGGTTCCCTTCTGTGTAATATGATCCCGGAGCAGCAATGGCGTGCGCCTCAATATCTAATTGAACTTTTCCCGATTTGTCTTGGAGCCAGTACTTCCCGTCTGGGCCTTTGTAAATTAGTCCAAACAGCAAGAACTCCTGATTATTACGGCCGAGCATGTTCTTGATAAATGTGATGGTATAAAATCGGGAATCACTCAAACTGTTGGAAACGTTGGCTTGAAAAGATGGCGTTTGGAAAGTCTCATTCCGCAACAGACGGTCGTATGTCATATAGTACCGTGTGTTGAACAAATTAACTAATCCCTGCGCAGACGAAGTGATTTGGGGTTTTGAAGATGCCAGATCAAAATGCTTTTTAGAGTAATTATAGCGGTAGCAAGGCTGCGATTCGCAGTTTACCACAGCAAAATGATCCTCCCATGTAATACTTTTGCCGTTATGTGAAGCTGAATCGTCGGTGATGGTGCGAGTGAGAGAGTCGGTGAGAGATTCGGAGGATCTGAGTCCCGTCTTGGCTCGTTCCTCTCCAATGACTTCTTTGATCACCAGTTTCAGAGTCGGTCCTTCGAGGAACAACCCACGGTCTTGATCTTTCCACGCCTTTGCTATCTCATCTAAAAAGCGTTCGCCCTTGGCACTTCTCCAATCGACTCCGAACTTTTGGCCCAAATACTCGGTGAGAACAGTGAGTCCATCTGATTTCAAGTTCAGACCATGCTTTTTGGAAAGAACTCTGTATGCCACTGGTCTGACTTGAGAAGATGTAAGGCGTATTGGCAGTGCAACCCCTCCATTGTCACCAAAACTCGCTCGGCTCATGGCTTACTGTATTATATGTGGTGATATTCAGAACGCGATTTTCTTAATTCGACGCGCGACGTTAATTGAAAATTCACGTTTTGGCGCGTCTTGATCGTGATTACGTAAAGAGTCGGCACCTGAGGATCAATTTTAACTTATAATTTACTTTTTGAATTTCAATTTTTTTTTTTTTTTTAAAATTTAAGTTTTGTTGCAAGCCCAATAGAATTAATATTAATATGCTGCAGTCCTCGTATCCTTAAGTTCGCCAAAGGACGCTTGCTTATAGTTTTTTTTCTTATTTAGTTGAGTAAACTCAATACATCTCAAACACGACTATCTCTATTCACTCTATGGCCAAGACTTTTTGAGATTTCAATTGCTGTAAATTAAGATTTTCTCTTTGCTTCTAGGACTATCAGTTAGATATCTGAGGGGGAGACCCGTTTTGATAGAGACCACCTTAAAACATGATTAAAGACTCATCGCATGTTAATATTGCATACACTATGCTGTTTTATTTAGTTCAGATGAGGGTGGGGTTGTAACAAAAACTATATCGATTCGGGGTGTGAAACATATCGAAAACGTTCGGGCCATCTAGTTTGCTCGGGAAATCCACATCTTGTTGTCCTGCTTACACGCGAGTTTCGGCGACCGTATTACTCTGCCCGAACTTCTTCAAACCCCACTACACTCCTGATGTATGCCAAGTATCTCTTACGTCTTTTTGGAAAGTGGCATTTGCTAATACGAGGTTGCTTAACTGCCTTGGCCGAGATTCTGCATTGATCATGATGCTGCACTCTCCAAACTTTAAGAGGTTTCCCCGCAAAGCCTATTCCATCAGTATGCAATGCTATTCTCGCAACGTAACTTACATGGCACCAGCGTGACTTCAGATTTCATCAATTCAGGTTTTACTGCAAATCAGATGTCTCTATACCCCGCTATTCTGTAAAACAACATCGGGAATATGCTGATCGAACATACAATGTCTCGGAATATCTAATGACCGTGTGTAGCGGGCATGCTTCGAACCACCGACACTGCCAATGGGATCCAGCCAACCTCTTAGAAAGGAGGCAAATGCCTCTTTGTTTCAAACCTTGGACATAGTTGGGGGGTAAAGTACGAAAGGGAAGGTTCATTAAGAATATGGCAATATTGCTGTACGTTCTATAAAGGAAGTGTTGCCCCAGTTTTCTTGAAGAGCCTACAAGCTTTTATCGACCGCCATGGAGAAGAGCAGTACTCAATACCTTGAGAATTCAGGCGATAGCATCCCGGCCCCAGTCAAGGGCTTGGCAGTCTTGTCAGTCTATGAGTTGTACCCAAATGTTGACGAGAAAAAACTTATAACAAAGATGGATTTCAGAATTATTCCCGTTGTCGCTACGCTTTACCTTATGTCGTTTCTGGATAGGGGGAATATTGGTAATGCTAAGATAGAGGGGCTTCCCGAAGACCTTCACCTTCACGGGAACCAATACAATATTTGCTTGACTGTATTTTTCATCAGTTATTGTGTCTTTGAAGTGCCTGCGAATATGATCTTAAAACGAGTGCGACCATCGATTTGGCTGCCTTCTATTATGGTTGTTTGGGGAATAGTGATGACCTTGATGGGAATTGTCCAAAATTACGCTGGTCTGATTGCTACTCGATTTTTTCTTGGGGTAGCCGAAGCAGGTCTCTTTCCAGGCGTTGCATATTATCTCACTACCTGGTACTGTCGAGGAGAAATGCAGTTCAGGCAAGCTCTATTTTTTTCAGCAGCATCTATCGCTGGTGCATTCTCTGGTTTGCTAGCTTGGGGAATTGCAAAAATGGACGGTGTAGGAGGGCAGGCTGGATGGCGATGGATATTTATCCTTGAAGGACTCGCTACCGTTGTTATTGCCTTTTGTTCGTTCTTCATGATTTACGATTCCCCGGAAACTGCGGGTTTCCTAACAGAGGAAGAAAAAGAATTTGTCCTTTACAGGGTTAGATATGATGGCAACTCTGGTAAAGCAGATCTTGCGGCAGGTGGTACACAGGAAGCTCAAGGACATGTCGAGGAAGCAAGCGAGTTGTCTTGGAAATATGTCAAGGATGCGTTCACCGACTGGCAGATATATTTCCATCTATTGTTGTACTATGGAATCGTAGCACCATTATATGGTCTTTCTCTTTTCCTTCCCAGCATTCTGAAAGAGATGGGATATGTGACTTCAAAGGCTCAGCTTATGACACTTCCTATCTACATTACTGCAGCTATTATATCTGTTGCACAAGCCTGGGTATCTGACAAAGTTGGTATACGATCTCCTTTCATCGCGGTCGACCTCGCATTCATGCTCGTTGGCTATATCATGGCTATTGCTAATGACCCCACCAAGAGGCCGGGAGTTTCTTATGCTGGAGTATATCTTGCTGGGATTGGTATTTATCCTGCTTTCCCAGGAATAATATGCTGGCTTTCGAACAACCTGTCTGGATCGTACAAGCGAGCAATTGGAATGGCATTCCAGATAGGAATTGGTAACTATGGAGGTGCCTTTGCATCCAATTTCTACAGAACGCAGGATGCTCCTCGATATATTTTAGGACATGCACTATCAGTGATGTTTATTGTTATTGGGTATATTGGCCTTGTGGCTTTGGTCATCGGCTATACCATGGCCAATCGCAAGAGGCAGAGGGATCTTTTGGCAGGCAAATACCAAGAATTTACGCCTCAGCAGCTTTCTGCGATGGGTGATAAAAATCCTTACTTCCGCTACAGACTATAGCACTCTAGCTAGCTACGAGTACAGAACACTGGGTCACAATAAATTGGATGCGGACGCAGGCAAGTTGTGTAGGGTACTTGACTTCCTGTCCTCCTGTCTTCCTGACTTTCGATTTCATCATCTATTGACTTTTTTTTTTAATTGCGTAGTATACAAACGATATAAGCATCGTATTTGGCTCTTCGTTAAAAAGTAAGTATATGATTTCATACTCTGCGCCGTCCAGATCTAAAATACAAAATGCGCCGCACTCAAGGGCGCCTCGTTAAATACGGCGCCTCTGGAATTAAATAAGACACCAGTTAAAATCTATTAAAAAATGACTCCGTGGCCAAGCTGGTTAAGGCGTGCGACTGTTAATCGCAAGATCGAGAGTTCAATCCTCTCCGGGGTCGAATAATTTTTTCATACTTACAATGATCAAAGAAAACTCTACTTTTCCATTCGAAACGTCAGCAGGTCGTCTATTCTAGGCTAACTTTTTAAAGCACTTAATGTTCTTTTCTAATAAATATATATGATTTGTGTATATGCATGCTCTATTCGGAGTAATTGGATTGTAATGAATATGCTAATGGGGTTGTGTCTTTGACATGGTGCCTTGCTTCGCCAATAATGACTGGATTAACCGAGGTCGAAGTAGCCAACGAGGGATTGTCCGCAAACTGGGAGGAGCTCGGCAAGCTGGGATAAGGAGTTAGTGCGGTGTAGGGATTGGCCCTGCCGTATATGTAGTTTTGAAAAAATATCACAATATCAAAGATAACTGTGCCGGCGGATCCTATAAGGAAAGGGAGCTCATTCATCAAAAACTCCGATCCGCCTGGTCCTCGAGCTTCGGGAGAAAGTACGATCGATAGACTGTATGTGGTGTTGCCGCTGAAAGTCGCCATGAAAAGCAGTAGCGAAGTACCCCATGTGCTCTTGCGCCGATAGTTCTTGTAGATTTGGGGTAAGCGAGACGTCAAGTAGGTGACTGTGCAGACCCAAGACAAGAGTCTTCCTATATATTCAGCTGAACCTGTCGAGGGAGATGGTGGCGTGGTGGCACTGACCACTGCTGCTGCTCGATATATGGGAGCGGCGGACGCGACTTTGGAGAAAGATGCGACAAACGAAGAGGTCAGCAGGGATCTTAAGTTTGCAAACGAAGGGTTCCTCGACGAGGGCCGCATGGCACTGTTGTTAGGATGAGGGATATTAATGGCAGTCCCGTGGCCCGAATTGAAATTTTTATGATCTTCAGAGTCTGAATTATAATACTCCTCCTCCTCCTCGTCATGAGCTGTAAGTATTTGCGGGGTGGGACTGTCCAGTACGATGATCCGTCTTCGTTCGTCAAGTCGCGCATAGTACAGGTACTGAATTCCAAGAATCACATCGATGAAGACATAGTACAGAGCCAGAGCAGTCTGAAAGGGTAGCTGGTGGGTGAGAACACAGCCTAACAGGTTGGTGAAATCTCCGATGAACCAGGTGAGAAGAAATCCAAACGACAGGCCCTCCACCGATTGATTCACGTAGTTCTCCGCTACTTGAGGCAGCTGAGCACCGAGCCAGAAACAAAAGGACATGCAACCGAACACCCATGACAAGGCCGAAATGTTGCCGTAGACACAAGTCCCGCTTAGAGCCGCGATCCATCTGACCAGGGCGAGTCCGCCGCTATCAGATGGACATTGGTTGGTCATTTAAGATAGGATATATATGTAGTGAGACGGAATTCTACGCGTCCACTGGGGTTTTGTTTTATAGATGTGTTTAGTCTATGTTATAAGAGAACATGTAAAAATCGAGAGATAAGGCATCTATGCATTCTAGTGGCTTATCAGTGTTTATATTAGTTATCGGGAAATTGCACTTGTGATACGATGTGCAGATCGGACAGATAAGCCCTGTTCTGTTGCAGGTTTGAGTCCAACTCCCAGCAGCATGGGTTCCAATGATTTGATTTAGTAAGTTAAAGAACGGTAGGTGGCACGAGACAGGGACAAAACGTTGATACCGTGGACCATGGTACCGTGACACAGTTGAGGAAGTGTTAAGTTAGTCCATAGTTCATGAAATGTGGCTGATTCACGCGCCATTGGTGCCATGCCACGCGCCGTACGTTAGACTTCGAATATTTTTTGTGTGGGCAAATATGTTAACAGGGGTTCGGACTCCTAGTTTACTCTGTTAACGCCTGCCTTAAGGAGGGGCGGGAGGTCTGCTGAACGCTGGTGTGAGCATCACTATTTAACTAGCATGGAAAGTGACATCATTAATAGAGGGTTAAACATGTAGCTTACAATGTACCCCAGATCGTGCTAACTAAAGACTTATGTACCGTGGCGGTCGACACATGCCAGGTATTTTATTAAAATGCGATGTCCAAAAGCTTTTCGTAGTTCCACAGTTTAGTTCCAGTTTAGCTCTCAAAACTACATTACTACAAATATTATACATGAAATTCGAATAAACTGAGCCTTCCTTCCATTGCACTAATATCTGGGCTTTATTGGACTCAACACTTCAAGCTCCTTAAGTTTATTGTCAGATTCTTGAGACACCATGGTTGCCTCTTGAGACTGGGACCCTTCTTCTTCTTCCGCTTGGTGGTCTTCCGTATGTTCAGCCTGCTCTTCTTCCACTCCTTCATCCTCCCCAAGTTCAACTTCAACTTCCTCTACTTCTAGTTCAACTACTTCGTCCCTTTCTTCCTCTCCTTCGCCTACTTCTTCATCTACTACTTCGTCTCCCTCCTCATCTCCTTCTTCGTCTCCTTCTTCTACATGGCCATCCACCTTCTTCTGCAACTCCCTGATAACGCTATCCTTCTGAACCAGTTCGTACTCAAGCTCTTCAATTCTTGATTGCAGCTGTGCAATTTTGTCAGTCGCATCTCCCAGACTCTGCTCAAGTTGTTCGCTCGAAACACCCTCCAATACTCTGTTTTCAGCTTCCTTCTTTCTCGACAGGTGTGATTCGACCTCTCCATCATCGTTGTCGTCATCCTCCTCTTCTACGCGCCTCCTCTTGCGAGAATTCGTGTCGTCGTTATACTGCTGGTCGTACGATTCCGAAGCCCTAGCATACGCGTTTCTGAATACCCCAGTTACACGTTTAAACATAGTTGGCAATTGACGGTCTTGAGAGTTTTCAGACAAGAGGTGATGGATTACAGATTACTATTACTCGACGAAGAACACCTAAGGTTCACTAAAAATTATTTTCATATGTATGCTTAATTAGAAATTAACACTGAGAAGTTGTTTCAACATGTTTAAATTCAGGGGTAACTTTTTATTGACTGCATGTTGGATTTCCCCAGCCCAAATACGCGCTTTCACCACTGTGACTGAAAGACCCGGACTGAGCGCTTGGACTGAGAATGAGAACAGGAGTCAATGGAGTTGCAAAGGAAATTTCACTGAGAGCACTCTGACACATGTTCTGCTGTTATACTACTCAGTTAGTATATACTTAGATAGAGTTTTAACATTCGGCTTTGACGTCAACGCGCGGTAGGAAGCAGTCATATTAATGGGATGCAGATCTCAAACGAAGACCGCATGTCTCTACAAATCACAAATCAACGAAATCAGTAGAGACCAAACGTACGTGCCATGGTTGTGGGGGAAATAAAGCTAAAAGTTGTAGAGTGCGTAAGATGACCGCTTAACAATTCCGCGAAGCGGAGCCCCCGTCCCTGGAAGGCCCCGACCAGAGGCCAGCATCACAGTACGACAATACCACAATACCACAATATCTTCTTCTCACAAGAGCACGGGATTATAAATATCATAATTAATATACAAAATGCAACAGCGCATTCCTCCGACGTAGTTTTGAATATTACATAGTTTTTCATTCAACAGTGCCACTGGTTCCAAACTGGCACATCACGGTAGATTTACCATGTATAATATAAAATAAAAATAAGTTTCGACGGGACCACGCCTCCAAAATCTCCCATGGGCAGTAGTAGGTCACTCTGTCGGTGTATATAAGCAACCCGTGTGATCTGTAAATACAGTCGGAATGTCGACCTCAATTCATACTTCAGATACAGTAACCACAAGGCAACACAGGATCAAGGATCTAAAAGCCATTCAAGGTCTCTTCCCTCAGATGAGAGCTTCAACAGTACGATTACATTGTATAATCGCGTCGGTAATTGGTCTGCTCATAGTATAAAGTGTCTCCCTCAGCGGCTTGAGACGGAAAGGTACTACCATCTGGGGCCTTCTGGGGATGAAAGCTTGGCGGTGGTGCTTCATCTGGATGGTACGGGATAGATGGCAACTGGTGACTATGTTGTTCCTCTTCTCCATAGGCTCTAGGGTACTGAGAATATCGCGGTAGCGGCGGAGGTTGCGTTTGTGTCTGACTGCTCTGAAAGTATGGAGATGAATAAACACTGTAGGGCATCCGGGCCTGGTCGACCGTCAGTGGAGTGGGAGGCAACATCTGTGATCCGCCGTGGGAGTGCGCAGTGGGATATGCGTCGGCCTGTTCGAGCTTGTGGAGATATTGCATTTGCGGGACTGACGATGCAGGAAACGCTGGTTGTTGATATGGCGACTGCTGGACGTTTGAAGGGTTGGCGGGTGTTTGACCCGGCATAGCAGGTAAATGTGGCATTTGTAACGGAAAAGAATATCGAGATGCATCTGAATAGGAATCTTGGATCGCCGGGGTAGAGACATTATGCAAATATTGAGGTTGAGACTGAAGAGGTGTTTGCAGAGGCGCTTGGACCATCTGCTGATGCACAGGTTGTGACATTGTTTGCGGCATTGCTTGTTGTGAAGATATCTGAGGTACTGTCTGTGGTAATGCCTGCTGCAATATGGGGAGTGCTTGAATCGTTGGCTGGGTTCGATACATTGGCTGCTGACCAGCATTGTAAGAAACCATCGGTGGTGCTGTACCAGAGCTTTCTGCGTAGGTCACCGCGGCCGTTGGAGACACGCTGGCGCCCAGGCCATGCTTGAGATCCTGTGAAGCCCGGGACCTCTTGCGTTTGGCTTTGGACTCCTTTCGAACTCGCACTCGGCATCCTTGGAGAGCGATTTCTTTAATGAGGTCCGAGGAGATTTCCAGGCCCGGGAATGACTTGGGAGAGTAAACCAGGAAAGGGTCCGAGGTAATGCGTGCTCTGTGTTTCACCTGGGCACTTTCGGACATGACTTCGTACACGTTGAAAAGCAGCTTGTAGCGGCCCTCTTGGCGAATGGAGATATCGTGCACCAAAAAGAAGAATCGGCCAGGAGGTGGGTTTCTTATGTGTGCCAACGATACTATGGTCGAGCCAGTGATTCCTTGTGGGTTCACTTTCCCTGCTTGTAGATCTGAGGGGTCCTCCTTACTGTGAAGCTCGATTAAAGACGTATGTAGGATGAAGACGTTTGTGATTTGATGAGTAACTACCTGGCTAAGCTTGTTGCTTACCGAGAAGTTGATGACGGGAGGAGGGTCTACGGGTCGTCGAGAATTCACTTATCAGCTTAAAGAAATAATCATAATTTTCTGCGAAGCAGAACCAGCGAGGGGCCGGCGGAAGCAACGTCCAGCTGCCTCCGGCTGCCCCTGCCCGGGGAGGATTGGTTCTGCTTCGCAGCATGATTCTACACCTTTCGTTTGTTGACTTACCCTTTTGGCTCCAGCCCATTGCTCGGGCGTGGACAGGTTGCTGGACTATCTCGGCATGATATTCCAGGTCTTTTGCCAGTTGTCCGCGGTCAGTATCATGGGGGATCTCATCGTGATGCGAGAATTTGGAATTTGACATGTTTTCAGTATGGGGTGACACACGAGCTATTATGGGGTCTCTCGTGTGGAGAGGGCCTACGGACATTTTGGGGGCAACTTTTGCTCACCCGGGTTCAGTTCATGGAGACGATGATGTTTAGGTCCTGGGAAAACACAGGGCGGTGAAAGAGCTGCAGATTAAGCCAAAACACCCCGCAGCGTCTTTAGTCAGTGATCCAAAGTCAGCTAAAGCGCAACTTCCGACAGTTAGAGAGAGGGGGAAGTTAGAAAAGCCCCGTCAAAACACTAACCAGACATTTTACCGGAACAGAAAAAGTGCGAACCTAAGCTAATGCACTGCGAGTTATCAGAAATCAGCTTGACGATCACCATGGACCTGGAGAGAGTTGGGGCAGTTGGGGGCAGCACCGACCGTCCGGCCTCTTCTCCACGCTCGTCCGTTTAGAGTATGTGAGGTTAAGAACGGGTCGTTAGTCTCAGCTTTCAATCTGGCCAGCCTCCCTTGACCATTTGTTTGTATTCGATGTCTGAGCGGTGTGTGTCCCTTTTTTTCTTGGCTCCTTGCGAATTGTGCAGCACAAAAACCAGCATAGTGGGAGAAATGTATAGACATTCCAGGGAATGATAGCGAAAATGTACATAAGTAGAGGCTCCGAGATGCGAAAAAAATGGACGGACACGCCAAAGGGGCCGAACGTGCAATGGCTAATTGGGGCACAAAGCTTAAAATGTCCTCATACCCACGGTTCGACGAGTTATCTTTTTCTCAAAAATAAAGTCAAGGCGTTGGGCGTTCGTTTTTCTCGGATCTACACCGTATGCCATCAGACCCTTGGTCTCCTCCTGCCAAACTGACCGCATTCTGGCCCTGCTAACGGCTCGTTTAGAACACCGCAGATGCGTTGAGTATACTGGTTGTGTACTAGGGTCATCGCTGGAGTGCTTGCGTTGCCAGTTGGAGAAGATGGAGAACGGCGGGAATCGTGGGCTTAGCTACTGGTATAAAATAGTCATTTAGTGTGTACGCCCACACCATCAATGCCACGACTTTAAAGTTTATTGTTTATGACCAACCGGGCCATCATCTGCTGCCGCCAAACAATGGACTGGTCGACAAACAATTGCTCGCAAGGCAGATTGCATCTGACGTCCGAGCCACAGGTACATATTTTGGGTGCAGGACAGTGAGGAACCATGTGTTTGCGCCAAACCAAAAGTAATCAAATAAAACATACTTTCTGCGAAGCAGAACCAACCCTCGCTTGTAGGGGCCACCGGTGGCCGAAACCACGGCACGGTATATGAAGCTGCTCCGCAGGGTCACTACCGTTGGTTCTGCAAAGCAGAAGAATCCTCTTGAGCTTCCCCCACTACCCCCAAGTTATTCTAGAAGTGAAATAAAATTCCGGAACACCACATAGAGTTGGGACTCGTTTAGCTATTAAGGTTTGGTGAGAGGCTTCTTTTTCAATCCCCAAGCAAGAATTCTTTTCACTCTTTACAGGCCAGAGTCCTTGTGAACTTGTTAAATAGCAATTACTATAGTAAAATATAATCTTACATGCAGCATTGAGCAAAAAGGCTCCTTTGGTTGATTGGTTGGTTGTGTATCGCGTTTGAGGTGACTTGGGGTTAATGACGATTCTTGTTATCATTGATTGCAGCAGTTAACATGCACCTCTCCATTTTCGTTGCTTCTTTGTTTACCTTTTCGCCGGTGCATTCTCTCTTCATCCCCCATTATCGTTCAAGTTCCGCCCTGCGACCAATACGATCTCGATTGAGACCCAAACTTTACTGGGCTCGACCTCTGTATAACTATTGCAATTGCATTTCCGTGAAAAAATGAACTTTCTTATAGATCACGCAATGAAGCGAGCAGGGAAGACCGTACTTGCGTTTAGGAAGATTTCTCCAACTTCAAATGTTAACCTGACCGAAATCCTGTTAAGCTCGCTCAGTATGGCAAAAAATCTTTGGCCTTTCTTTTTGGTTTTCAGGCAGGGTGCATGGAGTAGCACGGATGGCTACAGTAGCTTCCCGACCACGGCTCCACAAAGTGGATCTATTATATCTAGAGCTTGTTTCCTTTTTATAGAGCTCGTTCCGCAAATAGAGTCATGACCGAGAAGATTCCGTAGAAGAGCGCCAGGGGGTATGCAACCAGCACCCTCATTTCTGACAGTTGCAAGTACGAGACAAAAATCGCAGACGACGAGTATGTGCACCATATAATAATAAAAGAAGAAAACAGATAGCCAAATGCGTTATCGAGGGATAGAACCACGCCTAATCCACTTGTAGCTACCAATGGCAACATGCAGTACCCGATTACACTGGCAGTCCGTGTGAAATCAATCGACTTGAGGGCCATGAGATTGAGAATCGCATACTGGGCCAGAGTTCCCACGAGGGCCACTCCATAGATGTAACCGAAGTGGACTTTGCCTGACAGCAGCAAAAACGTGCCAAATAGCAGAAAGAAGATGATAGGACCTGCCAGATCTGAGTCGTCCATTATATGCTGGTCAATCTGTCTGAACGGATTGAGGACTGTTCCAGTCTTGTTAGCTAAAGCCCGCAGTGGCAGAAAATATTACAAAACTGAGATCTTGCTCATCTTTTTCCAACAACCCTCCCCCAGGAGGGGCCCCACCGAAGGCCAGCACACTAACCTTTGTTTTAATGTGCGAAAAATTGACTCCGAGTTCTCGTTAGCTTCCTGATCACAACAATTTCACTGTGCATTCTTTCAAGTACCTTCTAACAATGGAGGCTCTCCCGGATAGCCACCGGTCCCAAAAGCTGCCAAAATGCCGGCAGACAGTCTTTCCCGATGTGTGTCACCTCCGTAACTGTATTGGCCTTGCCCCTGGGGAGACATTGTGCCAGCAACTTGGGCTCCTGCATTGTACGATCCTCCAGATGGTCCAGCGTTGGCGAATTGAGTGGGGAAAAACTGCAAATTTTGCGAGCCACCATACTGCTGTTGCTGCTGCTGCTGCTGAGAGTCGTACGATTGGGAATAAAACGACATTGCCACTGCGTGTGCAATACTGATTTAGTAGTAAAAAAGTGTGTAGGTTCAAATGACAGTTGGCAGTATGTGATGTCAGCCATTAACGCGTCAACGTATCACGTGATGTGTTAGGTGACGAGAGTTGGGTGTGGAAAATATCACGACCCGAGGATAAATAATTTTAAAATTAAGACTGGAAATAATAAGTTAAAACCGAAACTATCTAATGCGCAATTGATAAATTTTCATAGTTATCAAGGATCTTATTAATATTTCCGAAAACACCTTTCTAGGCGAGCTTACGTTTGTGAGAAGATAACGCTTCCTCCTTCGCATGCCTGTCAGAAGAACGCGAAATAGGCAGCCTCGTGTCGAGGAGGAAACCGAAGAGAGCGGGACTGAACCGTCTAACGGGGTATCCGAACCTGTTGCAGAGGCCGATACGGAGGCAGAAGAAGAAGATTCGGAAGAAGCGTTTAGTGATGTCGAACGGGCCCTGTTGCAGAGTTTCTTAGCCCGACCAACTGCTTCCGAAGACGAGGTCGTTACTACGTTAAAACATATCAAACATGCGGCAGGCGAGACCTCAGGAGAGACCTCGTCAGATGGTGTGACCCCCTCCGTCTCCGATGTCAAAGACATTATTGCCAAGATTAATGAAGGGATCGAGCCTCTGAATCTGAAGATTACTGCTACGCGAGATCAGGTTTTGCCCTCTACACTCCACTACACACTAGTAAACATGGCGTCCAACGCCGTGACTAAGCTGGCTACGCAGTATACGGTTGACGAGATTGAGTTCTTCAAAGCTATGATAGACCGCATGTTCATTGAAGAAGGCGGCGAAACAACCTCAGCACCACCAGCACCTAAACGGTTCTACCGAGTGTTGCACGCTGACCTGGCAAAATGCGATGCCAAACTGGACCGGCGTTTAGGGTCTGGGCCCCGCGAGCAAGTTGTGCTGCGTCTTTTAGACGAGCGGTGGTTGTGCAGAACCTCAGGTCCCACTCTAGGGTATCAATTGGGCCCGCGGTCTCTTGCTGAGCTCAAGGGTTATTTGCAGGATAACTACGGGTCCGAGGGGACAGACACACTTAGGTTCTGCCAGGCCTGCAGTGCGATCTTCACAATGGGTCGTCAGTGTGCAACTCAGGGATGCGGGTTCGAGGTCCACGAAGCGTGCGTCGACGCGTTTTTTCTAGGTCAGGGCAATTCCAACTGTCCACGTTGTACATCGGCCGATTTGAGCAGAGATTTCATCACTGTTGGCACCGTGTAGCCGCCTTCTGCAAAGCAGAACCAACCCTCTTCGGGTCCATATTGCCTCCGGCGGCCTCTGCCGGGTCTGCCGGGGAAGCCCTGGTTCTGCTTCGCAAAAGCCAACAACTTTTTCATCTCAAAGCGACAAGTACGCGCGCTGTACTCAGCTCGCATACACTTTTTTCACATTCCTTCTGCACACTGTACAGTCCTGCAGGGGTAGGTCGGATCACCTAGACCGAGGAGCGAACGTTGCACTTCAAAGTGTCACAATGGATGGGAAACCGAGACCGGATCACAGGTCTTGTGCAACGGCCGTAGAGTTGTTTTCCATTTGTCATTAGATCTCAGTTTCAATGATCTATGCTGACCCCGGTCATAATAATAAATGGTCTGCATATAACTAAATCTTACTCTGAATTCTAACTAACACGTCAACTAACAATTAAGTAGTATTTAATAGTTAGCACTCCGTTAAACGGCCCAACGCCTATACACTAGTAGACGTTAGGCTTTAAATGCTTCTTTCCACACCCACCCACCAACTCGACACGTCATCAGGCGGACCTTGGCATACGTAACTCACGCAACAACTAATTGAGGCGGGATCGCATGCAAAACTGATACAGTAAATCAGACAGAGGATCATGAATCGAGTGTGCCGCAGTACAATGGAGCCCTTAACGTTGCAAGGCGTTTGTTTGTTCCAAGCCCCTGAATAGTGTGGCTGATCCTTTTACCCCGGCCATTTAAATAGGCTTGGATCGGATCTTTTACAAAGGATTTCACTGTATTTTTTTTATTTAAACTACAGCACGTTTTAACTAAAAACTCTCTTAAATATTACAATGGAACAATTTATCGAGAAAGAAGGCGAACAGGCCGTTATGAACAAATTCACTGGAGGAAGCGGTGGAAACGGTGGAGCAGGCAACCTGATGAACGAGGCTGAATCTTTCCTCGGCAACCAGGGTGGAAGCCAGGGTGGAAACCAGAACCAGGGCCAAAACCAGAACCAGAACCAGAACCAAGGTGGAAACAACAACCAGGGCAACTCCCAACAGGGAGGAAAGTACGACCAGTACATTGAGAAGGGTGTTTCTTACGTCGACAAGGATGTCCTCCACCGAAACGACTCTGCTGAGATGCAGGGAAAAGTTTCTGTAAGTAAATCGAATGACTTCTATTGTATTGTCAACACAGTCGAGAGGTTAATAATATGCATAGCATAGCTAACTAGAGTTTCATCTCGAAGGAGGTCAATGAGTACACCAACTAAGTAGTATTTAACTGTCGTTAGTTTATTGTGATATGTTAACATGGTTCTATATATTAGTTCTTATTACTTGTGAGCATAATACGTAGCAATTGGTTCAGAGAAACAACTATGTGAAATAATCTAGCTGTTGCTACAGGTTACTACAAGTTTATCCACTGTATTCACACGTCAAGCCATTGCGAGTCGCAACTCCCGCGAGGAGGGAGACGACCCACCACGGAGTGGCCTCGCCGGAGGTGAACTTTACCAGACGATGAACCAAGAATCATTATATTACAGCCTTTAGCTTGATCACACGTAGATTAATTCCCCCACCAACTACTCTCCTACTCTCCTACTCTCCACGCCTCGCAGGGCCAGAGTCAAAAGCGGGACCTAGTCCGGGTAATCTCTGACTACCCCCCATTGGCTCAAATTTCTCTACTGGCCCAACCACGACTGAAAAATCCACCGAACAGTCTTATTTCACAACGGAGTCACAATGATCAGTCGTGCTGTTTTAGTAAGTTACATAGAGTCTTGTGGGTACCTACAGTGATACTAACAAGCGAATTGCACCCTCTGTGCGAACGATTTCTCGAGGATTTCGAACTACTGCTGTGCGAAAGGGTGCGTGAGTCGAAAATGCTCACAGTTTTTTGATTGCTGTGGAACGAACGAAACGTCAATGCTGAAAAAGTGTACTGACGATGTACTAGACACGTTTATATGGGACGTGTATGAGGGAGGATTACAGTGTTGGAGAGATGTTTCGTGTGGGAAAGGAGACGGAGATAAATTTGCTTGTAGGACTGATTCTCGAAGTTCGGTTGGAAACAGAGGCAGACTTTAAGAGATCTCACGGGGAATACTGTCTCTGGCTGTGGCTGTTGCCTCCGGCGGCCTCTCCCCCGGGGGAGTGGTGGTCCTGCTTCGCGGGAATTCTGTCGAAAGTGGTATGACGATGTTGTGTGTCATCGCGGACTTATATGATTTTGAATTCTGTAAACTACGACCAGCTTTCGCGGAACTGCTCGGGGCGATGTCTTGCGAATCTCCGTCTCTCTTTTTTCTGACTGTCCAGTGCCCGTGTCATTGGTCACGATCCCATCTTCCTGTTTTCTGCTCTGTCCGACCTGTCTAAGTGGCCATGTCTGTTCACTTTTTACACTTTGACTTGCAACTTTGATTTGCACATTGACTACCAACATTTTACATAAACTAACAAGACCTCGTGCAGGATTTGTACCTTAAGGAGATCAAGGCCTTCAAGCCCACTCCTCTTTCCGCCAAAGATGCCGAAGAGCAGGTGAAGGCTTGGGCAGCACCTAAAGCCCCCGTTCCCCCAACTGTAGAAGGAGACGTTGCTCAGGTGTCCGAATATGCCAGCGAGCCCGTCGAGGTTGAGGGTGCTAGTGCAGAGTCTGCTGAAGCCGACGTGACCGAAGACTGGCTGGTAATTGAAGATTTTAAAGAAGAACACCATTAGTGTATGTAATGAATTGCATTGAGACACAATTACGGGTTTCCGCGAAGCAGAGAATGTACATATCATCGGGTGTACGTATTGTATTGAATTATTACGGGTCCATTTGTAGACTGTAGGTTTCTGCTGTTTGTAGCTAAACCTCATTTATAGTCTGCGTAGGATTCTGCGAAGCAGAACAACCCTCCTTGGAAGGGCCTCGCCAGAGGCGAGCTTATTGGCCATGCATATAATGTATTCCATACAAACTATTTAGTTATTCTCCTCGGCAGCCAATCTTGCCATTCTCTCTTTTCGAAGCTGCCGTCGCTCAGCTTCAACTCCGGCGTCGTAAACAATACACTCGTCCAGACCTTTACCCGCAGGCACCATGGGCAGAACAGGCACCTTCTGGTCTACCATAACTTCACATAAAACAGGACCATCAGTGTCCAGCATTTTTTGCAGCCCAGACTCGAGGTCGGCAAGCTTTTCTATTCGAACTCCAGAAACACCCATGCTTTCAGCAAGTTTCATAAAATTAGGGTTCGACTGATGCGTATGGCTGAATCGGTCCTGGTAGAAGAGAGACTGCCACTGAGTGACCATTCCCTGCTCCTCGTTGTTCAGAACGATAACCTTGACACCCACATTGAATTGGGATGCAGTAGAAAGCTCGGTCAGAGTCATGTTGAACGATGCATCTCCGTCGATGTCAATAACAATAGCATCAGGCTTCCCGACTTTGGCGCCAATGGCAGCGGGAAGACCGTATCCCATAGTTCCCAGACCACCCGAAGTGATGAGGGTTCGAGGGTGCTTAAACTTGAAAAACTGAGCAGCCCACATCTGGTGCTGGCCGACTCCGGTGGTAATAACGGTCTCTTCTTTCTTGTTTTCAACCAGTTTCGACAAGGTAGTAATCACCGTCTGAGGTCGGATCAGCTCGTTGGGGTCGTCACGCTCGTACGACAGAGGAAACTTCTGCTTCCAGGCGTCGATCTGGGCGAACCACTCTTTTCGCTCCTTGACAGGCTTAATCAGGGGGACAAATTTGGCAAGGCTCTGTGCCACATCGCCTTCAATGGCCTCGGTGGCCTCGACCACTTTGTTGATATTTTTGGGCAAGATCTCAAAATGGATGATTCCTCCTCTTTTTTCCAGTGCGGCAAGTCGGGCAGCAGGGGCAAACTTGGTCACGGTACCAGTGACTCGCTCGTCGAACCGGGCACCAAGAGCGATAATAACGTCGGCAACCTGAATACTCTTGTTGGCGTAGGCGGAACCGTGCATTCCGAGCATTCCAAGCGACTTGTAGTCAGTCTCGTCGAACGCTCCCAGACCGTGTAAAGAGGTGGTGACAGGAATGCACGCCTTTTCAGCCAGCTTCCTTAACAGCTGGGGCCCTTCTTCCGAATTCATAATTCCATTTCCAACGTACAGAATGGGTTTTTTGGCCTTGTTGAGCAGCTCTGCAGCCCGCTCAATGGCAGAGTCGCGGAATCCACTAACAGTGGACGACGCCAAGCTCACAAGCGATCTCGAGGGGATGGTTGATTCGGTAGGAATGGCTTCCTGCAGGATTCCACCTGTGACATCCTTGGGCAGATCCACCAAGACAGGGCCCGGTCGACCCGAAGTAGCAATCTCAAAGGCTTCATTTATCCGCCTGGGAAGCTCGTTGATGTTTTTAACCATGACGTTCCACTTGGTGCACGACCGAGTAATCCCCACCACATCTGCTTCCTGGAAAGCGTCAGTTCCAATTGCAGCAGTCGCAACCTGGCCGGTGAAGACCACCATGGGCGTACCGTCAGATAGGGCGTCCTGCATAGGAGTGACTACATTAGTTGCACCAGGACCCGAAGTGACCAAGACCACACCGGTTTTGCCCGTAGCTCGAGCGTATCCCTCGGCCATGTGACCAGCACCTTGCTCATGTCTTGGCAGAATGAACTTGAAGTGCGGAGAGTTGTAGATACCGTCGAAAACGGGGAGGATAGCTCCTCCAGAATAACCAAAGATGGTATCTACGTTGTGTCTCAGCATCATTTCGTGGAAGATCTGGCCTCCTGTAAGACCGATGAAGGAGTCGTCCATGAGAGCTGACGGAGGTTTGGATGTTTCAGGGGAAGTGACCTGGGCATTGAATGAAGGAGCCGGTTGAGGTCTCTCGATCTTAGGAGAAACTGGCGAGGTCGCCGTAGCCGACGTAGGGAGCGGACCAACGTTGCTTCTACTCTCTCGAGTAGCAGTCTGTGGTTGCTGGAAGCTGAGCTTTGCAGATGAGAAGTGTCTGCTGGTTTTTGCGCTCCATCGTTTGCTATTTGATCTCAAAGCACTGAATGCTCTCGAGCTACTACTAGTAGAGCGGAGCATTTTTTTTGTTTTAGTTTTATTTTATGGTTCTTTTTCAGTTCACTTTTATATTCTTTATTGCAATATCAGAAGAAAAAAAAGGATCCTGGCAGAAAAACCACTCTGCAATTCACTATTGTGTGTTTGGTTCAATAGAGAGAGAAAAGCAAGATCAGGTTCACTTTTAAGAGTGGTTTCAAGAAAAAAGCGAAGAGGCCGATATCGGAGACTTTAAGTCCGCTAGATGGGAAAAGCGCACACGAAGTTTGTGTTTTCGGTGGGCGTGTCTGTCTTTTCCAAACCGTAAAAGTTAAAAAAGAACTAACGTCTGTCGGTTAAACTGGGCCCTTTTTTTTGGCAAAATGTCAACGTAAGTTTCTTGTAACTGTTCTGTTAAACTAGTAATACAAACTGGAATCAGCAATTCTTTTATACGCTTAGAGTTTTTCTCAAGTAAAGCTTTTTGACTCACACTGAAAAATGTCAATCACAGTACAGTAGACGCAAGGATAGCGCAGCCGGGTAAATCAAGGAATTATCCACCCGCAGGCGCTGTGCTGTGACTCTTTAAAAAAAAGTGTGGGGAGGGTCGATGGTAACTTTAAAGGTCACTGGGTGCCAGTCCATCAGCCCGGAGGAAGTTGGTGGGCTTGTTATGCGATGCTTAAAGATGTGGGGTCTTCCAGATTAATTGAAGAGCTATCATTGGCGAGTCTCAAGTTAGTCCCTTCCCGAAACAGTCTTAGTGGATTATGGTGGACACAATGGGAGATGGTAATAATTTTAACGATGCGAGGTGAAGGGGGTCATACAAGTTCGTATGTATGTAAGCGAACCGCATATGAAAGAGCCTCATGCAGGACGATAGGTTATAACCGATCAATGCTACGCTGCCGAGGAACACCATGTTGACCGAGAGAAAGAGAGCCCAGACAACGCAATAATAATAAAGAATTAAAAAGAACTAAAGAAGCTTTTAAGCTTCTCAAGGCAAGTATACAAATATCGGAAAAGCAGAGATTTCTTCTCTCGTCTTCAGCTGCTCGATCGGTAAAACGAGCATTGACACGCGGTCACATATGTCTGCAATATGTCATCCCTATAGTTCATGAAAGAAATCAGTCGTGCAAAACGATCATTAAGCCAAGCTACACTCTCACTTTTTTACATTTTTATAAATATCTATGTTACAGGTTGATATTGTAAAAAAATAATTGACCTCACTCTCTCTCTCTCTCTCTCACACACACTCTATTGTGCACCCTTTTCCCGATTCAACACATCTCGTAATTCATTACCATCTGCCTCGGCTTTGACGCGAATCAAATAACTCGTAGGGGTTCCATCTGCTTTGATGTCCATGACCTTGACCTGGCCCTTGCCTTCAGAACTGTAGTTTATCTCTGGCCGCAGCAGAACGTTGATAACCACTCGACCTGACCCTTCGGCACGCACCAACAGTCGAGCCTTCTTGGTTTCCTGATGTACCAAAACCCGGAGAGGGCCCAGGCCCTTTACGTTGTACTGTCCGTTGGCCAACTCGTAGACTTTTGCCTTTCGTTCGAATACAACATCTTCGCTTTCTTCGCCAGGCCCCTTTTCCGACAAGTTTACCTGGGGGTCCGGCTGTGCTGCTTCCTCACCATCGGCCACATTGTCCGTCGTCGTCGGAGCATTGCTGCCCTCGGGAGCGGCAGTCACTGATACAGTGGACGAAGAGCCAAAGGAAAGTGGAGCAGCGGTAGTAGCAGTAGAACTTCCAAAACCAAAGCCGAGTTGAGTAGGTTGAGAAAATGCAGAAGGTGAAGAAGAAGCTCCAAAGCCAAAAGCCGGTGTCTTGCCATCTGATGTAGACTGGGCTCCAAAACCACCAAAAGCAGGCTTACCAGAAGCAGGCGTTGTCGACACAGCAGCTCCGAAGCCGAAAACAGATTTGCCAGCAGCAGCCGATTCTGATGAGCCTGTTCCAAAACTAAACGGCTTCACACCGCTGCTCTCGGTAGTGCCTCCAGTTGACGGAGCGAACAATTGGGCACTACTACTGGAAGGGGTATTTCCGGTAGTACTACTCGTCTGTGTATTTGCACTGAAAGCAGACTGTCGCCCAAAGGTGAAGGGTTTTGTGGTGTCTCCAAACTTGAATTCAGAAGCAGGACTGCCTCCTGTCGTTGATAGCGACCCAAAAGAAAATTTTGGTGCTTCGTCGGGTTGGGTTTTCTGTGAATCCGCTTCAGCACCTGCGGTGCTGCCAAACTTAATACCCTTTTCAGGAGACCAAGTATGGTCTTTCGAGGCAGCTGATGGCTCGGGCACATGGAAAGGTTTCTCAGCAGGGGGAGGCTGTGCCGGTGTGCTGGTGCTGGTGCTGCTGGGAAATTTGAACACTGACTTTTTCGTCGTCTGGTTGAATTCAAAACCTCCCTTTGACTGTTGTTGTTGACTCGATTCCTGGACTGGCTTGAAACTAAACGGAGAATCGCTGGTAGTTGGTAGAGCATCTAAAGTAAACTTGGGACCCTCCACCTTGATGTCATCGTCCGAGTCACTGTCCGAGTCAACAGCTTTCGACTCGACTACAGGTGTTTTTTCTTGCACTGTGCTAGCGGTAAGCTTGCCCGAGCCGTCAGAGATTGTAGAACCCATACCAGAACTGGCATCAGGCTTGATAGATTCAGAGGCTGCTGAAGAGTTGGGGTTCTGCTCACTCCCAAGCAACTCTGTACTCTTTCCTTCTTCAATCTCCTTGTGATACTTTACATAAGACTCCACCACTTTTGACCAATCTCCATATGGGTTGGATTCAAGGAGGGTTCGAATCTTTTCAGCAAAACTCTCGTTGAGTGCTCTACTTGCAATTGCTTCACTTTCGCTGGCACCACTTGATGCACTACTTGATGCACCACTTGATGTCAGTGGCAGCTTCTCTGATGCTGATGCGATGCTACCAGAAGTACTACCAAAACTAAAGGGATTGACAGGCTGGGAGGAGCTCACCTCGCCACTCTTAGACTGTCCCAAGAAAGAAAATGGGTTCGTCTTGGCCGGCTCTCCCGCTGGCGTACCATTGCTTTCAGTTGATTTGTTTAAAAATCCGAAAGGGTTGGATCCACTGGATGATGATCCATTGTTTGACGCTCCTAGCCCCGAGGCAGCCATTGCAAAGGGTTGAGGTGCAGAAGGCATGGCCCCGTTTGCTCGTTTCGACCGTGGTTTGGCAATTCTAGTTAATATATGCCAAACTTTCGAAGCTGAAGAGACAAAATAACGACAGAATGCCTCAAAAACTTACTTTCTATCCGCCAGAACTGACGCATCTGCTATCTTCACGGGATCGATCTTATATCGTTCCTCCTCCCCCTCGTCTTCTCGGCTATCCTTAACCAGCTGAAACTCGTTTCTTCTCTTTGACATTATTTCTCAAAGACTGGGCACCAGCAGCCGAGTAATGAAGAGACCTGGTAAGTATGTTTCAAATGATCGAGCCTTCTGTCAACAAACTGCATGTTTTTTTGGGCCTACAAAAACTATTACCCGGTGGGACTTTTTCCTATTGCGAAAATGAAGAAGACATCCACGAAACGGTGCTCTTACAAATGGAAAAAGGATACGTAGCTGGGCACGCGTGAGTGTGAAGGTGACACAGTTTGTTCTGCCACACTGTACTGTATTGTATAGCAAATTATAAATCTACTTTTAACGATCTACTTCAATGATCAACTTCAATGATCAACTTCAACGATCCAACGTTACTTGAAACTACTCTTAACTCGTTAGTTGTCATTCACAAAACACTTAAAAAAAATAGCCAGATCTATGCGTAGTATTCAGATATTTGAGCTTTTGGTAAATCGTTGTCTTCAGAATGGTTCAGAAGCAGAACTGATTTTTTTGATATCATCATCTAGTACACAGCATAGCTAAATCGAGAACAATCAATTCACTTACCATTCATTGATCTGCCAGAAGTAAAGATAGCGACTACCGTCCCACCTGGTTAGACCTGAATATATACAAAATTTGAACCGAAGTACAATTGGGTCAGATGGTGATGCATGTAAAGTGTTCAAGATCAGGAAGTCACCGAACAGATGTGGAATCAATTCATCACTAGAAGGAGAATCTTACACTCATAAACTAAGAGGAGAAGCTAAAAACATACCTGGTTAGTTCTGTGTACAGTGCACACGGCACGAATCAATCAAGACAATATTGCAGAGAGCTACCAACTATAACGTATAGAAACACAGAAGTCATAAACGAAGAATCCCTAACTTGTTTTGGTCCTGCATATACATCCTCAGAAGTTATATAAACAAGGTTCAAATCATCCCAGTGTGTATCCATACGAAACAATTCCAACACTGCTACTCGCTCTCTACAGTCACCACTGGACTACTAACTTACCATTTGCTATGTACTATAATGAAGAGACTTGAAATTTCAAACCATAACGAAAATTTATAGCCTGCATACTGACTGGCACATTAGGGTAACTTTAACTCGGACGACGCACAAGTTCTAGGAGTATTCTACAAAGCAGAACTAACTAACCTTCACGGAGCGGTCGCGCCGAAGGCGAGCTCATCCTTGTCCTTGTCCAGCTCGCCTTCGGCAGGACCACTCCGTGGAGGTCGGCTCTACTTTGCTGTTTTGCAGAACAAGGTATTTTAGTGGGCTGCTCCAATATGGGACAAAACTTCCAGCTACAACAATACGTTAAAAATCTTTGCTGGCAAAAAAGGTGTACTTGTGTACTTTTTTGTGCTTGTATGCTCATATAAGTTACTCTCATTCGTCATTTACAATACATTACATGACTGTGTGCCTTTTGAGGCTGCACGCTTCACAACTACGTAGTTACGATGTCGTCTTTTGTTGCTTTCCATATCATATCACGCACTTCGAAACGAAACACGCTTTACTCGGCAGAAGTTCGAGTGTAAGTGTACTGCTTACTGTGACCAATAACAGGCTTAATGATTCCCTTGGACTCAAGATCTCGCAGGGCGACTCGGGCCAACGATCCTCCAATCTTTAGTCGATCGACCAGAACAGAAACAGAGACAAGCTTGTAGGTAGCGGCCTCCTTGAAGATTCGGTCGTACAGAGGCTGGTCAAGGATGATGTGGTGCTGGGCCTTGTCCTTGACCTTTCCCTTCGACCACTTCTTCTTCTTAGACTTTCCACCGGACATGGCGGCGGCGGCTTTGGCGGCCTTGGATTGCTGAATTTTTGGTGGCATCTGGTTAGCGGAAATTATTCTCTAGAGTGGTTACAGATAGAAATAAAGGATCAAGTGGGTTTTAAATTCTCGAGCGTGGTTCATGGACTATTTGATGCTTTTGGTTTGTTTTCGCTATCGCTGTTTACTCCTCGCGTTTCATCCATCCAAAGAGTCTCCTCAGTGTGAAAACTTCCTTGCACACTTCGACCACTTCAATCACGCTCGTTGATTCCACTGCTTTCCCCCCTTCCTTTTCTCTCCTTGAATCCACTTACTTTTACTCAATGTTCCAAAACTATGCCAGTAAGTGTTGAACGCAAGTAAATTAAATTTCCCAAGTCACCAGAAGTATGTCCCACTGTCACATTGCCTGTTTGGGAAAGACGAAGTTAGGGCTTGGACATAGCACGTGACTGCATGGATTCTGACTGTTGTTAACTTGGCCACGCTTCCAGATGCTGGACAAAAGATTCAGCCGGCTGTATTTTGGATCTTAAAAGGTTCACAATTGCTACACAGTTGTATATTCCCCTCCTACGTGGCCTTTCTCTGGCAAGGGGAGGGTTTTGCTTCCTCTTGATTGGAGACTTGACCTTGATGGTTGCCCTGCAGGAATGGCCCATCCCATCTTTTATGTAATCAATTGTTAATGGCCACACTTATTAGAAGGAGCGATCAAGACTGCAGATTGGAAGATTAGGAATGGTAGTTGGATTATATCCTGGACGTGGTTAGCAGAGGATATTAGTATTTGAAGCTTGAATTGCGTTCAAGAGGTGCCATTTTTATTATTTTAAAATTCCCTTTTTATCTGCTATAATTTGACCTTGGTGATTGCCTCTCACTCACTCTGTGAATATGGCCCAGCTACTAAAGCAATTTGTATATGAAGAGACACTGAATTCCGGTGCGTGTGAGCTATGATGAGAGGTGCAATTTGCTACTGAAAATGAAAAGAAGTCCTAACCAGACTCACTGAAGAAAACTGTTATTCTTCTGGGCAAAATTGAATCTCAAGATGCCATAGTAACACTTGAAAAGCTTCCCTTTGACCAGTCTATCGGAGAAAATGAATCTCACTTGGGTCTCGACAAAGTTACAGACTTGGATTCCAATGACGTTTACACATGGAGTGTGGCTACCCTGAAATCAGATACCCCTCATGTCAAGGCGAACATCATTTTTCCTGCCACTCAGACTCATATAAAAAAGTATAGAAAGCAGGCGAGGAGGATAGTTCGAGAGACTCCGGAGCTGTATGAAAAGGTCGTGGCACCATACATAGAGACTATGAAGGGGGCGAGGATCCAGTGGGTCTACAACATTTTGCATCATGGAGTGGAGGCCGACCGGGTGGTGTATCGGAATGATGATGCGACCAATGGGTTCGTACTCCTACCTGACATGAAATGGAATAGAAAAAACATGGCATCCCTGTATCTTGTGGCCATAGTTTTACGTTCTGATTTGAGCAGTATAAGAGACCTGACTATTGAGCATATTCCCTTTCTGGAACAACTGAGAGAAACAATTCTGACGGTCGTTTCGGAAACATATCCAGTTGAGCGCAATCAGCTGAAGCTTTTCTTTCATTGTAAGTTGTTTGAGCCGATACTATCCTTTTAACGTGCTTACGACAGAGACTAACTAGATCAACCATCCTATTACCATTTGCACATTCATGTTGCCAACTTGAATAACGAGATGATGGACTTTGGAAAGTCAATTCTCTTGGACAATGTCATAGATCAACTGCAGTTTATGGGTGAGAAAGGATATTCTCATGCCACGTTGACATATTTTATTGGTGAGAACCACTACCTTTACGAGAATGGTTTAAAAGAAGGCTCGTATTAATTATTACCGTTAGTGTACTATAAGTGTTATAACATTGCAGGTTCTTTACTTGATCTGGCTTGGCTCAGTTGAGAATCTTTATTACACCATCTATTTAAGGTCTCTTAGATCTAATTTAAAAACGATATTTTTAATGTACGTACATCCGCCGTGTAACAGTCTATTGGGTCTCTATTCACACCCTTCAGAGGTATTGTTAGCACCCACTTCAGTTCTGCTAGTTTGTAACCACTTCTCTCCACCCCATCATATCCACAATTCTAATTACGGTGCCTATGTCCTAGTCCCTCAGTAGAGACTGGAATACAGGTACGCTACTCCTCGCTCTTTAAAAGAGTAATTGAGCAGTGGTGTCTGCTTGTTACTAGGTTATGATCTTTTGGTATAAAATGCACGTGACCGATAAGATTAAAACGCGGCTTGCTTGCATCCCCACAGTTGCCGAGGTATTAATACTTCTCTTCCGCACTCTTACCGACGACAGACACATATATATATTTACTGGATAGGACCCTGTTAAGCGGGAAAAATATCTAGGCAATGGCACCGAAACGGATCAAATCGAGATCTTTCAAAACAGAATCCAAAGAGGCTATCAAAAATGTCATTGGAAGTTTAAAATCATCTAAATCAACTGATAGCCAGCTGTCGCAGACTCCATCAGTTGGATCAAAGGATAGCTCAGAGAGAACGGCTCCCGAGGTAAATGCTCCCGCAGCTCGAGAAGTTGAAGCTGCTCCCGCCAAAGAATTTGACTATGAAGGTTTGAATACGCCACATGATATAGGCGGCGAGGAGTCCAATTTGAGTCAGTCGGCTCCCGAGGATTCTTCCAAATCTGTTGAAGAGTCAACTTACAGCCTTTTGGAAGCATCCCGGACGGAGGATTCTGTGAAGGAGGACATATCGAAAGAAAGCAGACCTCCAGAGGGTTCCAATGCTCCTCCTGACATTCCATTGCCCGAAGTACCCCTAGCCAAAAAGCATAATGACACTGCGGCAGAGAAACATGTCACTATAAAAGATGTTAACGAGACTATCAGCGAAAAGTCTCAGGGTGATACACCTCCAAAAGACAACCCTTTGACTCTATATAGACTTCTGCACCTTCAGAGATCCAAGATAAAAGAAGCGTCAAGCCTAATGTCGTCGACGACCTACGCCAGCTTGTCGTCTATTGGATACGGAAGTCTCTTTCTGTCATACCTCACATCCAAACTTGCATCTCGATCAATTACGCCTGGGACTGGACTGGATCTGGTCAAATTATCGGCAAGCTTGAAAAACCTATCATCGCTGACCAGCGATTGGCGGACTTTTTATCGAGTTTGGGGTACACTTGGCACTGTGGAGTGGGCCATTGATCTATTTGAAAATCCAGACAAGGATGGCTTTCTTCGTCGTTGTAATTACATACAAGCCGTTGCTGGCGTGCTGTACCAAGTTCTAGAAGATTTAGCATATCTGGGAAGCAAAAAAGTGTTGAGGATATCTAGTGCCCTTGAGACAAAATTGTGGGTGGTTTCATGCTACTTCTGGGCTACTCATGTGTTTGTTGAGTTTGCCAAGTTGGCTCGAAACCCACGGGTCGGCGACTGGAACACTCAATTACTGGTTAACTTGGCTTGGCTACCATTGACTATTCACTGGTCGACTGAGACAGGATTTTTGAACGATGGACAGGTTGGATTCTTGGGCTCTGCAGCTTACTTTCCAGCTGCCATCAAAAATTGGTCTACCTTTTTCGCATGCTAGACGATATGATTTAAATAAATACTGGGACTAAATGCCTATAATATATAATAGCTGTTTGATGATGACCGTTGACGTCGCGGAGTGTTGTTTTGGTCGACGAGCTGCCGTTGGTGCTGCTGCTGGTCGTGGTAACTCTGATTTTGATTTTGGTCTTCGTTAGATTGATAATCTAGGGTGGAACCATACCTTTGGTGCCTTTGGTGCCTTTCGTAGTCCGCGTTAGATTCATGACGCAGCTGCTCGGGCGAAACGTCTCGTGCTTCTTCTCCAATAGTCACGTTTTTTATGTCTTCAAAAAGACCCCAAAACTGAGACCCCAGTTCCTCTACTACCCGTTTACCCATGTTGAACACGTCTTCTTTCGGCGGTAGATGTGACGCTGAAAACCTATTACTAGTACCAGACTTGCTGCTGTAATCATAATCCTCTTCAAACGAATGGTGTGGTTTTCGAGATGATGATGACGATGATGATGAACTGTGCTTCCGAGGAGGCGAGTTAGGCAGGATAGCAGCCGAAGCTTGTTCTTGTTCCCCGGGAGACAGAGGTATGTTAGAATAAGAGGTGGTGGTCGGCGAATGCCGTAGAGATGCAGGTTTCGCGGAAGCCGACAATGCTAGATGAGACGGGGTTGGAGAATTTATGGACCCGTTGACGACGGTATGAGCTCTCCTAGCCCTGTCGGCAGCTGGAGATTGTTGAACTGGTTTGGCTTGTCTCGGCGATGCTATAGCCATGCTGGCCTCGTCTCTAAATCTTCGAAGGTCTATTTCTGCTTTGCGTAGTGCCTCCTGGACACGTTTAAGCTCGTCTTTGAGCTCGACAACTTTGCGTTCTCGAGAGGCCAGCTCGCTGAGAAAGTTGTTCACAGTTGAGGACGCGTTGGAGCTTGTTCTCGATCTGATGTCTACTGTAGGACTCATATCAGGCTGTGTGGTAGCCGGGTGTGTATCATGTGAAGGAGATGGCTGGCCTTGATCACTGTCTCTACTATCTCTTCCAGGAGATCCATTGGAACGCGACGCTGCTCCAGATGAAGACGAAATCACTGGAAGAGGAGCGAAATTCATGCTTAGCCGCTTTCTACCACCCGACGGTTTTGTACTGCTCCCACTAGTCACTGATAAGGGATGATGAACATGTCTCGAGGAAGGCACTGGGGGAACTGAGCCTTCAGCACTATCATCTTGAATTAGATCGAGGCTGCTCGAGCGGCCCGAGCGGTCGGATCCGGAGGACACCGAGCCAATTGAGCTTACAGACGACTTTTGTCGGAAATGGTTTTTAAGGAGCTGAGGAGATTGTCCGTGTTTGCTTTCAGTTGTTGCTTCAGATCTTTTCTGTTCTACAATGTCCTTTGAATCTGTTGAGATTTTTATATCATCACCCGCGGTGTGGAGAATACGATCCACGTCACTTGACTCGCTTTCACCGCTATTGTGATCTTTCATGCTCATCTACACAATGTTGTTTTAAATCGCGTTGTTTGTGTCCTCGACTGTTTGTGTTCTTGTCTACATAAACTCTAATCAGTTTCGCGTATTTGAGTACATTCAAGTATCAACGAGGTGATGCAGAATAATGCGTGGTGGTGACATACATCAACTTATATAAATATTTTTAACCCTTCAACGCGTGCGTCTTAACTTGGGCGTTTTGATGGAGAATGAAGTAAGTTATGCTGCCTAGAATAATAGAGTAGAAGTTGACTAGAACTGATCATAGCAAGCTGCCAATATCTGTACTTACTTAGTTAGAAACAACTGTTTATTAATATTCTTGAAAGTAACGGTGAATGGTCCTGCCCATGATTATCTTCTTACCTGACTGACGCTTCCTATCACGGGGCTGATAGGTGAAAGATGGCACACGACCGCCAGATAGAAGAAGGGAACTTTCTTCCATTCTCGGTGCAGCACGAAATTCATTCCTTCTTTCGAACCGTGCGACGGTCGATTGCACAATTGCTAGAGCAGATATACTAAAAGATTAGTATGTAGAAGACAGTGCTTCTACCAAAGCTTTTGTGATGTATATCATTTCTTGTCCTTTCACTCCAATGTGACGAGTCATAACTGGCCCCAACTATAAAACCTCCTTCCAACAGTCAAAAAATGTTTTATCTTTCCTCTTTGCTCTCATAGCTATCATCTTAAAACAAATTACAATGAACCCTACTACTGAAGCGCAACTCCTTAAGAAATTTACTGAGTTGCAAAACGAAATAGATCTAGTAGGCGAGAATATCGAAAGATATGCAGCCCGACGGGACAAGGCAAAACGTAGGTTTCTCAGCGCAATACTCAATGGAAGCTTATGGAAGTTGTCAATTGTAATATCTGACAAGGAATGGATACTCCTGAAGGAAGAAAAGAGGCCAGGCACTGCCAAAAGAAGTTGGATGACCTCGAGAAAATGTTGGACCGCCTCTACATGAAATTGACTAATGTGAATGAGCGCCTTAAATTGCCAATGCTCACGACACCGAGCTTAAAATTCAATAGAAGCAACTCTTAATGTCTAACTGAAATCTTAAATATATAATAACATACTAGGATAAGAAATCAAATCGTAAGTGAATTGAAGAGCTTTCCATCATAAGTGTTGTGTGATGCTACTTTGGGTCATTTTTATGCAATATAATAGCCGGAGTAACAGTTGGAACTGCCGATAAGATTCTGATAGATACTAAATCAAGATCCGATCAAATCATAGGCGTATAGACGATAATTCAACTATACTTCAGAGTAGCTTTAAATTGATTTTCTTTTTTACCAGGGGTCTAAATTCTGCGAGACCAAGCACGCCTATAGTACGTTGCCCTTGCTCGGCCACAGTGCTCTCAAAGTCGCATTGTACTTACCTGGAGTAGTTTCGCGTTTGCAGACATTTGCTATCGCTACGAGTTTGTTGAAGACTTCGGGTGGTCAACTTGCTAAGTATTTTGAACCAAGTTAAGGACTGTGACTTTAGCCTTTTTGTATGTCCTATGTATAAATGCTAACTCGTAAGCACACTAAACACAATGGTCTTTTAATCAATCTACAAGCTTTTCTTTAATGCAGCCCTGAGTGGAACTCCACAAAACTATATCTGTACTGTTGATAGGGGAAGTTTCATATTTACTGTAAAAGAACTCTCAGGGGCCCCACATTTCACTCTTTGGACCCGTTAACGTTAATAACTAACGGTCGGAAGGCTTCTCCCTATGGCCCCCACAATACGCGGAGTTCTTTAGTGGAGGTTAAGAGCAATGAATGAATGGAAGGAACTATTGATGCCCAAAATTACGATATGAGAATATCACAGGATTGATGAATGACATGGCAGGCCTCATGAATACTTTTACCACACATGTACGCAGTCTCTTTGCTCTTCTTTATAGATTCAGGTCCTCCAAAATGTTTCGAAGTGAAACATGGCTGTATATAGTATCAAAAATCAATTTTGAATTTATCAAGAAAAACCGCAATTGAAAGAATTGTGAGCACGTTTTATAATGCACATTGCCAGCTTGGCTATTACAAGTGCCCCAAAAAAAGCCTATTATTATTGCTGCGTGAAAGCGATAGCAGTGTACAAAAACACAAAGTTAACTTAAAAGGTCCTATCCTCCCCGCGTGCGCGCGTGGCTGGTGATCTGCACGCGCCAAACATCCGAGCCAACTTGACATGAATAACAACATTAAGTTAACATTCCCCACTTTCATTTCATTCCACTCAACCTTAAATAACATCTCCAAACATCTCTTGCGCAAACTTCCTACTAATCGCGTAAACAGCTCTCAGCATAAACCTATCGTTACTCAGCTCCAAGGATTTGAAACCCGTTTAACTATCGTACCACTCTCATGTTAACATTATACTTTATATTATGAATTGGGAAGTTGAAGTTAATGGACTGCCAGACCAGCAGTCCCTGACTTCAAGCTTTCGACGCTTAATAGACTTGATCAACAGCCCCAAGATAAAACGATTTGTACTTTACGCAATAATTCTGATTTCAACATGCATTTCCCTCTTCTTCATCGCGGCTATTGGCTACATCATCATCTACATGGTTTACATCCCTAGTGCATCGATACAGACCCTGGTTGACGTTGATTTCTCATTTGACAACCCGGGAGGTTTCGCCATTGCTAATATTTCGCATATTCCTTTCTCCTCTGGGGTCGATTACAACATCTACCTACAACTCGACTTACCTCGGACTCCTCACAACCAGCAGTTGGGCAACTTCATGGTTAGAACCACAATAATAGACGACCTTCGGCCTTATGTGAAAGAGGTGCAGCACGAATATCAGACCAAGAGCCACTGGCCAGTCACACACGGAGAACGCTTTGCCTTTGACGGAATGGGCATTGAACTGACTAAAACCAAAATGGCCATGCTGCCCTATCGAAGTCAGCTCTTAGAATGGGCCGATTCTCTGATATTCCTGCCACTATACTTGCTAAATCTGAAATCTCAGCATTCGGTGATACGGTTGCCCTTTTACGAGCTGTCCAAACCAGTACCAGCTTTAAATTATGCCATTCTCGAACTGGATCGAGTTGTTGATATCAATTCTGCACGACTTGTATGGACGGTCAAGTGGAAAGGTATCCGCTACCTAATGCACAACTACAGACTTTTTATGTTCTTTATCGGCACCTGGTCGTTTTGGCTGGTGGAAACTTTGGTGATGTTTGCAGTGGCATATTACGTGGTTAATCAATATGGCGAATCAAACGATTTTGATGCCAGTCTCCTATTTCCCTCTGGGAGTTCTTCCAACTATGCTACTCCAGAAACCCCTGATAGCATCACTCCAAAAGATATTTTTTTCGATAAGGCTTTCGGAGAGGCTGCACAAAATGCCGGCTTACCTGAGCTTTCAACACCAACTCCTTCCAAATCATCTAGTGACTCTTCTGCCCACGAACCAGATGCTGACGATAATGGCCCGCGGACTGATCCAGAGGAACTACCTATCCGAGATGCACTAATCACACCTGAGCGCACACCTATACCCGAAGATTGGTGAAAAAAAAACATAAAACGTCAGGAAATTCTCGGATTATCTAGTGTGGACGAGGTCGGCGGGACCCCTCCCGGCGAGGTTGGTTGCGCTTTCGCCCAATTGCGCTTACACGTTCATATTTATATTACATTGCTCTCAGTAAGACATCTACGTTAATTAAACGACAGTTTATGTTGATATAATTACAATACTTGTACTCATATAAAATATAAAAATAAAGTACGATGATAGAAGAATAAAAATCTTAAAATGCAAATGATAAAAAAACAATTAAATAAAAAGGGATCTTCAAAAACACAGAGACAAATGCTCAAGTTAGCCAGCCAAAGCACGCAGTGGAATCTCTGCAACCATGAAGGGCACTTCGATATCTTCCAACCGCGTTGCTCCAGTAAGCACCCGTCTGCTTCGGACAAAATCCTCAAACTCGCGAACAGTGTTCTCCCACTCACTCAAAGCTCTCCCGCTGTACTTCCAATACTTGACATCCTCGTCCTTTTCATATAAAACAGGGCTGCAAGCAATTCGGGGAGACGCACCGCTTTCTTCAGCCGTCACATATCCAGAGTCCTCATCGTCGCTTTCGCTGCCAGATGAATACAGGTCCAAGAGAGACCGTGCTGAACTCGAGCCATGCGAACACTCGAACGGAAGTCGTGGTCGTATAGCATCGCGAAAAGCTGAAGTGTTAGAATCGAGCAAATTGACATTTCCACGCCTTGCCTTCTGCATTATCAAATCGAGCTGCTTCCTAGCCGAACTTTCACAGTACTCCAACGCAAATTTGAATTTGCTTCGACTGATCTCTGGCCGAGAGCGAAGCAGCTCAGGCGGAGGAGGTATTAGAGAGATGGTCAAGGGCTCCATAGGAGGGACACCAGTCAAATCAATATCCGCATCAAGCACACTTGCGCGAGCTTTACTCAAATCACCGTACGACAGGTTCCGACGAACTGCGCTTGACCTGATCGTTGGCGATGAAGGTCTTGACATTGAACTCTTCCTACTGGACGGTCCCTGGAGAAAACCATTAACACTTGCCTCCCCTTTAACGTGGCCACTGCTGAAATACCGCTTCAGACTTTTCCCACGAAGCATTTCAAACTTCTTCTTCACCATTCCCCCAAGCGAGTCGTCGTTCCTACTGGCAGCTGCATATGATACAGACGAGACTGCATCAAGTGCATGAGAGTGAGAATGCTGCTCCTTGTTATCAGGCAGAAATGTATCGAGTGGAGGAGGCATCGCAGGATAGGCATACGCTATTTCATCAAATACATCGAACGGGTTCGTCCGATGAAGATGCACGCTTGACATTGGCTCACACCCGAACTCAATGCGATCTCGCATGCCAATAGGAGTGTCACTGCGAGACGCAAACGGGGTGTCAGTAGGCGAGCGAAGCGGTGAAGCTGCTGGGTTGAAGATAATAGAGAGCCTGCGATGAGCGACGGGGGGCGCTGGCTCTACTGAAGGTCCAACGTCCCCGACGGCTCTTGCCTTGACCATGAGCTCGGAAACCCGCTGAAAGGAGTATTCCAATCTGGCAGTGAGTAATGCTCGAGCATCAGAGTTATAGTTCGAGACCAGAATAGAACTCAGGAGATCACTCTCAGGACCAACCGAAGCAACTCTCCAACACAGCAGTCGCTGGTAGTACGACCGAACCAATGGCTGCCAATGACAGAAGTATCGCTTCCACATCGTGGGAGACAGTAACCATACAGTGCAATTCCATCTTATTCCTTCCTGTTCATTCACATAAAAGTCGAACTCGCTATTCGCCGATTCGCTCTTTGCAACTGAACGGGACGACGTTGTCCCAGAGGAACTAATAGGAATATTCTCCCATAGATTGAACAAAAACGAAAGTGCTCTGATTTCAGTGTGACTATTACCGCTGGAAAGCATCTTCTGAATAACTCTAATCCAGAATTCCCAGTCTATTGCTCGGTCTTTCTGAATTTGAACACGATGTTTCGTCCATGAATGAGTGAGAATAAGACTCGAAAGGTATTCCTCAACCAAGTCGGCCAAGATCACGCAGCTCTCAACATCGTAGAGCTTTGTCTGTAGCGCAACAGAATGTAGAATGCGTTCAAATTGGCGGCAATATGGCTCGTAGAACTGGACGCAACTGTCATCATTGTGCAGAATCTCCCTCAGGGTCGCCATGATCCTAAGCTGGTCGACTCGGCGTCGGGTGCCCACAGCAGGGACAGGAGTCACAGCTTTAACATTGAAGTCACTGTTGTTATTACTAGTATTATTGTCAAGCTTGCGTGGGTTGGTGCTTTGGTGAACCACAAAGTCCAGCCCGCGCAGAATCGAAGCGTGTAAAATTATCAGACCCGGCGTCGCCAAATGAGCGTTCCATGGCAACTCAGCAGGTAGTAACGACGACATTATGGAATAATAGTGCTTGAGAAATGCAAAGAAAACATCGCTGTTTTGAGCAGTCCATCGACGAGACCAAGCCCCATAGAGCTCGGTCAAGCCATACGGTGGTACAGGCTGTTTTGATCGTAAAGAAGGTGGCGATGACGATGGTAATTGTGACACCGACAAAGAATGGAATCGACTGTCTTTAAGGCCCTCTACTCTTCCCACCAAAGATGCGAGATGAGCTGGGAACGACGATTTGACCAGAGATATAGCATCTTCCAGAGTTGCCATGTCCTCGGGATCCCCATCAGCAGAAGAAGTAAAAGAAACATTAACAATGCGGTCAATGGTTGACTGCTGAATGGCCAAAAGATGCAGGAGCACGGGGGCCATTCCAGGGACCCAGAAGAAGCAGTAGGCCAGGACCTTACCGGAAAACGCAGCGGTCGCTAGTGGTACAGATTTTAAGCATAGTTTTTGAATAACCATTCGAAGCGTGTCGCATAACAGCGATTCGTAAATATGAAGCTCTTGACGAATCCACTCCCTCCGAGACAAGATACCCGATATTCCCTCGAGGTAAGCCGAGCGGTCTGACCCAGAGAGTGTTCTGTCTTTGAGAGCGGTTAAAATGGCTATCCACCATTTTTTGAGAACTTTTATCCTGAACGAATATTCATCAGGGGTGACTTGGGCAGACTCGCCTCGGTGTTCTCTGAGAAACGGGAGCAAGGCTAACCGCAAGACGTTGGCTTTGTGCACACCTGTTTTTGATACAAATTTGACTAATTCCGATTCCAGGCTCTTGAATTGAGTATGCCATTGTAGCCTAGAGGATTTGGCTCGAGTACCGCTCGAGCTTTTTTGGCGCAGGGGAGTGATTGCACCCGACGTAGCAAAAGAGTTACTGTCTGACGGGTCTGCCTTCGTAGATTCCTGTGATGAGATGGTTGTGGCATTTGGACTCGAATTGGCCGTAGAAGAGTTTGTATTTGTGAGCGAAGGGGCTTCGGACGACGTGCTGTTAAAGATCGAGACCGAATCAGACAGCTTAAACGAAGCCATAGGTAGAGACATTCTACGGAACAGCTTTGTAGCGCTCGAAGATTTTGTGATTTGGTGGGCTCGGGGGTCTTGGTGTGCATCACCTTCGTGGGAGCTGCTCGGTGACGGATCAGGGATCACATTTATAACGGCGTCCATCGAGGACACGGACGTATCGCGTAGTGTCATCGAGGTACCTTGGCGAATTGTCAATTTTTTTCAACGAGAGAAAGAGTTAAGAGACAGAGAAGAGGGGAGCAGAACACAAAAAAGATGTTTCTTTGGCTTCTCTTTAATTCTCCTTATTTTTCAATTCTGTTGGCCTCCGGAATGGTGATTTTAAATAATTCTAAGTTAGTAACAACGACCCGAAAGCATTGGCCACATTTCAGGAACCTGGTGGGATTCTGAGTTCCTGGCATGACACCCAAATACTAAAACTAAGGGACCATGATTTCAACACACAACATACGTAATCGGCATGAATATTATCCAGACTGAATGTAAAATGCAACGAAAGTCGGCAAACGGAACAACAAGAGACCTGAAATTTGCTTCGCAGTCGACAGCAGACAAGCAAAGTTGGTCGAGCTAAAAATACCTGCGAGGCACCAGGGGTGTCGGTTGAATTCGAACTCTGGTCGATATGGAGTCTTAACGAGGGTTTGCTCTAGCGAACGACAAAGAGTAGTATCTTTTTCTTTTTTGGATGCCTGGTACCTTAAAGGTCCGAGTTTCTACTTTTGCCAGGCAATTGCAGAGTTTTGGTCCGGCAGCTAGTAAATTCTGGTGATGAAACCGGAGTCGGATCTAATGCACCAGTAAATATCTCGGAATTTCACACACTCGCAGATGTAACTCAAGCAGGGGTAATCTGCACCGCTCCAAAGAGGCGTTCGAGACAATTCCTTTTCACAAATTGATGAAGGGTGAAAACAACGATCAATTGGCTACGTTTCACACTTGTAGCGGTCGACACAGAGAGGTCACTAAGTTGTACCTGGCCTATTCGTATCAACTCACAGTAGTGTTGTGAGGAGGGTCAAGTTTTAGGTCCGACGGTTGCTTCTTCGGGGTTGTCGGTCCGCTGAAGGAAAAAGGTAGATGTGATAGGTCACTGGCGTAACGTACAATAGAGTGTTTCAAACAACAAGAAACAAGTATCCGAAACCTGTGAAGTTATCGATGTGAAGTTATCGAATAATTCAACCGAGCAGCTAGCTAATCGGAGGCTTTCAACGATGTTTTAGTGTAAAAAGGCGAACAGGCTTGTGGCACTGAAGCTAGAACCGACCTCTTCTTTTTTTGTGTTTCTCAGGAGGGTTAGATATATCTCTACCAAGTATTAAAAAAAAACCCCAGATTGGCTCTCAAATGAGAAACAGAAACTTAAATTTTTTTTATACTCTCGCAGAGTCGAGACAAGAGGTAGGTCTTTTGAAGCGTGATATATATCTACAAAGGTTTGCCGATTGCTCGTTCTCTAAGATTACCAATTGGTAAACGAAGAAATTAGTTAGACAATAACGTCGTCTACTAGGTTTCAAAAGACCCGTTACACTTCCAGTTTTCAGCTGGCTTTGAGGGCTTTCTATTGAAGTGCTTTGTAGCTTCTTGTAGATGGTTTTGTAGGTTATATTCTTTGCTAGCTTTGCTACTTAGCTACTTAGAGTGCTTCTATCAAGCAAACTTGATATATTATCGACTTAAAGTGATTGATCGGCAGGTGGATCTCCCGGACCTTGAAAAAGCAAGAGGGCGGATGTTGCGTTTGTTGTGGCTCCCGATACTCGCTTCTCCCGCAGGCGTAGAAGGAAGGTAGCCCTGTAGGACCTTGCGTGGCTGCTATCTTGTTGCTTCGCAAGGCGATAGGCAAACAGACAGATAGCTTTTGCGTGCCGTGGGAGTCACTCTTGCTGTTTTGCTCTGCAGTTTATTTTTTGCTTACTTTGTTACCCGTACCCGCAAACGTCCCTCATCTAAATATACATTTCAGCAGGGTTACGCTATGTAGCTTAGCAGAAGAAGTGCAAACCCTTTGAAGATTACCTAATCTGTTAAAATTGCACCAAAAAAAAAAACAGCTTAAAACGGTCTACGCCCATCATCTAATCAAACAACCACACTCACTCCCGCCTGCAACACCTCTGAAAAGTCAATCTTTAGCCCCATGGAGAATCTCTGATACTTGAGGCGCTTTGATGGAAGAACCATGACGAGCTGATCAGCACACATGCGTTCGATCTGTTGATAATACCAGCCATCTCCTTCGCCAATTTTTTCGATTGATATAAGGTCTGCCAAACAAAGAGGCAGACCGCCGAGGTAACTAATCTAAACATCTAAGCTGGGAAGGCCAATTAATAGATGAAGGGCGATTGGACGTAGTGTGTGTGTGTGTGTGTGTATTTTTGAATGTGTGCACTCAACATTAATTGTGGTTTAATCACTGAAGTTACAGCTCTTATAGTAGTCCCTGATCAGGTTGCTTATCTGACAGTACTTATCTGACAGCACTTATCTGACATTCTCGGCCAGAGCAGCATTGATTATGTCATAAACGCCGCATCGCCAGTAAGCACCTTTCTACATAGAGATGGAGAAGATGAAAATGGAGAGGGCTGGGTGTTTCATATTTATACTCTAGCGTGACTTGATCACAGAGAGGTGATGTGTGATGGTGTGCTTGTATGCTTAGGTTGTTGTGTGCTTGCGTAGTTACGTGGCTTTGTCTGACTCTACTTCTAAATTTTTAAACAGTCATACTCTCAGTAGATTGTTATGAGGTTGAGTTTCTGCTGTTTAACCATGATCCCAACTACTACTTGACAGTGATTCTGCGAAGCAGAACCAACCCCTCCCCGGGGAGGGGCCGCCGGAGGCATCTCTACAAGGCACATGAAAGAGTGTTCTCTATTGACTTGATATGCTGTGGTAAAGACTACTCCGGACCGAGAATAATGGCGATGAGACGTCAGGAGAGTGATTATGCAATGACCCCACCCCCACTCCGAACCCCGCCATAGGGATAAAGCTAACCCGAAGATTTCAACATCGGCTACGCAAATAGTAACGGTTATTTAATTATACCTTTTTCGTGTGACACAGCATGTTGAGCAGAAGTAGGAGCTTACAATGGTGCTGATACAAAGGTCTGGAACTGTGGCAGACCCGCTGGGCAACAGGATAAACGGCAACTCGTTCCAACAGGACGCAATTGCGAGTTACAATAATTATCAGTACTTTACTGGATATACTGTTGACAAAAGTGACCCAACCGTACGACGAATAGTAATATCGAGGCGACCTCATGGTTCTGAGGACTGGCAATCTTTACAGTTTGACGACTATGCCCAGACGAGGGACGATGGACACAATGTTGTGTGCATGGGCATCAGTGGAGACGGCTATATCCATCTCTCGTGGGACCTGCACGGAGACGAAATCAACTATCGCAAGTCCAATGAGCCCGTGGCAGAACACCCCGAGTCGTTTTCGTGGACTCAGTCCGATTTCGGGCCATGCGAGCATCAGCTTTCGTCCCAACTGAAGCTGAAACGCACGACGTACCCGAGGTTTGTTCGCTTAGCAGACGGTGACTTGCTTCTCACGCTTAGAATAGGCCGCTCAGGCTTGGGAGACGACTATCTTTATAGGTACAGGTGCTCTACCAAAGAATGGGAGCCTGTTGGTAGCAACAGCGGCATGATTCTTAAAGGTATTCAGAACAACGCCTATATCAACGGTTTGGATGCTGTGGGCAGCACTCTGTATCTCAGCTGGACGTATCGCGATTTTGTGGAAGACGGCTACGACGAGAATGCTAAAGTTGTATCGGTGCAAGCGGGTCCTAATGGCCCGGAGAACAACCATGATCTCTATTTCGCGTATTCTCCGGACGAAGGGCTCAGGTGGTTCAACAGTCAACATCACCAGCTAGAGCTTCCCATTACGCCTCAGGCTGAGACGCTGGTGTATAGTATTCCCAAGTATTCAGGAATAATGAACCAGGAGGGTCAGTTTGCAGCCAGCAACGGTGACTTTCATGTGCTCAATAGGGAGAATGGAGAATACTTCCACTACTGGCGGGATGGAATTTCTAAAAAATGGACGAGGTCAAATCTACACCTCGCTGCTCCTGTGTTTGGTAATCGGGGGAAGTTTGTGATGCGAGGAAGCACTTTGTACGGCCTTCTTCCCACTACCCAGAAAAGTGTGCGTGTTATCAAGAGTTCTCAGGGTGATGGTTACAGTACATGGAGCGACGTAGTGATAATTGACCACTGTGACGTCGAGCCTGTATATGATCGATACTTGCACAGCATGCTGAGTATTGTCTATCGCGATAGCACCAGCAAAGTGTTTGGCGTGATGGATATTTCGCTGCCTTCGAGTTGATCAGCAAGTACATAGCAAGTACATAGAAACAATACACACAACTGAAGCACAACTACACACAGCTGAAGGTCACGTTCGAGCTACGCCAAAACTTCGCGAAGCGGAACAGCGCCTCCCTGGATTGGCCCACCTCTACCGGGAGGGTATTGACGATGGCCCCCGGCGGGGCGTTCCAGGGAGAATTGTTCCGCATTGCAGAAAGTGATCGGAAAACTAACAATATTCTAGCATTTATTGAAAACTCATACATACTCCTGATGCTCTACCTCGCCCTTCATCTTTGCCAACGGATTGGCTTCGAGCCGAACGTCTGCGTCAGAACCATCGAAAATAACAGCAATCTGCTCGAGTGAAAGACCCTTGGTTTCAGGAAAGGTGAGCCAAACTACGATCCACTCCACCACCAGCCATCCAACGTAAACCAAGTAGTACTTCCAGTCAATGGCCTTAAGACCAATAGGATTCACAAAAGTATTAAGAGCGCTTGCAGCACCTTTCATGAACGAAAAATATGCAATACCTTGGGCTCGCGCTCCGTACTGCATAGCCTCTGTCACAAACACAATAATAGCAGACACAAATCCAAGATTGTGAGCAGCGTTGTACAGGTAGATGAATGCAATCGCAGCATAGCTGGCCGACCGGTTGCCAGTCTCAACAAATAAACCGGTTGTAGCAGTCAGCAAAGAGAAATCAACCCACATAAGAAACAGAGAGATCAAAATCAATCTCCTTCGTCCATACTTGGCCGGTAAAAATGCGAAAGCTATAGAGCACGCAAACGAAAACATCGAACTGGTAGCATTGATGAGTGTCTTGTCGACCTGAGAGGTAACGCCAGCTTGAGTGAGCATGGTGTTGAGGTAGTAGCTGATCAATCCATTGCCTGACAACTGGTAACACAGACCCGCCCATGTAATACAGAACATTCGCCATCTGTTTCCTGGTGTATTGAACAGCTGGAGAAATCTCGTCTTTCTGGATATCTTCTCCATTTCCAGAGTTTCAATAATATCCTGAAATTCCATCTGCACCACAGGGTCATTCTCATCTCCATTGCCGTGGTACTTGACCAAAATCTCCTTCGCTTTATCTGGCCGGTCGACTGAAACATACCAACGCGGAGAGTCGGGCATGAACCAGATACCAGCAGACTGAATAATGGAGATAACGATTTGTAGCAAAGAGGGAAGTCGCCATGCCCAAGTGCTGTTCATGTTGAGAGTGCCGAAACATACCCAAGCACTGATAATTGATCCAAACGAATACGACGCGTTACTCAAAGCGGTTGCCACAGCTCGGTGGTGGGGATATGCCAACTCGGCTACCAATACGGGTCCAATACTGATCATGGTGTTTCCCATTCCAAGGATGAATCGTGCCGCAATGTACGAAGCTCGACCTTTGGAGAATGCTTGAATGAAAGCACCAATGATGGACAGGAATGAACCTATTTGCAGACACCACCTTCTACCCCATTTATCTGAGATATAGGGCATGATAAACGGTGCAATCATGGATCCCACAAAAAACATAGAATTGATCAGTCCCAGAATGGCTCCACTTGGCGTGTCGAAATAATTCTCCCAGGAATCCAATGCCTGAAGAGAATTAGTCAAACTACCATCGTACCCTTCAACGTACTGCGACGCCATTGGCACGATCAGAAAGAGGTTCAGCGTTCTAAGTCCCTTGTCATTCCACCATCGCACGGTCTTCACCACAGGGTATCTCTGCTCTTCTGTCGAAGAGGCAGAAGCTCCCAAAGCTTTGACCCTCTCGTTGTCAAATAATGTAGTTCGCATTGAATGAAGAGTGTAACAAATAGGAAAAGTCTCTGCTACCTATCTGTCCTATCGACCTATGATATATATATAGATACATATATATATCCTGGTCCTTTGGGCAGTCAAAACATCGGTACAGTGTATCATCAAAATGCGGGGTTGTTCGTTTTCTTGCGTGGGGTAGTTGTGCATTTCATGCTCGGCAAAATGATAATCCGCTGTCCAATGAAATGCGGGCCCCGCTTCGAAGATAGGAAATACCGGGGTTAGCGGAAGCTAGAAGTAGTTCATACCGCGCCAAAATGGCCGCCGCCGTTTCATCTTTGACCTGGCTAAGGTGCTTATATAACAGACCTGAAGTCTTAAAGATTTGAAGCAACACACACTAAGTTAGGTGCCTTTCCCATGTGGGTAGGTTTGAATGAAAATAAATATGCCTCAGGATGAAAAGTAGAAATTTCAAGACAAAATCCGAGTAATTGTCCACCCAGATGTTGGAACATACGATTTTAAACATTGCCATCATCTTGCTCTTTTAACTCTGGCGTGAAAAGCCAGCCGTTGCCAACCCTCTTTGCCAAGCATTTTAACATCATCGCATGCAAAGGCTCGCGGGATCTGCATGCAACAAAAGTCAACCTTATATCCCAAAGATCCACACTACTACCAAACCTGCTTAGATTGATTGAAAGCTCAAAGCCGTGAACCAAGTAGCGACGTCTTACCTGCCTCCGGCGGCCCCTCCCGGGAGGACTGTTTCTGCTTCGCAGAAGCTGATGATAATTTATGTAATCTACCGTAAGTGTGCTCATCCAACTATGAAGCTGTGCAGCGGAGAGAACGCTTTTCTGCGAAGCAGAACCAACCCTCGCCGGGAAGGGAGTGCCGGAGGCAGGAGGAGACTCCGGCGGCTGTGGGATTGGTTGAACCAAAGTCCCGATCTGTTCATCTCTCTCGTAAGATTCAAATCTGAGATCTCCGCCGAGCTATTCGCGAGATCTCAGTGATCAAGGGAAATGGCTGGACAATCGGAACATCGGGGCACCCGTACTCGGCTCTCATCATGACATCTCTAATTGCTCGGTCCTATCGCGGGGAACCCTTTCAGTGAGGATAATTCCAAGTTCTTCGAAATGCCATAGGGCCAGAAGTTAAGCTTCGGAGACCCCTTGCGAAGCGCCGTCGGCTTCGCAACCATGCTGAGGGACCCACAGACGTAAGCGTAAACGTAAAACACAATATATGCACCAATTAAAGCCTGCAAGCAGTCTTTACACGGAATTCATTCTATTTGAGCGTCACCTTATTGTTCGCTTGAGCGTACAACGTGAGATCGGCATGCCGATCTCCTTGAAAGCCAGCCACCCCAACCTCCATTTAGGTGGGGAGGCTGGACACAATGCGATCAAAGCTTCATCATGAAAAACTCAATGGCTGGCAGCCGAGCTCTTCCAGCCAGCCACTTCACCTGACATGGCACATTGGACCCCATTTATGCAAGATTGCATGCCCCGAGCGCTTCGGAAATTACCACAAATGCAGAGCTCGGACGTAAATCGTCGCATCTGTCAAGATCTTTGACAGGTTTTACCAATGTCTTCAGCCATCTGGTTTCGTCTATATAAAGTTGGCTGGGTAGCCACTTGATTCGGAGCTAGAAACTTCTGTGTCCATTTATTTTGCAACTTAGTCCAATCCTTTTTACTTCTGCTTTTAAAACTTTATCATTCGTTTTTTGTTTGTTACGGAGACACACTCAGACATTAAGATTTTTTGACCTTTTCATTTTACGTCCAGCAACAGTTTTTTATCTTATCATCTTCATCATATATAATAATGCTGTTCAAGAATTCTTTAGTCCTGGTGCCTACCGCTCTGTCTCTAGCATCCGCTGCACTTGCAAGCCCGGTTGTCGAGTTGGAGAAAAGACAAGCCCAGGGAGTGTGGACTGATATCGATGGTGTCGAGCATGTGACTATAATGGTCACAGTGACAGCCGACGATGGATACTGTCCGGCCACGTTGGGTGCCTCAACGTCTACGAGCTATCCAAAAGTCAATGTCGACGGAGGTGCTGCAACTGCTGGAACTACTTCTAGTGCTTCTGCCGTGGTTAGTATTGCCTCTCAGCAGACTACCGAGAATCCTTCTACTTCAGAAAGAGCCACACCCATTGCTACTTCTGATTCAGCTGCTTCTGATTCAGCTCCAGCTGTCACTACCTCTAGTAGTGGGCCTTCTGAGACCCTTGCGGAAGTTGTTACCACAGAGACTTCAGCAGACCTTACTACCACTTTTACTCTCACATCCACCATCTGGGAGACATTGTTCTCTACAGCTCCTACTCCGATCATCACCATGTTTGTGACCCCATCAAGTGTTGTCACTGATATGCATACCGAGATGGAGACTTTTACATCTGATGGAAGCATCTTCACTGAATTGGTGGTTGAAGACCAAAGCACCACTCAAACTTTGACAACGAGTATTGGAGGCAGCACAATTTTTGCTAACTCCTCCGTCACCACGACTGTCCCTGCTACTACCAATGTTTCTTCTCCCTCGGCAGTGCCCACATCTTTGAGCTCTTCAAATGCTTCGTCCACTGCCACGCCAGTGTCTTCTGCCACTGATGCTCTGGATGCTGTGAGTACCAGCGCAAATGTCAGTGTCCCTTCAACGACCTCCAATGCCAGTTCTGTTCCCAGTTCTGTGCCCAGTTCTGTGCCCAGTTCTGTGCCCAGTTCTGCGTCTGCTTCCAGCTCATCTGCCGTGAACTCAACCATTGCTAGCTCTGTCGGAACTTCGTCGGCCATTACTACCCCAGAAAGCAGTTCTGCTTCAGTGAGTTCGATTTCTCTTTCCAGCTCCGTGCCAGCCAGCAACACCTCTTCGGCAGTTTCCTCCACGCCCTCCCCTTCGGTAGCATCCAACGTTGTCGTCAGTCAGGTTACAACTACCTCAGTACCTCAGTCATCTGCACCAAGCTCTTCTGCCCAAGTGACAACTAGCGGAGCCTCGTCTATTTCCTCGGTTCTACCTTCCTCTTCGTCTTCTTCGTCTTTTGCTTCTTTCACAAACGCCACGACCTCGACTAATTCTACAGCCACCACTCTGCAGGCAGCTGTGATCAAACAGAGAGTCCGGTTCTAAACTAAATACTGTGTGCAGCATCTAGCTGGTTATGATATTACGATTATTTAATAATAGACTGTATTTTTACTATTTTACACTACTAAGCTTTGCAGCTTTGGAATACTTATTTAAGTACTACAACTATCGCCTAGTCAGCGTAATTCGACGAAGAAGTACCACTCATACTGCCGGTTGCGAAATTTTCACCCCTATGCTCATGCTATGCTCATATCGAGTTTATATTGGTACTGATACTGTCCTCTATTCTGACTGATTACCAATATGGTTACACCCTTGTCCACTGTAGATCAGAGGCTCATCAAGGTACAAAACCTGTGTATCCTAGCAGAAGTCATAATGGTGACAAATAGAAAGATTCACTTCTCTTGTTTTCAGCTCAGCTAGGGAAGAAATGCCCCTACTACCCCTCTATACTTGGATTTCCATCCAGTTGGAGCGCTGCGCTGAGCTCTTCCCCTTGCATATACATGCTTAAAGAAAGCGCGCCGCGTGAACCTTACATATTAAGCTACACAGCCTAATTGGTCATTGACACGGCTTCTTGTGTAACGGGCGTGCATAGGCAAATGCCAGCTCTGGCAATGTTTCCTGACAACAAAAGTGGTATTCAAGGTGTTGAGTTTATTCAGGTGAATGTATATGTTTTCCAAGTAGTTATTGCAGATAATTAGTGTCATCTGTAGTGGCATTTTTGCAACCCCCTTGATGGGCAGAAGAGCGACACTCAAACAATCTAATAACCAGCCACCTTCTGTAAGTTAATAAGCTGCAACCCCTTGCTTAGGGCGCACAGGCCTAACGGGCAAGAAACCTGGGGAGGGAGAGAGATAAAGGAAGACAGACTTCTGAACTTAAAAGGAAGATAGATTCGTTAAAAAAAATGTTATATCAATTTCCTGGTGGTGACTGCTCGCTACTTAACTCACTAGACAGCCTCTTTGGAACCCTGTTTGAGCTCTGTCGTACCAGGTTAACCTTCTTACCAATATAAAGTTGAGAAGGCAATGATCTTCAGGACGCAGCACTTTTATTGGCTAATTCAACTGCATCTGAAATTTCTATTAGCAGTAGGGACATTCTCAGGTAACCAAGAGTAGCTCTGTGGATGAACGAATGTCCTCCATTGTGCACCAATTTTTACTAGGAGAAAGATCAGCCCGTTTCGAGTGTGGTTATCTGATATTTTGTATTTTGTATTTTGTATTTTTGCTACATCTGGATATATTACTTACTTTGCTGCACACCCTTCTGAAGTTAACGAAATATTTTATTTTTGGTTTTGAGGCCGCTTTTTTTTAAGCGTGGGTACCTTTTTTTTGTGTTTCAGTTAGGCACAGTTTAAAGCAAAGGGGTCGGTCGGTGCGATATACCTGAGTGAAAACCAGTCGTCGGCTGTCTTTTTACGATTTTATTTTTTTACCTTTTCAATCTTGACTCGTCCGATTCTCGATATATAGATATCCAAGCTAGCAATCCGTATAGAGCTCACTTGACAGTGAAACCTCAGAATCGGTTGACTCTAATATATCACTTCAAGCTAAGCTAAAGTCCTTTTCGAGCCACTCCGACCGACACACGGGGTTCTACAGCTTTGACAGATTACAGCTTTTGTAATTCTTGTCGGTCTCGTTGCCTTTAAGCACACCTCAGCACAAGAAAAGAAGAAGGAAAATAAGCGGGTTCTCCAAGTTAGTTTTCTAGTAGGGTTCTTAGTATCATCAAAAAAGACACTTCTAGGATCACAATGAGACTACCTACATCGCTCAAGATCCAAAAGGGAGGCTCGTCTGTAGTTCTCATTACTGGCAAAGGCAGCAAAGACAGGTCGTCGAGCTACTACAGCAGTTCTGACGAACGAGATGTGTTCACAACGCCGGATTCACCATGGCAAGGAAGCACGTTTGAAGAGAGATGGAAAAAACTAACCGAAGACCGTCATGAACGCCGACGGTCAGTGAAAAAATTACACGTTCACAATGAGTCATTTGATACCAGTTTTAGCAACGACAGCTCATCGACTATTATCGATCACGAGTCCCCAAAAAGTTTGGGAACTCCTAAAAGTGTGGGGCATTTAAAGGTTTCCAAGAGCAACAGTGGTGGTGGTGCATCCAAAACCCAGCCAAAAGTGTCAATTCTCACGGAATCGCCCAGTAGCGGCAGTGGGTTCTTGCCTCCTGCTGCTCCCGGAGGACTCGACCTGGGGTTCTCAGACGTTTTGGATCTCTACGCAAATAAAGAGGCTCAAGTTTTCTTAAGGGAACGACCGCCTCGCGATTCTTCCTTCTCTACTACTTCTTCAACGTCGTCACAGTCTTCTTCTTCCTCCTCACCATCGTCGCCCCCAAAACTAGAGCATTCTGCAATGCGCGGTCCCGGCCCCAAGCCCAAGCCGCTGCTACCCCTCATAAATACCGAAAAGGCTAACAACCTGAAACCATCCATCTCACAAATGAGCCTAGCGGAGGTGGCAGAAAAACGGCGAGACTCGAATTCAGAGCTCTACCCGACTGGCTCGGCGCAGCAGTCTGTCGAGACGAGAGAGCTGAACCAGAACAACAAGCTGGAAAAACTGCAAAAGGAGCTGGACCAGCTGCAGGAAAAAATGAACCAGATAAAGTCGGATATCAAGACACTATCGGTGTCCCTGGATAATCCGACTGAGTACTACATGATGGAAGTTCGGGAGCGTACGGCCATGAAGGAGAAGCGAGAAGAATTGAAAAAGGAGCTAGAGTGCTGCGAAAAGAAGAAATACGAGGCCGGAATCATGTTTTCCAAAGCCTGGAAACGTCGTCGGGAAAGTGGCCTGTCTGACTTTTGGGTTCGCAATCGATAGGAGCGAGACGAGATGGGGAGTTCGCTGGCAGGGCCACTCCGTGGTGTGTTGTTCCGCGAAGCGGAATGAGCTGAGCTTCTGCATCATTCACATTCATCAATCTACACTGTTGCTCCAATACTCCGTTGAGCCCTTTTTTATCTTTATTATTATGACATATACTTTATGATTTACATGACTTCTATCTTTTTTTATTTGCTATCTTATGAACTGCACTAGCAATTAACGTCTCCCTATGCCTCCGGCCGTCGGAATGGTTCTACTTCGTAGAAAAACACACGACAGGCACAGTTAGCTAGTTTCGTTTGCGAATTGGTTGCTTCTCCTACCCCCTTGGCTGCTGGGTATTCTGGTGATGCTGTAAGGGATGGGATAAATAGGGGTTCTTCCGGATTCGTTAAGTAGCTGCAAGAATGTTTCATCCCCTGAGCTGGAGCAAGTGCAGTCTGGAGAACGAAAGAAGGCTAACTGAAGTACAGTTGTTACAAGCATGGCAATGGCACAAACTTGTAGAAATCACAGAGGCTACCTACTACTACTACTACTACTACTTCCACCGCTTGAAACTTTGAACTACTGAGATGCTTACATTTAAATCAGATCTACTAAAGCAGAGTCTATTCTTTTGCGGTATGAGTAACTGTATCAATTCCTAGCGGGCGGGATATTTAAGTATGATCAACGTTGTTATTATGTTAAACTGCGCGGTCATACAACTAGGTTGCCAGTTATTTTAAACGAGTCAACCTCACTTCAAGGTAGTTAGTTATGCTAGAGAAGCTCAAATTTCAAAGAAACTGCCTACTCGACACACCAGAAATGAAGCTAAGAATCTCAATAAAGAGCGCGCAAACCACGCATTACACTTTTCTTTAATATACATCAATATAAGGGCCATTTCACGATACTGGAAGTACTTTTTATTTCCAAAAACTCTCTTGAACCCGTAGAAGGACCCCTAATCTTTGTGTGTTGGATAGAAAGTCTAAATACCGTGGGAATAGTCAGTAATTTAAGGTTGCATATTTACTTTGCAGCCGAGATCTATGCGTCAACGTTACTTGGTAATCAGAATCTTATGATTGATTATACAGCATGACATAGATATTCTTCTTATATTTCTGCGAAGCAGAACAACCCTCCACGGAGTGGCCCCGCCGGAGGCGAGCACCATCTGAGTTTATGGAATATACAGAACTCCTTTGTCACTGTAGAGATGGGACATAGTGATCTTTTGCCTTGAGCCATCCTTCTCATCGAAGATATGAAAGCCAAACTTGGACGCGTATGGAGGAGTGTACAGATGCAAAGAGATGGCCAATTCCGTAGGAGACGGATTGGTCATCCGGTGAAGTCCAAGCTCGTCAGACATATAGCTGACTTGGTTGGTAGTGTAGTCAGAAACCTTTTTGAGTTTCAGCTCAGAAGAAGAACCTGGTTCCGGCGTCTCGTAGAGCTCTTCTCTCAGAGTTCCTTTCAACACTTTAACAATACAATGGGCATTAGCGTGATCGTGAACAACAGAGCCCTTCTGCTGGGTCCATACAAAAATCACCAGATCGGCCTTGTCATTGATAACTTCAACGCCGTTCCGAGAGAAGTTCTTAGTACTGTCGTAGAGAGAATATTTGTTCCACTCATGCTCGTTGCGAGAGTCGTAATCTTTCATTACGGACATCAACTCTTTGACATTCACATCAGCAGAGTCAATGCCCGAGGATGGACCCAATAAGGTCCGAATGTCTTGAACCAATCGGTCAAAGTTCGTTTCAATTGCGATTGGAGCTTCGTCAACGTTCCGGCCATTAGCAGCGATTTGCACTGGTTCGACAATCGGCGAGATCACGGCCGACGATCCGATAAGGTCTGAGCTCATTAATTAACGGCTGCAATGAATGAGGGTAACTAGACGCGGTTGAGTTTATCAGCGACACAATCAGTAGATGGGCTCTGGAGGATTTCAAAAATGAAATCTGGGCAACAATAGTAGCAAACCAGTTAAACTTAAAAGTGGTTATCTTAGGGTTATCAGAGCCGTAGAAATCGCCACTATACTGGAGGACTGGCAGGGCTCTCTTTCCGATTTTGTGGGCTCGATCTGTACCTAGTGGGTGTGGGATCAGTTATAACGCAAAATCAGGTGAGGCGAGAAATACTTGGTGTGCCAGTAAGTGGGGACATATATATATATACAGACGGTAAAGAGGATAAATACTAGGAGAAAAGCCCGAGGATACACCACATCGCCTCTGGTCGATCCGGGAGGTACGGCCTCGTAGAATATGTTAAGGCACACCTAATTGTCTAAATCTCAACTGCTAAAACTGAGAGTCCAATGTAAATGTCATTTTGTGGAGGCTTAGGTGTGAATATATTCAAATTTTTCATATTTAGGCAGAAGTTCCTTTTGAAAACGTTCACCTGCCAAAAAGCCCGTTAGACTGTCCAGAGCCTGAAATATTTGAGTCGCTAAAGTGATTTAAGGTTGCATTTAATTTCACTTTGCAGCATCACATATTGCAGAATCACATATTGCAGCATCACATATTCAACATCCCATATTCAACATCCCATCAGTTAGCCTTATCGTTGCCATATTGTCAGAATCCGTTTATTATTATTGTTATTATAGTAACACATAGTTCTTCTTTTTTTTTTTTTTTTTGCGAAGCAGAACAAACCCCCCTGGAAGGGCCGTGCCGGAAGCTATGTGGAGATGTCCATGTAAATCTTTATATTCGGTGTAACTATATCCGATACGTAATAAAATAAATAATGTAATTTGTTCATTGAGTCGCTTTCCCACGTAATTCGTGAGAACCTCAAGCAGAGTTCTTCTCTGTCTTCTCTGAGCACCCACCTTGATACATAGTGGGCCCGAGGTTCAAAACTCCCTTGTCACTGTAGAGATTGGACATGCTGACCGTGGTGCTCGTGCCGTCTTTCTCGTTAAACACTCGACAACCAAACTTGGACGCGTACGGAGGAGTGTACAAATGCAAAGAGACAGCTAGTTCAGTCGGAGAAGGATTGGTCATCCGGTGAAGCCCTAGATCATCAGACATGTAGCTGACCTGGTTGGTGGTGTAGTCAGACACTTTCTTGAGCTTGAGTTCTGAGGAACAACCTGGTTCAGGCGTTTCATAAAGCTCTTCTCTCAGAGTTCCTTTCAAAACTTTGACGATGCAGTGAGCATTTGCATGGTCGTGAACAGCAGAACCTTTTTGCTGATTCCACACCAAAATCAGTAGATTGGCCTTGTGGTTGATATCATCCACGCCGTTGCGCGTGTAGTTCCTGCTACAGTCATTTAGAGCGTACTTGCTCCACTCGTTCTCGGCCTGAGCGTCATATTCTCTCATTGCAGACATCAACTCTTCGACATCGACATCAGCAGAGTCGATGCCTGAGGATGGACCTAATATCGCACGAATGTCTTCAACGAGGCGGTCAAAGTTCGTCTCAATTGCAAGCGGGGCCCCATCAATGTCCTCGTCGGCACTGGACATGTCACTGTCGGTGGTCATAGCAGCAGCCCCTTCATCGTAGTCAGCAGTGTTCAAGTGCAATTCTGGAGGAGTAGGAGGTGCATTATTGATCACGTCGAAACCGTTATCGAATTTGCCATTAACGTTGACATTTTCGATGCAAAAGGGTTCGGAGATCGGCGAGATCGCCCCCGGAGATCTAAGAAAAGCTGGGCTCATAATTACTCGTGGGATGCGAAATTAACGGTAACTGTGTGCACGAGGTTGAGCAAATTTAGCAACCACGCGGCGTTTACTGGAAACGTGTCCAATAGCAGCGACGTCTGGGTAGAGATTTTACAAATGAAGCCTGTGACAACAGTAGCAAAATCAACCGACGGAAAAAAAGGTTATCTCGAGTGCTGCAGGTCTATATCGCTTACTAGCAGACTAACAGCTCTCCTTCCCTTTCAGATGGTTCTGTGGCTTGATTTGTGGCTTGTGCAGTAATCACGCAAAGTCAGGTGAGATTGCAAAATAAATCGTGGTCGGGGCTGGCAGGTTATATATTAGAGGGAAAAGAGGGTAAACACTCTATATCACGTGACATGTTTAACTCATAAGGTGGAGTTCGTGCATGACTACTGAGAGAAGCCCGAGTCTGAAAGCCCGAGAGAGTCTTGAAGCCCTGGGCTTGGATTCCGTCGAAGCGGAACTAGCCTCCACGGAGTGGCCCCGCCGGAGGCGATATGAAGACCACCGGATTCATTCATTCATTGATCAATCTATTATTTTACATGCAAAAAAATACCATTCTAATTAGCCTTCAAGGCATCTCGTACCTTTTTTATAAATACATCCTCATCACCAACCTCGAGCGTAGGCGCGTTCCACCCTAGTTCGCTCAGGACCTCGGCTGAGGATCCGTACATACGATGCTCAACCGTAGATAGCACGCCTAAGGCGGCTCGTAAAAGAAAGCCATCTCCTTCAAAGATCATTATATCCCACACCCGGTTGATCACATCTGGACGCAAGTGCTGGGTGAACCGCGAGGCCAGCATCGGCTCCAGGTACGCGGAGGGGGGCAGATGGATGTTCTGAAAGTGTTGGTACAAAGTCGGGAACTTGGTGTTCAACACTTTCAGAAACGACGTGTAGTACGAAGTAACTGTCTGGTCGTCTCCTTTGAGAACCATCATCATGGAGAGCGACTTCTCGAGAGAATTCGCAAAACCTATAAAGGCGTCTACTGGACTCATGTTGAGCAGAAAAACACCAGCCATAGGGCACAAAACTGGCTTATAGCCGACATTCTTCCGGTATACAGAGTAGGTGAGTAACAGAGTAATTAGGTCTTCGTGCAGGGGACCATTACGAGAACCGAAAATCTGCAGCTCGGGAAAGGTCTTATCGACGTCATCCTTGATCTTGTGATACAGAGGGGAGCCTTTGAGGGACCGAGTGTCTGCAACAAGTGCGTCGTATTCTTGAACCGAGATATTTAATGCGTTGCCAATCTGGGTCCTCCAGATTCTCTCTCGGAACTTGGTTGGGATACCACTCCACCACAGCTCTCGAATGGACGGGTCAGCTACAGCTGCTCGAAACTTTTCAGGGTTATCAATGTGTTTCATGACCTTGACTCTCCACTCCTCCTCGTCCCGGGCTCGCTGTTTCATGCGCACCTGCTCGTTGGACCGCCTTTTTTCCTCCTTTTTCTTGTCAGCAGCTGCCAATTGCTCGAGCAGCTGTTTGTGCTGCTCCAAGTGGCGTCGCTCTTCTTCTCTGGATTTGGGAGGCAGCCATGATGGGCGTGTACGTGACAGAAGCTCAATTTCCTCCTTGTTAAAAGTCACCGTCCGACCTGGGTCAGTGTGTCGTCGATTATGAGGCAAAGAAGACGCTTTTCTATGCTTGCCTGCAGAAACAGGGTCCGACACTATACTGTCGAGCGAACTATCGGGGCTCATCGTCTGGAATGCTCGAGTGAGGTCTCGGGCGTCTTCACCCAGGTTCTCCAAACCTGCAGAGCTGAAATGGTCTACTGGTTCAGTCTCTTTGATGCAAGGTAGGGTGCCCACCTCAGGTGATGCGACAGACAGAGACGAACGTGACGACGAAAGATTGGGTGACTTTGAAGAAGTCTGTCCAGTAGCAGCAGCAGTAGGTTCTGCCGAAGTTCGCGACTTGGCATAAAGAGCTGGCGAAAGTGGTACATTCCACAAAACGTTGACCCCATCTGCCAGTTCGTCATCAGCGGCTTCAGCAGCCTCGTATTTCATCTCCAGCTGCTCTCTACTCAAGCGGCGTTGAGAACGAGGTCTTCCTGCTGGTACCACTACAGCTGCTGCTGATGCTGATGATGCAACTCCGGGTAGAACTGGTGCATTTGCTGGACTTGGAGCCACGGGCACAGTGGGTATATCGAGCCCCAGGCCTCGAGGCAATTGATTGGTACTAAGCGCTTTTCTAAGCAGAGGTGCCTTTTTCGCATTTCGTAGTGGTTGCTGAGTTGGTGGTCGCGCAGGGGGTGACATTCCTAGAGGAACACCGTTGCTATTAGGAACGCGTTTGGCGGGAGTTCCGGTTGAAGCGCGTCTCAAATTATGATGATGGTCGTACAGAGGATCTTTAGACATGTATGGGCCACCGTAGTTGGTGTTGATTAGGCTAATCGACTTGTGTCGCATTAACGGTTTATGAGTTATGGTGAAGTCGATAGGTGCCATAGACGACAACGAGGTAGATGACGCCGGGGACGAATGAGCTTGAGGGTGAGGATGATGGGTCGAATGAGGGTTCCGGCGATACTCAGCCGGCGCGTTGGTCGTAGTGTGCGAACGGATATGCGATCGTTGGGTCATGTTGCTCCCAGTAGGGAAATAGGTATCATTTAAAACGCCAACTTTTGGTGAAATAGCAATGGCTTCCCTCGCGACTTCTCTCAAACTTTCCGAAGAGCTATCTCGGGAAACATTCCTCGAGTTGTCTTTTGAGTTATCTTTCGAGTTTTCCTGGGCATCCTCGCTCAGTTCCACGCCTGAAGTCACCGACGTGGAAGAGTCTCTCGAAGAACCCGAACGAGTACTGCTGACGTCGCTGAAGTAGTTGCCGGGACTTGTGGGAGCCGTGGAGTTAGTTTGCAGAGAGTCACGAAGAGAAATGTCTTCGAAATGACCCGACAGCGATACCACCGAGGTGTTTGGCTGTTGAGATTTGGCGTTGGTCCCGTACACCGGGTTGTTCTCGTAGACGAGAGGTGTGACAATCATTTTTATAGGATGTTCAGAGTAGCCATAAGAAGCAAGACTAGGTGACTCTAAAATGCCAAATTATTCGAAGAGGTTCGGTTTTCAAACGAGTAGTCTTCAAGCGAACGGCGCTCAATATTAAATATTAGGGTCCGCGAGTTTTTGTTTATATCCAGTGGGTCAGCTATGTGTGCGTTTGCGGGTTTGTCCGGCTCAGAAGACAGTTCAAGACACAGAAGGCAGACCTAAAAAAATTATTAGCGAGCGGAGTGGAGCGACTAGGAATTTTGCAAAAATATCCAAAAAAAAAACAAAAAAACGACTGACTGGTTGGTTTAGTAGGCTGGCAGAGTTCTGAGTGCTGAGTACACTGTGGTGTTGCTTTTCTCGAGGTCTGCGTTTCTTAACACTTGTATCTTTCTTCTTCTTCTTCTTCTCCTGAATGTTTCTCAACGCGTAAGCTCTCAGTTAATTAAAACCGACGTTTGCAAAAAGTGGACTTCCCTACCCTTCAGTGGAAATATATACAAGAAAGGAGGAACACACACGCGTCAAATGTGAGGAACGCGGAGAGTTTTTGTTGCCAAAAAAAAATACCAATCCACAAAGCGTTTTTTTTAAAGTTGTTCACAATCTCAAAATCCTGTATTAATATATTTGTGAAAAGGGGGATCTTTTTCAGTTTTGGTGCAGAAGTCCAAATCCGCCTTGACTGGATCTGTGACGCGGGCGGGTCAGGGAAAGAAGACTGTTAAGTGCAAAGTGCAGCAAGTGACACAGAAGTGACCGAGATTTGGAACGCAACCAGGATTACTACTATCAATTGCTATAATCACACTCAATTGCAAAGACAATTCACAAATCGTCTCGTTGATAAGCTGAGTCGTTCTGTGTTCGTTCTAGATTGCGGTTTATATAAAGCAAACCATTTATATGCAAAGTGTTATATATATCCCAAGGAATGCAGACAAAGCACTACCTGAAAAGCTCTCAACAACCAGGTAATCTCGGACAGATAAAACTTCCGCGCGCCGGAGTCACGGAACAATCCCAAGATTGCTTATCAGAAATACTATGACTGGACTTATCGGCACGGAAAAGTAGTATTGCCGGGTTGTAACACACTTTGTTTTTGACGTTCAATCCGTCGCTGAGTTTGACGGGTCGCTCATATCGCTGCTGTCAGGGCAAGGAAGAATGCAAACCTTTTCTGGACTCTTGATATGCATGCCGATCCCGTCCATGATCGACGTCTAGTTTAGGAAGCCATGGACATAGAAAATGCCAGTATCGGAAGTACAGTGCATATCTGCAGGTGGCGTGCGTTTGAAACAATCGCAGACAAGTGTGGTTGTCAGAGTGCCAGTGTGTTGTTTTACTCTATGTCCAAACTTCAGGTTTGAGCACTCTCCTGAACGATCGGGTACCCCCCCCCGCGTTGCGATGAATGGTGTTGGAGATAAGAGAGTAAGATTATGTGTGCCTCTCGCCGGCACAGGTGGAGCGCATTGTTTACGTTACAAGACGCGTCACACCGAAGATGCCTCTTAGTCCTCTTGCCCCTCTTGCTCTTCTTGGTTATCATTCTTGTCGTACCTTTGCATTTGTGCATTTGTGCCTTTGTTGATGGAATTTGGATTGCTGATGCATAGTTGGGGCTAAAGTTAGTTTTAGAGTTAATCGATAAACCCAACTGTAAGTGGCATGGTATTTTGGCTCCAATTGGCTGCCAATGGTATTAAAATGTGTAGGCGAATCTTGCCTGGTATGGCCTCCCACCATATCCTCTAACTGAGATGTGGGCCTCTTTGGCTATCTCCCTCATGTAAATGCATCTTATCATGATTACTCCTTCTTGTGTTTATAATCAGCTATGAGAGCCGCTTACGAGATTTAGATCTGAGTCTCCATTCTGGATTTCTGATCTCTCACACTAGTTAGCTGCAATATTTGTATAACAGATGTATAATTATATGACATATCCCTTGACTATTGAATTGCTGCCGGTAACTAGATATATATATATATATATTTAAATGTGTATTTAACACTATCTGTTAGATATTAAAAATACTATGATTTATTATGATTTATTATGAAAATTTACAGTAAGCTGCCCCACTTCAACCCCCTCTGCCTGGCAGAAGTGGAGAAGAACTGTGTGTAATAGCAGGCCTGCCATCAGTATTTTTTATTTTTCAATAACTCTTGAGAAAAGGCTTGTGTGTGTTGGGGCTGCTATTATGTTCTTTTTAGTATAAACTGTATATCAGGCCCGCCAATAATATCATTCTAACAGTTCTTGGGAAAATATATAGCCTGCCATTAAGCTTATTATTTCAGTCTGGGAATTTTTCGACAATTCTACTCATTGCACAGAGTGCTAAAGGACTAGCAGTAACGGCCAGTTTATTACCGTTCACATTAGCTGCTATAAATTATAATAATTATTCAAGTAAGTAACTAACCCGTCAGCTGGTTCAATTTATATATGTTATATATACGGTTTTCTTGTATACTTTTTTCTGTCTGTATCTTCTGGAGCTGAACAATCCTGTCAAGATCCAACCACGCTCAGCGATATCCCCTATCATATGCGAGCTACGACCCGATTCGATTTCCGCGAAGCGGAATCAACCTCCATGGAGTGGCCCCGCCGAAGGCGAGCATCCAAGCGCCAAACGAGGTTGTTATATTTCGCACCCATCGGTTAGTAGTTATGTACACTCTATATGTTTTAATTGACGACTATTTACACATTCATTTTTGGTCCTTGCCACTGTCATCGTGGTGGGTAATCTTTTTCATCAGATTCTTGAAAAAGCCTTTCTTTGGCGGAGAGCTGGATGATGATGCTGGCGAATCCGACGATCCGGAAGGCTTCGGTGACGAGTCAGATGAAGCGTCACTTTGGTTGGAGGGAGAAGATGTGGAACTGAAATCTTCGCCATCAGTGAACTTGCCCACCGCACCAGTTCGGTTGGCCGTTTTGTCCCCCAATGCATCAGCCAATGCTTCCATCAGTGCCATCTGTGCTGTGCCGTCAGGCCGAGGCACTTTGACGTTGAACGTCACCTTCAAGTCTCCCTTTGCACCCCGTCTGTTTAATACCGGGAACCCCTGGTCAGGAATAGTGACCCTTGATCCTGGCTGAGTTCCTTTAAGCACGTTGAGCTGTACTTTGCGGCCAGACAAGGTGGGTATTTCGACTTTACCACCCAGTGCAGCAGTAGTAATGGAGATAGGTGCCGAGTATAATAAATCATCTTTGGACCGCTCGAACAGACGATGCGGTTTGACACGGATACGCACGTAGAGGTCTCCCTTGGATATCTGAATGTTGCTGGCCGTCAACACAGCAGGGCTGTCTCCTTCACCCGCTAATTTCAGGCGCATGCCATCGCTGATTCCGCCAGGGATATCAATCTCAGTCGTGCGCTTCTTCTGAACGACGCCTTTGGCATCGCATGTACCACACTTTGAACTCCGGGGAATGGTCACACCTGTTCCCTCGCACACCCCACATGTTGAAGCCATCTGGAACCCGCCTTGCATTAGATGAATAGTACTTCCAGATCCACCGCATGCAGAGCATGTCTGTTTCTTGTGCCCACTCTTCAGTCCGCTGCCGTGACACGTCCCGCACTGGTCCAGCGTCGCGTACTCTACCTTCTGCACAGTTCCTGTGGCCGCTTCCTCAAGGCTGATGTGTGCCATAACTTCCACATCGTCTCCCTTATAATGCATCATTGTGTTACGGCCCCCTGCTCGTCTACCGCCTCCTGCTCGTCCGCCCATCTCGCCAAACCCAAATAAGTCCTCAAACTTGAAGCTCTGCCCTCCTCCAAAATCAAAACCTTGGAATCCGGAGAAGTTACCAAAAGGATTAAAGGGCCCGTCTGAACCCTGGCCAGCTCCCGCTCCAGGCCCAGCTCCTGCTCCACCATCAAAAGCTGCAGCTCCAAACTGGTCGTACTGCCGCCGCTTGTCCTCGTCTGACAGTATCTCGTACGAAGACTGGATATCCTGAAACTTTTTGTCCGCCCCTTCTTCCTTATTTACGTCCGGGTGGAATTTCTTGGCTAGATCGTAATATTTCCGCTTGATATCTTTAGCCGATGCCGTACGCTCGACTCCAAGAACAGAGTAAGGGTCCTTCATAGCAAGCGAAATCCTGCCGGCGTGAAACTTTCTTATACTGTTGACACAGGAACTTTTCAAGATATGACTATTGGTTCCAGTGATCTGCTTTGAGATTGAGCCTAGCCACGGCGAGTGGCTGGCAAATCGTCTGACATAACCCCTAGACCATGTCGCCATGATTACCACCTCTTTCTTTCAAAAATCACGCTCTCAAAGTCCCTCTTTTGTGCGATTCAAATGTCCAAAGTCCGTTTGCCTTACAAGTAAAAAATAAAAAAAAAAGTTGGTGAGGTTCGATTTTTCCAGAAGTTATGTCACGTGTTTGCCAAATTGTGGAGATGGGTGCCCACACCTATAGTGTGAAGTAAGGAAATGATGCTACTTTACATAAACTTTAATTGAGATCAATCATATTCAGCTCTGTCATCCTCTTGATCATCTTCCCATCTTCAGTTCCATCCTCCTCCTCTCCACCATCTTCATCATCGTCATCATCACTTATGTGTCTCACAATGAATGCCTAACAGGTAGTTGAAATATAATTATGTGAACTTTCATTAGTCTCGTAACCTTGCTACAATGCCTGTAGAACGTAGCTGTACGGTCTGAGCTACACTCGTCCAGTGTCAACATTAACTGTTTGCAAGGTGTGCGAATAATAAGGAGAGTGCTAAATTCCAGCTTTAAAAAACAAGTCTTTTCAAGCTATTACAGTTTCTGTTCTGCCGAATGAGCAAAGCAGCGAACCAGGAACCGTTTTTCTGAGATAAAAAACTCCCTATTCCACAGTAGCATCAATCATCGGTTTACAAATGTAGCACATCCCGCGAAGCGGGACAACCCTCTCCGGAAAGGGACGCGCCGGAGGCGAGCAGAACGGTTTTTTCTCATTAATTAACTATGTAAAATACCTCGGGTGTTAATGGTGAGTAGGCATGACTGTGTGGGCCTTGGTACCTACAGCATCTTCGTTTCTCCAATGTGAAGTGACAGTCTTGTACTTGGTCAAGAACTGGAGTCCAGCCTTGCCGTAGAAGTTGAGGTCTCCCAAGAACGAGGCCTTCGAACCGGTGAAGGAGAACATGGGAAGAGGGACGGGGATGGGGACATTGATGCCCACCTGTCCGCATTCGATTTCTTTCTGAAACTTATAGCCCGTGGCACCGGACTGGGTGAATATAGCAGCTCCATTTCCGTATTTGTTTCTGTTAATCAGCTCAATGGCATCTTCAAGCGTCTCAACGTCCAGGACGACCAACACTGGGCCGAAGATTTCCTTGTCGTAGCACTCCATGCCTGGTTTCACGCCAGTAATTACAGTAGGCCCAATAAAGTTCCCATTGGGGAAGCCCTCAACTGAATAACCTCTGCCGTCGAGCAGAATTGTGCATCCGTCCTTCTCAGCCTGGCTAATAACCTTCTCAATTCTTTCCTTCGACTGAGGGCTAATAACAGGACCCACATCAGTTCCCTCTTCAAACCCACCGGACACTTTGAGCTGCTTCGCACTGGCCACAATATCTTTAACCCATTCTCTAGTCTCGCCTACTGTAACAAGTGTAGACAGAGCCATGCATCTCTGACCCGCAGCACCAAAAGCTGCTCCAACAATCGAGTTAATGGCGTGGTTTCGGTTAGCATCGGGTGCGAGGATCGCGTGGTTCTTCGCTCCCAGGTTAGCCTGCACACGTTTGCCATTGGCAGTTCCTCGTCTGTGAATGTACTCTCCAGCCTTGTCGCTGCCCACAAACGAAATAGCCTTGATTCTCGGCTCGTCGAGAATAAAATCCACAGTCGGAGCCTGTCCGTGGACGACATTTACGACTCCTGGCGGGCATCCGGCTTGTGCAGCGAGCTCAGCAAGCAAAATGGCAGCCCCGGGGTCCCGCTCAGAGGGTTTCAAAACCAGGGTGTTACCCGTAGCAATGGACATAGGAATAGACCAGAGGGGGATCATGGCGGGGAAATTGAAGGGACAAATTGCAGCAACTACTCCCAATGGTTCTCGGTACATTTTCGTCTCCATGTCTCGAGACACTTCCAGAAACTCTCCCTTCAGCTCGTTTGGCACAGATGTGGCCATTTCAGCCACTTGGAGTCCTCGCAAAACGTCTCCCTTGGCATCCGCAAGTGTCTTGCCCTGTTCTACAGTGATCAAGGCAGCCAAGTTATCCCAGTTTTCCCGAATCAGCCGAACATAGTTGAAGAGAATCTGCTGACGGGCCAAAACAGTAGTATTCTTGAAACTCTTGAACGCCTCGGCAGCAGCGTCCACAGCGGCAGTGAGCTCCTCAGGTGTGCTCTGGGGCACACGCGTGACCAAATTATTGGTCGCAGGGTCGTGCAAGTCTATCCATTTGGATGTTTTGCTCGACACATGTTGGTTATTCACCCAGCCTTTACTGTCTGCTGGGTTGTTAATCTTTGCATGGCTTGTGGGGAAAGAAGAGACCATTCTAGTAGACTGCAATACCAGCGAAGCTAGTCTCTTTGATCTCAGCTGGTTGGAAACAATTATTGGTTTTGCAAAAGATCGCATTTTTGAGGTATAACCGGCTTGTTTTAAGTCCCAGATCAACTTTATAGCGGCCGGAGTTCGGGGGTGGTGGTTTCGAGTCGATTTATATACGAAAATTACAGTGTGGGGTCAGTGGGGTTAAAAACAGTGTCTGACACGGTCTGCACGGTCTTTTCGTGCAATAACCGCCGGTCACACATAATAAAGTGCGGACTAATTGAGTGGTCCAGTTGAGAGGAGTCGGAGAGAGCTCGGAAGGGGACTGCATGGAGAGAGATGGTAGGTTGCACGAAAACGACTAACTCGAAATTAGAATTTTACAAGAGTAACGCGGACCATTTAGGTTGATGTCTATAATTCATTTAGAGCTGGACACGGGTTCCCGCAATTACTCTTTCTTGACGGGTTGAATGTGGTGATCGGCTAAATCTCTGGCTGATAAGGCCCGTTCCAGAACCACTCCATCAGGAGAGAGTTTATAATCACTACATATGTATAATTGCATAGGCTACGGATTAGTTATATGTTTATAGGTACCGTGCGGTCTTTCCGTTGACCACACTGACCAGCTTAGTACATGTATTGAGTTTTTTATTTCTAAACTTTGAATGAACTATGAGAGATACTTGGCTCATGTATAGTCAATAAATAAATGGGATCTCAACTAAGTCTTAGTAGTGTCTACTCTCAACTAACAATTAAAAATATATCTCTTTTACTTGCTCCTTTCCACTGTAGCCTTACAACAGTGTAGTGACAACACATAAGTTAAGTGCCGTTGCTGATGATATTACAGTGTTAATGTCAACTTACTCCTAGTTAGTATTTTCCAAAATGTCTCGACACCGACCACGTGACCACTGCCAAAAAGTGAAAGACATTCAAACTTCATTTCAATGCTCAACCTGATAAAAGCAAGAGCCTCTCTCTCCTTTTGAGTCAACCTTGGCACTAATTCTCTATAAAATGCACGTTTATAAGTCGCTGACGAAACCCACTGCGGTCAGCCACAGCCTGACGTGCAAGTTTACGGGCGAAGAAAACCTCATCACCGTAAAAGGGAACAGCCTGCTACAGATTTTCCGTATCACTACTGTGACGAGCGAAGTTGTCAAGGAGACGGACTCGGAGGACCAGGCGGATGCTGAGGAGATCCCAGATATTGGAGATACTTTTATTGGCAGTGAGATTGGTCTGCAGGCTGCTGATGAGCTGCTGTTGTCGCGCTTGGTTTTGGTCTGTGAAGTTCCTCTCGATGGCCATGTGACTGCAATTGGTTCGATGCGAACAATGGCGTATCCTTCCCAGGACGTTATAGTGCTTTCATTCAGATACGCCAAGATGGTTGTGCTGTTGTGGGACCAGGCCAACCACTGCACCACTCCAATTAGCGTTCATTACTACGAGAGAAACCTGTTTGACGGACATTTCGCTGACCCCGACTACAACTCGTATTTCAAAACCGATCCGTTGAACAATTGCCTGTGTTTGATGTACCAGAAGGACTTAATGGCTTTTTTACCGTTTTATCGCGATGAAAACCTTGATGATTCGGCAGCAGTAGGTGCTGCTGGCGCAGGCGAAGATCAGCCAATCTACTCGCCGAGTTTTGTTGTACCTGTCTCCAGGCTCGATGAAACAATATCGCAAGTTATTGATTTCGTTTTCCTTTACGAATACAGAGAACCGACTATTGCAATTCTGTTTCAGCCTTCAAGGACGTGGGCTGGTACGGCTCCTCTACGCAAAGACACCACCAGGTACCTTGTGATGTCGTTGGACTTGCAGCAGCGGTCTTCCACTACCATCTCTTCGGTATCAAAACTTCCTTACGACGTGATGCAGATGATTGCCCTACCTGCTCCTCTGGGAGGCTCGTTGGTGGTAGGTGCCAACCATATCATACATATTGACACCGCGGGTAAGACCAAAGGAGTGGCAGTTAACAAGGCATCCGAGCTGGTTACTGATATGGTGGTCGACGACCAGAAAGACTTGAATCTAAGACTTGAAGGCTGCAAGGTCGCATATCTTGCACAATGCGGCCAGGTGCTCGTGACTCTAGAAGACGGACGGCTATTTACAATCAAGTTTGCAATGGAGGGACGAAAGCTCTCCAAGCTCTCTTTAGGACCAGTGCCTCTTCTACAGAACCGCAGTGAAGGTCTGATACCAAATCCTACGACTGTATCAGCTATTGGTGATAGAAATATATTTATTGGCAGCTCAACCGGTGATGCCCACCTTCTTGGCTGGACACTAAAAGGAGAGAAGGCCGAGGTTCTGGATGGAAAAGTAGCACTGGCAGCGACTTCTGCCCAGAAGGAAGAGAAGGAAAATAATAATTCTGATGAAGATGACGACGATCTTGATGATATATATGGCAAATACGAGAATGGCAACGGGTCAAAGGTCTCATCTTCAGCGAACCCAAGTGGCCACAGTGTAAAGGAACTCCAATTTTTGGTCCACGACACTGTATGCAACTTTGCTCCAATCAACAGCATATGCATTGGGACAGGTGAATCGGAGGTTCGAGACAATGTGTACGATGTCGTGGCTGCGACCGGCAGTGGTCCTAGCGGAGGTATTAGCATTTTTGAAAAAGCGATCCGACCCAGCGTAATGAGCAAATTGAAACTGGGCTCCTACGATAAAATATGGACCTTGGCTTCCAATTCCCTTGTGGGTGAAGCAACAGCCAGCGAAGAAAGTGCCATTTTTGACACCCACGTTATCACTAGTTCTCCACATGGCACAAAGTTGTATCGAATCGGAGAATCGTTTGAGCAGATTGCGGAGACCGACTTTCGACTGGATAAACCGACACAAGATATTTTTGTCGCCCTAAATGGCGCGATTGTTATTCAGGTATTGGAACGTCAAATCATAATGTATAATTCAGAGTTTTCAAAGGTTGACAAAGTTAAACTCGATACTGTTCCTACCAGCTTCCAGTTTCAGGACCCTTATTTAATGGTTACGAACAAAAAGTCCTTTACTGTACACGAAGTGCAGTACATAGAAAACCGAGCTTCGCTGAAAGCGCTGAAACTGCCTGCTGATTTATCTAAGGCATTTGTCACAAGTGGACTGATCAGGAGTACGATATTGAACAAAACCGTTCCTCCGAGAAAAGGGATAAAGAGAAAGAGAGGACAGGAGGCGACTGAAGCGGAACAAAATATTTCTATCCAACCTGTCCCGGTTGGAATTTTGACTTCAAAAGAAGGAAGCTTGGATGTAAGTTAGCAAACGATTTAAGAGAGAGGAATATTTCTTGCTGCGCCAGAATCTAACTAGCTTTTCCAGATCAGCAATCCAGATATTCGGATAAGCCTCAAGGGTCTGGCTTATCTGCCCTCCATCGTTAAAAGTACCAGCGTTCAAGAATTCACTGGTTCAAAAGTTCAAATCACTGATTTAGTGCTCACCCAGCTGGGTAGTATGGACTCCTCAGATGAGTACGTTATATTCTTAACGTCTTCCAACGAGATCTATCTATACAAGATTTTCTTACACGAGGGGGAACCAAGACTGGTAAAAGTCACAGATATCTCTTATGCTGCCCATCTGAAAAGTTTTTATGCCGAAAGGGAACAACAGAAGCAAGAAGAGAATGGAGGATCCGAAGGAGACGATGAAGCAGAAAGAGAGAAAAAACCGGAGGCCAGGATGCCTTCCAGGCTCTATGTCTGTGATCCAATGGGGCCATACAAATCCGTTGCAGTATTGGGAGAGTGCCCGGCTCTTATTGTTCGTGGGTCTCAAACAACTCCTATAATCCACCGACTGACTCATGATCGTATCGGAGCATTCACAACATTTAATACAGATTCAGTGTACAGAGGGTTTGCTTATTTAGATAAGGATGACAGAACCAACATCTGCACACTTTTGGGGGATGTTTATTACGAAAGCATGATTCCTGTGAGGCACGTTCATCTAGGCGAGACTGTCAACCAAGTTGCATATCATAGTAAGACCGACGTCTATTTGGTCTCAACTTGCCATCAGATTCCTTATGATGCCGTTGATGAGGATGACATCCCGATTTCTGGATTGGTAGAGGGAGTTCCAAAGGGAACCTCAGTGGTGAGCTCGGTTAAACTAATATCTCCAATGAAATGGACGGTAATCGACGAGGTTAAACTGGAAAATAACGAGGCTGTAATGTGCTTGAAAACCATGATGCTCGAGGTATCTGAAAAGAGCAAACGACGCACTGAAGTAATTGTGTTTGGTACCAGCATCTTAAGAGGTGAAGATTTGGCGTCAAAGGGAACCTTTTACGTTTACGATGCCATTGATATTGTGCCTGAACCCGGGAGACCGGAAACTAACAGGAAACTTAAGGAACTGGCTAAGGAGTCGATGAAGGGGGCCATAACTGCTATATGTGAAGTAGGCGGGTACTTACTTGTCGGCCAGGGGCAAAAAGCTGTAATCCGAAATCTACAAGAAGACAACAGTATTATACCAGTGGCATTTTGCGACCTTTCCATGTATGTCTCAGAGGCTAAGAGTATCAAAAATTTGTTGATTCTGGGAGATGCATTGCGGAGCGTATGGCTCGTAGGGTTTGCCCTTGAGCCCTATAGGATGGTAGTTATTGCCAAAGACCCAGAGCCAGCTAAAGTTATTGCATCTGACTTTATCACCAACAACGGGAATCTTTACGTGGCAATGGCCGATGCCGACAAGACTCTTCATCTGTTCCAATATGATCCTGATGATCCAAGTTCTTCGGGTGGTCAAAGATTGGTTAAAAAGTCCCATTTTTTCGTGAGCAAGGAAATCAGAACCATGGTACTGGTGGCGATGCAAGCAGGGGGTCCTGAAGAAGGAGAGTTGATACCGCTCTGCGGAGCTGATGATGGCAGTCTTTCTGTAGTGATACCACTTTCGGAAGCTAGCTATCGAGCCTTGTTCGTGATGCAAGAACAGATCATAGACAAAGAGGAACACAATGCCTGCCTGAACCCGCGAATGTATAGAGCCCTGGGATCATCTGTGACTCAGGAGAGAGGAATGTCTAGGTTCTTGCTAGACCATTCTATTATAGGGAGGTTTCCTACACTCAGCGTTCAGAAAAAGTACAACTATTCTCGGAAATTGGGACAGAATGGCGAAGCACAAGTATGGGAGAATCTTGGAAAGTTGGAGAATGTATTAAATTACCTGTAAATATACTAAATATGAAAATCTATGAGATAAATAGACTATAGAGTATTTCGCGAAGCTTTAGTTTTCGGTTTTTCTCTTTAACATTATTCTGCTCCTGTCAAATGTTACTTGCATACGCACGCATAATCTGTAATCGTGACTTCAACCTGGGATGGACATAGTTTTATATTAACAGATCGAATACCCCTGATTCTAAATTTGTTCTGCTCACTGCCCGGCAGGGTACTTCTTTCGCTGTATATAGATTGGATACACCGTTGTTGTGTAAATAACATAAGCCAAAAGTCATCCTAGTGAGATAGATAGTGGAACTGGGAAGAACGTGAAGGCACAAGAATACCATAGAAGAACAAAATAAGATCAATTAGAAGTATTTAAACTGATAGTAAGTATCTATAAACATAATAACAGTTAGTTAAATGTTTGGCCCAACCGGCAAGGTTTAGCATGTCCTGGCTTAACTTCAAACTAAACTATGCATAATCGAGTGCGGACTCCGCAATGATAAGAGCGCGGCGCTCGATTAGAGCCGTCTGTATAATGTATTTATTTAGGTGGCTCTGCTTTCTGTTAGTAAAAACACTCAAGACTTCACACACTTCTTTTGTCTCTAGAAAATTGGATAAACTTTTCGTCGAGAGAGAATAAAGACTGTTCAAAATGAAGTTATCGTCGTTCGCTACGAGTTTGGCCGTTCTGAGCTCGGTTAATGCCTTGCAAATGAACTTCTTGGATTGGATATTCGACAATCAGGGTCCATTTGTTGCAAACCCAGTGGAAGAAACTAAGTCCATTCTGACTTCGGCAGCCAATTACTTTGGAGAGTCGCTAGAATCACTGCCCAAGTTGACAGCTGAAACTTGGAAGATGATTGAGTTGACAGCTCCAGAGAAACTGCAGAATGCCATGAAAAAGTCTCAACCTGCTAAGTACTCTCGGAGACCCGATTCTGACTGGGATTTCCACGTTAGCAACGTGGAGAAGTTCCCTGATCATAAATTGAGGCTGAAATCTCCTTACGAGTTGGGCATTGACTCGGTCAAGCAGTACACCGGGTACCTCGACATTGAGGACGAGGAGAAGCACTTTTTCTTCTGGTTCTTTGAGTCTCGAAACGACCCTGTGAACGACCCTGTGGTACTGTGGCTCAACGGTGGACCCGGATGCAGTTCTATGACTGGCCTGTTTTTCGAACTCGGCCCTTCAAGCATCAATGCTGAGCTCAAACCTGTGTACAACCCTTATGCTTGGAACAGCAATGCCAGTGTTATCTTCCTGGACCAGCCGGTGAATGTCGGCAATTCGTACTCCACCAAGCCCGTTACAAGCACTGAGGCGGCTGGAAAGGATGTGTATGCTCTGCTGTCGTTGTTCTTTGAGAAATTCCCCGAGTACTCAACCCAGCCATTCCATATTGCCGGTGAGTCATATGCGGGGCATTACATACCTGGATTTGCTACCGAGATCATCCGGCACGAAGACCGAAGCTTCAATCTCTCCTCTGTTCTCATCGGAAACGGTATCACCAACAGTCTGGTCCAGGGGCAGGCCTACGAATGGATGGCATGTGGAAAGGGTGGTCACGAACCAGTAATTACTGAGGACGAGTGCAAGAGTCTGGCTTCAATCTACCCTCGATGCGCTGCTCTGACACAGTTCTGCTATGATAACCCCACTGCTTTGCGATGCATTCCGGCCGGTATTTATTGCGAGCAGCTTATGGAGCCTTACTCCAAGACCGGCCTAAATGTATATGATATCCGTGTGCCGTGCGGTGAGCAGAGTTTGTGCTACGAAGAGCTCAACTACGTGGACGACTTCATGAATTCGCAGCTGGTTCGAGATGCCATTGGAAGTGAGATCACAGGAGAATTTGTTGGGTGCAACAGTGACGTTGGGGTTGGCTTTGTAGGCACCGGTGACCACGCTAAACCATACCATCCTCATGTCGCTGAGCTCCTGGACCACGATATTCCTGTTCTTATCTATGCAGGTGACAAGGATTATATTTGTAATTGGTTGGGCAACCGAGCTTGGGTTAATGTGCTGGACTACAAAGGCGCCGAGGGATTTGCCAAGCAGCCTACTTTGGATTGGACTGTCGACGGCGAGCCTGCAGGTGAAGTCAAGAACTTTGAGCATTTCACGTTCTTGCGGGTCTACGATGCTGGCCACATGGTTCCTTTCAACCAGCCGAAACATGCTTTGGAAATGCTGAACAGGTGGATTTCCGGTGATTTCGCTTATCAGTGAGAGTCTACTAGACTACCCAGAACTACTGACTTATATAAGTCTGTATATGCTCCACAATATTGTGATATAGTTTATTTTATATGTTCATGCACCGACTGACATCGTTTACTCGCCCCCGGTGGGGCCCCTGCTGGGGTGGGTTGTTCTGCTTCGCAGAAGTCGACGTAGTGACCCCTGCGTTCAACCCTCAGGCAGAGCATACGGTCACAAACACACGAATAACATTAAATATATTCGTTGAAACTTGCGCTTCATAAGATATGGCTGCGTTCTGTTTTGCTTTCACAGAATATTGGCGACTGTGCTGAACGGTCCTGTACTCTCTCAGCTATAATTAGGCGACGGTCCAGGTACATTTAGATACCACTTTAAATTGGTCTTCAAGTAATATTGTAATTAAGACAACTGTTGCAAACCACACTGGCTAGTGAGCCAGCATCCAGCATCCCACTTCCTAAAAAGCGAGATAGTTGACGTTATAGAAGCAACACGTATCCAGAAGTACGAGTAGTTACGGGATAAAGAGTATTACAGAATCCCAAGTGGATGAAATGATGGAGCTTTTTAGAATCCGGGCAAAAAGGCGGGTCGGGACCAAGCCAAGGGTATGTCTCTCGGTACGCATGGCTTTACCAGGAGTGATACAGGCAGATCGATCATCCCAGTCCAAGTGATTCCGTTTGGGATTCTTTCCTTAAAAGAACTCTGGTTAGCTCCAACATCGCTTGGAAACGCGCCGCCATCGATAGTCGTTGGTTCTATGCATAATCTCATGCAGCCGCATGCACCTTTCCCAAAACGGCTCACGTGCGGGCTAGCAAGGGAATCTCCGTCAAATTAGCTGTCCATTTTCCATACTTTTGGCGACGCCTTAACCGTCCTGACCATTGCACCAAAATCTCTTGTGTTCGCAGTTCCACCACCGCCCCACTACAATGGGACTGCTGTCCTTGATTCCGTCAATCAGAGTATTTGCGGATTCGCCTCCTCCCAGTCCCAAAGATTTCCAACAAGAGGAAGGTGACGAAGGACAAGAAGAAAATGGAGACCAGCAAGAAGAGGTAGACCCGTTGGCCAGTATGTACTCTCCGAGGAATTTGCTAGTCTTTGGCAAATAGCTGTTCGATTGAGTAGCGATATAAGTTAACAAGAATCTAGCGACTCGTTTTCGCGTGGCGTCGGCCCAATGCCTTCGAAAAACTCGCTTCTTTCGGTAGACCCTCTGATAGGGAACCGAAAAGGATCGAGTGAAAGCTGGCAGGACGACGAGAGTCGCACGCCCAGCGGCAGTGGAATTGATCCGATATCGGAAATTATTCTCAAACGCGTCACGACGTCGGACGTGACGGCCAGCATGTCTGTTTCGGCACAGTCTCAGGGGTCTAGCAAGCTCGGTAACCACAGCGATAGTACAGCTCATCCAGAGCCAAACATTCTTGCATCAGCTAGGCATCACGAGAAGAAAGGCGAAACTCAGAATCAGCATGAGGCACTCAGAAGAACGCAATCGTCCACAAAAGTGTATCGTCCGCCAGACAAACGAGGATTCTTTGCTCGATTGCTTAAATCGTCGGGACGGCCGACCGACCAAGATGAAGCTGACGTTTCTTCCGATAGGAGAGACGAAGGGTGGAAGGCCGACGTTTTTGGATTTGTGCCCAACTTCCCAGTTCCACCAAAGTACATTCACGTTCGTGCACATAGAAAATCAAAGCGCGAGTTTACCAGGCTATTTCTGGCACAGGAACTTAAAAGAGACCCCGATTCTGCGGGAGCTGGCACGTCTGACAACCAATCAAAGGCCTCACTATTGCTAGAGTCTGAAAGAGTGCAGCATGGGCCTCGCCATGGAACCCATCATGGCAAAGGAAAAGAGTCTGGCGCGATTTGGTGCATGCAGTTTAGCAAAAATGGACACTATCTAGCTACTGCCGGAGAAGACAAAGTTATCAGGATATGGGAGGTAATTGGCAGGGAAAAAGATCGAGTGAGCGAGCAAAAGGGCAGAGAGAAAAGTTATTGGAGTGACGATGAGGATAGTGCTGCTGCTGCCGTCGACGAATCGCATTCGCGGATGGGCAAGTCGGTTAAAAAGACTGCACACGCACCTGTGTTCAAATGTAAAGCAATACGCGAGCTCTATGGACATACATCTGACGTTTTGGATCTTTCGTGGAGCAAAAACAGTTTTCTATTATCTTCATCCATGGACAAAACAGTTCGCTTGTGGCATATAGATCGCAACGAATGCCTGTGCACCTTTTCTCATTCTGATTTTGTCACTAGTATTGTTTTCCACCCTACAGATGACAGGTTTTTCCTCTCTGGCTCGCTAGACTGTAAGCTACGGCTGTGGAGTATACCCGACAGAGAAGTAGCCTACAGCAGCGACGTTCCAGACCTAATTACTGCGGTGGCGTTCTCCCCATATGGCACCACCGCAATTGCTGGTTGTTTTGGAGGCCAGTGTTTATTCTACGAGACCGACGGCTTGCAGTTCCGTAGCCAGATGCATGTCAGAAGTTCGCGGGGCCGAAACTCTCGCGGATCGAAGATTACAGGGATCGAGACATACCAACTGACTCGGTCTGCTCGATCCAAAGAAAAAGCGTTTGATAGGGATATCAAACTTTTAATTTCGACCAACGACAGTCGAATTCGTATTTATAATCTATACGACCGCTCCCTCGAGGCCAAATTTAAGGGCCATGAAAATGAACAGTCACAGATAAAGGCTACTGTGTCGGACAATAACAAGTATATAATCAGTGGGAGCGAGGATAATAGGACCTACATATGGAGGGTAGATGACTATGATGGGACGCATAATAAGAAAGAACGACAGGACTATGAGTACTTCCATTCCAACAAAGTCATGGTTACTGTAGCCATTTTTGCACCGACACTTACCAAGAGAATTTTGGCTGGGAGCAAAGATCCTATTTACGATGTTTGCGACCCTCCACCTGTCAGACTTCGTTCAGCCGACGACGCGAGCACAGAGGACGAAGAGGTAGATGAGTCTGGATTTCCAGTGCTTCGTCCAGAGACAAAGAAATCTCAGCATTCTGAAGGGAATATCATTGTGACGGCTGATCGCGACGGCACTATTAAGGTGTTTAGACAGGATTGTGCATATGACGCGAGAAGAGCCTTATCAGAAGCGGCCCACAGCATGCAACGCAAGAGACTGAGCACCATGGGTCTGAGCCCAACTCATAGCTGGAGGGATTCACTATCTATGGGTCGCTCAAGGTCTCTTAGATCCGTTTCGGTTAGAGCCTCTTCTCCACGGCCACCGCTTCCGCTTGATGGGCCTTTGGGAGTTGTCCCAGAACGAGGCCGTTCTCGAGCACCTTCTGCTGACTCGCATTGGTCAGAAGCAGGTGGTAGGGAAGGAGGAGTGGGAGGTGGAGGGCCTGTGGGTAACACGTCTCTGGTTTCTCCACAAATGTCTCAGTCGTCATTGAATCCGCGCCGACAGCAGCTTTTGTCTCCTATAAGTGCTGTATCCAGGGATGATGCGCTAGATGAGACCCAGACCAACGATGTGATGGTCTGTCCAGTTTGCTTTAATACAAACTTCCTGGCATCCAAAGTGAATGGTGAAATTCGATTAATATGTTCGAGGTGTAAAACACCTGCCGGACCGCAATGAGTTAAACTAAAAGACATTTTATTTTCCTATAAAAAAGCGATAATTATTCTCTTTACATAGTTTTGAAACGATTTTTTTTGCTGTGAAGCCCAGGGGGAATTCTTGGTATCGTTTTCTTAGTATTCTCTAGACACTCATGAAGCAACCGTTAGATGCATATATATGTACGATCATCACCGAAATAAACCTATTCGCCTGGCAATTGCTACCTTCAAAATCAACGCCTCTTAGATAGTAACTATTTGCCTTCTGACTTTTAGAAAAATTATTTAATTGAAGCAACACCTATCGTTAACACTGCAGTATGCAGTCTGATCAAGAAGGACAGGCGCCTCTTCTCGAGACATCTCAAAATGTTTTCAAATCAGGGCTGACGAGAATACTCGAGGAAGTGGGGTTTATGAACACAGCCAGAGCATCCAGGGACGTGCATTGGCTTATGCTCACCAAGTGGCTGCGCATGGCTGCGTTTGGTCAGGTGGCTCTGATCCTGGCCCTATACTTTAAAGCCATTGGCCTGTCTGAACAGCAAGCTGGTATATTCATGGGCTTGACTCTGGCCGGAGATGTGGTCATTTCACTATTGGTGTCATTTGTGGCTGACCGAGTAGGACGTCGGACCGTTTTGCGTTTTGGCTCTCTAATGATGGCGGCTTCGGGGCTGCTTTTTGCCGTTAGCAACAACTTTTACGTCCTTTTGTTTGCTTCCATTATTGGAGTAATTTCTCCCAGTGGTGTTGAGGTAGGGCCCATCAGGGCTATTGAAGAGTCGTCGTTAGCTCATATTTGCGCTATGGAACACAGGTCTGATATATATGCTTGGTATACTTTGATTGGAGCTATGGGAACTGCAGTTGGCTCTATTACTGGAGGCTGGATAATCCAAGTGTGTCAAGACTATTACGGAATGGAATTGGTTGACGCTTATAAAGCTGTGTTTGTCTCCTACATGGTTCTTGGGTTTCTCAAGTATCTATTCTCTTTGCTTATGAGCCAAGCTGTGGAGCTCGATCATGACGAAGTTGATAATGAACGAGACCCCTTATTGGGAGGCAACACAGCAACGACAGATCAGAATGCAAATGGTGTGCAGAAGAAGAGCATTATAGGGAGCTTAGTACCGCCGATTAGTCGTGAGAGCAGACGAATTGTTGTGATTCTGACTCTTTTATTTGCAGTTGATTCTTTCGGATCTTCGTTGGTGTCCACGACGTGGACTTCCTATTACGTTTCACAGAAGTTTGGTACCTCGGCAGCGATTCTAGGAACTATCTTCTTTACGACCTCTATCATATCAGCTTTTGCTTCGCTGGGTGGATCGATGATTTCCAAGCGAATCGGACCATTGTTGACTATGGTATTTACACACTTGCCATCTTCTTCTTTGCTCGTATTGATACCAGTACCCCAGACAGTTTTGCCCACCTTGGCAATCTTTATTCTGCGTGCCTGTACGGCTAGCATGGATCAAGCTCCTCGGCAAGTATTTCTTTCCGCAGTTGTCTTGAAGCGAGAAAGAACGGCCGTAATGGCCTGGGTCAATGTTGTGAAAACTATTGCTCAAATGTTTGGACCGTTGGTCGTTGGTACTCTGGCCGGGCAGAGCCGTCAATGGGTTGGCTTTGTGCTAGCTGGGTGTCTCAAGGTTTCGTATGATTTGGGTATTTTAGGATTCTTCCTGAAAGTCAAGCTAGACAGGGATCATTCGTAGTTTGGAAGTTATAAGGAAGAAAGGAGAAAGGAGTTGATATTGTAATTATCGAGCATTGATACATGGGTATGCATAGAGCTTTCTTTGTAGCCGCTAAATTTTGCGGCGAAGATGGTGATTTGGCAACTGATATTTGTATAGATACTTTTCTTTCGTATCATATGTTGCCAATTATTGTAAAACTAAAATCAAAAAATTTATGAAAGCAAATGTCTGCCAACACTATGAAATTCATTCATCCCAGGAGATTTTGATCATGATAGCGATGCCAACCAGACAGGCAACAAGCTGAGTAATAGCCTGTTTAACCTGTTGAGACTTAGAAAGTGCTGACCCGCTAGCTAGAACTTCAGGGATCACTCCAATCATTGCTATATACAAGAATCCTCCGGCTGTGAATGGTAGTACCAGGTCCGCCAATTTTACATTTGTGCCAAGCAACCCAGTTGAACCAGGGCTGTCATCTTCCATAGCTCCAAATATTGCCATATTGTTCAATGCGATGCCTAGCAAAGTGCCAATCAATGCGCCCAGCACTGTTATTAGCTGCGCTTTTCGCGCCTGAGCTCTGGAAAACCCTCCCTGAATCAACAGAGCAAAATCGCCGAGTTCATGAGGGATTTCGTGAAAGAACATGGCGACAAAACTTGTGGCACCTACACTTCGGCTGATATAAAAAGATGCAGTTAGTGCAAGACCATCTGTGATGTTATGGCTGAAATCAGCAATGAGATTGATGTATGCAGAAAGTCTAGCCGAAGTACTCGGTTGCGGCAGAACAGTCTTTGACTTGGAGGCTAGACTGAAGTCATTTGCTGCACCGTCAGACTTAGATGCTGGCCTCTTTTTCAAGGAATCGACACCAGGCTTTTCCAGGGAAGAGGATTTGGCAGAATCCTGTCGTCCCTCTTGGTCATCTGATCCAGAATGCTCTCCATGGCTGTGACTATGGCTATGACTATGAGAGTGATCATGTAGAGAACCACTCAATATTCTCATGGTTTTGTCCAACACAATAAATGCCAGAAACCCTAAGAAAATGGTGCCTCCAAGGACTGTATTGCGGTGCTGGTCGACCAGCACGAATCTGACCCCGGCACCCTCGTGCGATTCCCCTACAAACACGTGAGGGAGCAGATGAAGAAAGATATCTCCAAGAAGACAACCCACTGCGAATGACACCAAAGCATTCAAATTAGAAGGTTTAATCGTAGGAGGAATTAGAGCGAGAATGATAGTAGGAGGCCCCGATATATAAAGAGTAGCCAGTAGAGCATTTAATCCCGGACCAAAAGGAAAGAGAAATTGAAAGAGTCTTTGTGCTGCTGATGGACCATCATTAGCCGCATCTTTCAGAATATTGTTCAATTCTTTGACGACGTCGCACCTTTCTAATCCACGATCAATTGCGTGTAAGTTTGGAACTCCATTGTGAACGAGTTTACCCATAGCATGGTCAGGAATTTTCAAAACATGCTGTGCATCGTGGCCATGATGATGCCCATGAGCGTCAGCCGAGCCCACAAGGAACAGAACCAAAACTACCAATAATGCAACACCTGCGATCCTAGGCATGGTAATTGTCCTCCGCGTGTCGGGGGTTTGAAAATTATATGCTTCGATTTGATTTTGAATTCTTCCGCCCCACAAAACGCGAAAAGTGGGGCGCGTCTCGATAAGTTGACAGTTGCGGTAACTCGTGCCAACACTGTTTGGTGTTAGAGGAAACCCTAAAAATAATTTCGCGGGTGTTTGTGAAGTGGATATAAATGGTTTATCTTAACGGGACATTAATTTGAATACAATAGTTAGTTACATAGGCTAAGCAGACCAGAATTTATACGTCTGAGGAGTATCTAAGCTGATGGGACGAAGTTGAGGATCAGCCACCTTTGTCCCTTGCTTGATGTCTACCTCATTGGCAACTAAAGCACTTTTGGGGTTTCGAGTCGCCAAATGAACAGCCTCCTCGGCAAGATCAATTGCTTCCTGCCCCGACAGAGTGACGGCTTCACGTAGCTTTTTCAGTACCGACTCGGCCTGGGACTTCAAAGACAATCGGTCCAGGTAAACCTGTAGCTTGGCCTTCTCTACCTCCTGTCTCTCGGCATGTAAAACTAGTTCTAAATCCTCGAATCGCTTCAGCTTGAGTTCGAACTTACGGAGTTGGGTCTCTACCAAGGATGAAACCAAAGCAGACTGTTGCTCATCTTTCTGATTAACCAGTTCCTTCGCCCTCTCCGAAAGCGCGTTACTCGACGGCACTCTCAAAGATTCAAGAGCCTTTTCAATAGACGCCTCCAACTTCTTAGTTATATCTCTATTATCTGAAGGACGGTACTGGTCTAGGCTGCTGCTGTTCTCCGGAGACGTATTCTTGACTAGGTACGGGTCTTCGATAGGCATTTGAAGAAATTTGATAATACAGGCCTCCTTGTTTCGCGTCCCGACATGGTATGCTATCGAATCCCAGTCATCTTCAAACATCTCTATACCTTCCAGCAGCAACAGCGTTTCTTGATCACTCCAGGTACTCGAGGCAGCTTGTGCCTCTTCAATTCGAATGTAGTCAGAACTTTGGTAATTAGACGGGAAGAGACCATTTTTGAAAGACAGAGCTGACATGAACTGCTTCGACTGCAGATTGTGGTATCGAACTTTTGTAACGTCTTCACCCGTGGTGTAGCAGTTGTATGCACGGGTCACAGCCGATGCGTATTTTCGCTGCGACTCATCAACCAAGGCTCCCGCATCAGCCCCATTATCGTAAACATGTTTACGCAGCTCCAAATTCACAACGCTGTCTTCGAGCTCGTTCGATGCGGTAACCTTCTTTTCTAGCAAATCCAGCTCCTTCCCTTCACTAATGGTAGAGTTTTTGGCAGGCACCATCGGCTGCAGTCCCTTGGGAGTATCCAGAGTTATTTGGAAGTGGCCTGTGAATTGAGGTCCAATAAGCGATGGTCTTGTTTCTGGATCTACCTGGTAATTGATAAGTCCCCACTGCTCCAGAAACGAGTGAACTCGCATTATACTACACACATCTCCCGCCAGGTTTCTTCGGCACGCCGTCACGGTAAGGTACTCTATCGGGTTCAGGCGGTAAGCATCTATCATGAAGTCTCGGAACTCCTTGTATATGGTGGGAGTCTTTGTGCGGTTTTTATTGTTGAAAAACTCGGGCAAGCTCTTCTTTTCAATGTCATTGATTTCAGTGCGATCGAACCACGCTGCAAACGATGGGATTATCACTCTGTACACCTGCTGAGCCAAGAAGCCTTTTGCTCGTTCTTCAATTTGCTTTTGCAGTGCGGCCGGGTCGGTAGTCTCCAGAGCGTCTTTTCGCTGTTCACTCACGTATGACAGAGTTTCAACAGCTGCTGAAGGTCCTGGAGTGGTGTTTGTGGCCGCATCATTAGTAGCTGATGGCTCCACTGCCGTTCCATTTTCTACGTCCATCCCATCTGTTGCCATATTGATGTCTTTATTATTACAGCTCTGAGTGGTGTTTTACAATACAAAACACTGCGTCACAATAAAAACACAAAACTGGCGAATGGTGAATATTTTCCTTTTCCACAACTCGAAATCCTTCGAACGTGTGTTGTATATCGGGGATTATGAGAAAAAAAATAAATATAACAAAGGCTCCAGGAGTTAATAAAAAATCCTTACCGGCAGCAGACTTTGAATTCTGATTTTAAGGTTTACAAATTTTTTATCTCGTCCCTTCTTGACTACCACTTTACTGTCCCACAAAAGGGTGTTGAGATTATTCGTTCCAGTTCCTTCGCGTTGTACTTCTTTTAATTCTTCTTAGTTTTCTGTTGTGGTGTGGGAGTGGCAGCGAAAATTGATCTCCCGCCCAAACCCTCAGCATAACCGTCACGCGGATGTGGGCACTCAGTCACGTGCTGCCAATTAAGAGACGCGGATATTTCGCGTTTTCGTTAGTTGGGATTCCGACAACGCGGCAGCGCGAACCATTTTATTCCTGTGGAATATTGCTAAGATAGAGGCTATTTACTGGAAGATACTCGCAGGCAGTTGTGGAAATCATGGCCAGCTCTCCGGTTCCCGATCTCATGTCATCGTCGCCTACAAATACTCCAGCAAAGGAGCCTGGCACGCCAATTGGAGGTTTAACTCCCACTCAGACGGAGAAAGATCTTTTTGATTTGGCGTCGGACAAGAAACTTCAGCGACTCAAGTTTCTGGTAGAGCGATCTAAGATTTATTCATCGATCTTAACTGAGCGATTAGCTGCTTCGGCTGATAAAGCGAGAAAGAGAGAGAAGAAGAGCGAAACTAAGGAACAAAAGGCGAAAGAGGAGGGGTCTCAGGAAACATCAGACGAGAAAAAATCCCAAGAGAACTTGCCGAACCGCAGATCAACTCGTCGAACCGCAGCAAAGGCAGATATTGTAACACCAGAGACTTCTCCTGTTAAGAAATCCAAAAGTAGATCCAGTGCAAAGGCCAAACAGCCTGTGAAAGCAACTAAGCAGAGTAGCATATTGTCATTTGCCAAGAAAGATGTGGACAAAATTACTGGTAACAGTGGTAGTAGTAGTAGTGATATTTCGGTGAGTCAGGCTCTGAAAGAGGTGACCCAGAATGACGGAACTCCGCAGGCATCCCTGGAAGCCGACAGCTTTCACCAGCCTCAGCTGTTGTCTGGCGGTATTTTGCATTCTTATCAGCTTGCTGGGGTCGAGTGGATGGTATCACTCTTTGAAAACGGTCTGAACGGCATTTTGGCGGATGAGATGGGTCTGGGGAAGACCATTCAGACTATAGCATTTCTAGCATATCTTGTTGAAAACGACATTTCCGGGCCATTTTTGGTTGTGGCACCATTATCGACTATTGACAATTGGTGCAAAGAGTTCAAGCAGTTTGCGCCCGCGCTGAGCTTTGTAAAGTATCATGGCACCCCTGACGAGAGAAGTCGCCTTAGGTCTTCTATCAAGAAAATGTCAAGTCAAAAGCAGCAGCCGATTGTCATTACTAGTTACGAAATGATTATTCGAGATTCTAGTTTTTTGGGGTCTTTCCTGTGGAAGTATGTCATTGTCGACGAGGGTCACAGATTGAAGAATATGAATTCTACTTTGGTTAAAGAATTGAAAAGGTTCGATAGCGCCAATAGGCTTTTACTCACTGGAACTCCGCTGCAGAACAACCTGGCGGAGCTGTGGTCCTTGCTCAACTTTCTCCTTCCTGATATCTTTGCCGATCTGGACCTCTTCCAGGCTTGGTTTGAGAGCGCAGATTCCAGTATTGAGGAATTTGGCGAGGACGCTAATTCAAGTCTAATCACTAGCCTGCACGCGATTCTGCGCCCATTTTTATTACGGCGAGTCAAGTCGGACGTGGAAAAGTTTCTCCCAGAAAAACGCGAGTATATTATTTATTGTTCACTGACTCAAAGCCAGACTACGCTATACCAGCGGATTTTAGATGGCACTGTTCGGGAATACGTGGTAGACCAAATCCTGGATGAACGGGGATTCTCCCACAAAAGAGCGAAGCGGAATCGTCGCGCTACAGAATCAGCCACTCCAACTCCCCTGATAGAAAAAAGAAAGAGGAAACGACTGTCGTATGCTGATGTGACTGATCGCGAGTTTTTCAGATCCCTTAATGAAGATAATCAGAAAGACGCCGACGATGATACTAGCTTTAGTGAGGGGCAAGGTGATGAAACCGAACAAATGATACTCCAGGCCAACCGAGAGACCAGTAGGAAGAGCTTCCAGAACTTGATGATGCAGCTAAGACTAGCCTGCAATTCCCCTTATTTATTCTACTATCCTTGGACAGTTGACGACTCTCTGGATGACCGAGTTGTGACGCAGTCAGGCAAAATGATTCTGCTTGACAAGCTATGCACCAGACTGCTCAAAGACGGGCACAAGGTGCTCATATTCAGTCAATTCACCAAAATGCTTGACATTCTTCAGGATTGGCTCTATTACCTGACGAAGTGGAAATCTTGTCGGATCGATGGGTCCACAGCTCAAGTAGACCGTCAGACGGAGATCGAGCTGTTCAATACGGATCCTGCCTATAAAATTTTCCTCCTGTCGACCCGGTCTGGTGGTCTGGGCATTAACCTTACCGCTGCTGACTCTGTTGTGTTATTTGACAGCGACTGGAACCCGCAGCAGGATCTCCAAGCCATGGACAGAGTGCATCGAATAGGTCAAACGAAACCTGTCGTTGTATACAGACTAGCGACAGCTGGTACTGTAGAAGAGAAGCTTCTTGAGCGGGCCAGCTCGAAGCGACGTTTGGAGCATTTGGTAATTGAACGAGGTAAATTCAAAGGCTTCTCGGGAGGACAAGAACAGCAAGTTTTGGAACAAATGGGGAAGGACCTACGCGAGGTCCAAGCCAAACAGAAAGCGGGGAATGTGAGCAGTGGATCTATTTCAGATCATGATTTTGAAGCTATAATGGATAGAACACCCGAAGCATATGAAAGGGCTCGAAATAAGCAAGAGGAACTCTCAGAGAATATTGCAAGTGTTAGTAGTTAGCTGGTAGTTGAGTACTATATTTTCATAAATACATGAAAACTACTATATTTGCCGGTTTCCGTGCTCTGGTGGTTGGGGGCGATCTCTAGCCCCTGCAGAAATAGTGATTTTTCGGTAGATTTCTGAACTGACATTTAACACACAACATGTCGGATGTTTTAAATCAATACATTCCCGGTCCCGGACTACTGCCTAAATGGATGCTCTTTATCTCAGTAGTGTCTCTCTTTAATTCGGCCCAGACATACGTATCTGGATTAAAATTGACTAAGCGGGTCTATGAAGGAAAACCCGAGCAGGTCACACCGTTGTCTGCCAGAACCTTTGGAACATGGACGATTCTGGCGTCTATAATTCGGCTCTACGCTGCTTACAATGTTCACAACACTGTGGTGTACGACATTGCGTTAAGTTCGTATGTATTGGCTGGGTTTCACTTTGGAAGTGAATGGCTAGTATTTGGCACCGCTAAGTTTGGAAAGGGGCTATTGGGCCCTCTAGTAGTTGCCAGTTCCAGCATTGTCTGGATGGTATTGCAGCGAGACTATTACTTGGGGTGGTAAATCAGTTATTTCTATATCTAGTCTAAATTAATTGCAGCATATCTCGCAAATATCCAAATGCTGAAAGCTCTTTGTCCTCTGAATCGATCCAGTCGCGTAACCGCTTGGGCTGCTTCTCCAAAACGATTCAACATCCTCTGCGAAGCAGAGCCACGGGGCCTGGGGCTGGCCCTAGTAGCGCAGGCGCTTTCGTAGAACCTCAAACCTACAATAAATACATTTTATTTCATACTAATTAATACTATGACTAGTGAGGATGTGTAGGGTCCTGTCGCTTGAGAATATCCACTACAGGGCCCAGTAGACGCTGAAAGCCGCTCTTGTTGAGCGTGGCCACCTTGAGCCTGGTGCTGGCAGTGACAGTAGCTTGACGAGGGAGGTCATTGAGCAGGGCAACTTCTCCGAAATATTCCCCTCGCGTAAGTTCCTGCACTTTGCCCTGCCCTTCCTTGGTAACGACGGCATTGCCGGCCTCAATAAGATAGAAAGCATCTCCGACTTCGCCCTCTTGGATAACCACCTGGCCCGGTTCGTACACCTCAGATGTTAGAGCGTCGGCAATCTTGCTCAGTTCGTAGTTGCTCAGCACACTCAGAACCGGAACCTGCTTGAGGAACTCTCCGTACATCGAACGCTTTTGGGTGGTCTTGTCCAGCAGAATCTTCTTAAAGGTTATTCTATCCAGCGCCCACAGCACCGAGTCTGCTGAAGCCCGCACAGTCGCCGCCCGGGGCGAGTTGTACATGAGCGCCAGCTCGCCAAAAGACGATCCGGGTCCCGAGGAGCCGAATTTCTCGTCGCCCTTGTAATAGTCTACGGCCCCACTCTCCACTATGTAGTAGAAGTCGCCCTCGTCTCCTTCCTTGATGATGACGGTGCCTGCCGGCACGCGCTTCTCCTCTAGAGAGTGCAGCAGCGAATGTGTGGCATCCTCGTCTAAATTCGAGAACAAAAAGTTCCTATTTACCGATTCATTGAGCCGAGCTAGTTGCTCACTATTAAGTGGTTTGTGCTGCTGACGGGGAGCAGAAGACGCTCCTGTGAACGAATCGGGCGTAATACGCTCTGCGCTGACCGACGTCCGTCGGTTCACGTTGAAGTTCATCGGGTGCTGCCGTGGTGTATACCCCTGGCCCAATGTGTCTGATTCTTCATGCTGTTCTTGAGCGCTGAGCGACGCATTGGCATGCGTCGGATCATTTGAAAACGAGTGTGTATTAAAACCCGAAAACAAGCCCGCGCCTCCTGGTGTGCTGCTGGTCTGCTGCTGGGGTTCCTGCTGTTGGAATTGTCGCGTTTGCTCGAGCCGACTGTTGAAGTAATTGGCGCAGAATTCAATCACATCTGCTGGCTGCTTGTCGGCAATCTCCCGGTTCAAGACGTTAAGCTCGTCCACGTACTCTTTTGGTAAAGACATGGCTGTGCGTGCGCGATCAATGGGCCTGCTTTTTGCTGCTCTCCCACTTTTATCTCAGTTGAACAAAAACTACCTTTTCGCCTTTAAGAGAGTAGGTCGATATATTTAAATGAGCTTAAAGAAACTCGAGACAATAGGCAGAAATCTGAGGTTGGGAATCACAGTTCAATTAAATTGAAATTTGTTCCACTGACGTATATAATCCGTTAAAACGATCAAATCAATTGAGGACAATATCTGTTCGATACTTTCACCAATGGCAGTTGGCTTCTGAAGACAACAAAGTAAAAGGGGGGAGAGAAGGGAGTGTTAATATGTGGAAGAAGTGGCCAGGAAGGGAGGGTAAATATATGTATGTCAGTGTATGTTCAGATGTGTGAGAGTGTATTGCAATACACTGGCTCGTATGTGCGGGGGTTCGTTCATGCCAACTAGTAACATGATATATCTCACCCATTATCTCTGGAAAAAAATGTGACTTGTAATATTTGCTACGACTATAAAAACCACCCACTAGTCTCACAAGTTAGTCTTCTTCTTCATAATCTTTACATAGTAACTAATTAATTGAACACAAACTGCAAAATGTATGATGAGGAAGCCCTTATTTGTAGAGTTAGGCTACTGCAGAGGCGACTGCGTGCTGCTCGCAACGAATTGAGAAATGCTGAAGAGCAAAAAGAGAAGGCAGATAGTAAGTTTTATCGTAGCAAACAGTGGGTGCCTGAGGCAGTATTACAGCAAGACTAGGAGACCACACATTCTGACAAGAACACATCTCCCAGATCCTTGAGGCCAGCAAGTGGGAAATGAAGGTAAAAGAGCTGGAGAGGGAGATCAGTCAAATCGAAGGTTTTATGTATGAGATTAATGAGTACCTCCATGACTCTCGGCTAGCAAAGCAGCAGCAGAAGAAGAAGTAGAATCGAAAGGGTATTGAAAATAATTTGAAATATATGTATTATATTATAAGGTAAGATAGAATAATATTCTTAAAATAACTCAGTGTTAAAAACACAATGTCTGATTGCAGTGTGAAAGACTGTATATTGATAACATAAGAAACAATTACCAGACTTTTGTGAATCACAGACAACACTGATGTGGATGTTAATGTTATATAGATTATCAAAATGAACACTGAGATTCATCGGCAGAATGATCGGCAAACCCCAAATAGTTAAGGTTGACGCATCTCGGCTCACCTAACACGCAAAGCCGTTTATTAGTCGAAATCTCAGGTCGGTTACTCTTTCACCATATCACAATCTTAAACGACATTCAGAAAGACTAATAGACAAGCACCCAGTGACCGGGTATATCTACATCTCGCAGGTTCTATCTGACTACCTTCCAAGTCTATTAGCCATGTGGTTAACTTTCCTCTGAGGTGCAGCCAATATAGATGTATTACCGTATGGGGAGAACACTTGCAGGTCAGGGGGTAGTTGACGAAAAAAAATATGATAGATCCAAGTTATAACTGAATGGAACTAACTTTGCTATAGTTAGTATTTGAATACACTGTAGCATAGACAAATCCAGCATCAGTTTTGATAATTCAAATTTTCAGAAAAGACTAGCTCAGAATCATACATTATGCCTTCTCATACCTTCACTTGGTAAGTAACTTTTAGCCGGGCTTCATTACTATTATCTAGCATGTTATAAAAAATAGTATCAAACGGACTGCACTAACCTCAGGCCCAAGGGCCCACAAACTGTAGAAGTGACTGGATCTTTCAACAATTGGAACTATGTCTCTCTAACAGAATCACAGGGAGATTTTTCAGTTACTCTTACTTTACCTCAGGAGAAAGTGTTCTATAGAGTAAGTGCCACCATGTTTTTTTTTCAAAGCAACTTCGGTTCCAGGGGAAAGGAACCGTCTCGCCGAAAATGATCCTTCTTGCTGGACTTTTTCACATCAAGTGATGCGGGCTAAGTTTATCTAACAAGTTTATAGTGGACGGGCAGAACTGTCGAAAGTAACAGTCCAAGTGAAAGCCATGACAGTCAAGAAAGTAATGTTCTGAATCTCGCAATGGCAAGCTCTACACACGCGATAGAAGCAAATAGCATTAATAGTGCAGATCAAATAGCTTACGACAGCGAGGATCAAAATTCAGTATCGCATCTAGAAAACCCTTCAGCTGGCGTATCAGGCCAGGAAGACCCAGCTGAGGCACCTCCTCAGATATGTTCATCTTCAGGAGAGCCACAGCAGAGCGAGATCTCAGAAGAGATCTTTGGTCATTCAGATGAAACTATTAAAGAAGGCAGTAGCCAGGAGGGCTCTGAACGAACCATCGTAGAGTCCATGCTTGAATCCACTGGGGATCACTTTGAGCAAAACCAGAAGGAAGCCACACCTGGGTCTGTCAATCTTACCTCCAAAAACGAGAGTCTAGAACACGTGCATAGCACTATCCTTCAACAGAACTCCCGAAAGCGTAAACCAGAACAGCTTGATAATAGCACTGATGGAGGAATTAAACCAGTTCCTGTCGCATTTGAAGGGCAGCAGCTCATATCACGAGATCCTCTTCCTGGATCTCTTTATGGAGAGCATGCACCAGATGGAGTTCACTGTGAATCATCCTGCGAGGAGAATATGAAACCTGGTGTTGGTAATTCTGCAACAATCAAAGAGCCTGTCAGGGATGAAGCTGTCGGTGAAGGGAGCTCTACCGAGACAGTTGCGACTGAAGAGGCTGTAAAGGAGAATGAAACACTTGAGCCTGTGACTGAGGAGCCTGTGTCTGAGGACGCTGTGTCTGAGGAACCTGCCATTGCCGTTGGAGATCCAGCTGTTGAAGAGCATGTCAATGAAGAACCTGATGTTAAAAACTCTGTCAGTGAAGAACATGTCTTTGAGGAATCTGTCAGTAAGGATATTGTCAATGAGGAGCCTGGTCTTATTGAACCAATTGTTGAGGAGCATGTGATTCAAGAAACCGACAATGAACCTGTCAATAAGGAACATACCACTGCTGCTGAAGAATCAGATGTTGAAGAACCAAAAATTGATGATGCTACCAGTCAGGAGACAGCTGTTGAAGAACATGCAAGTGAGGAGCCTGTCAATGAGGAGCCTGTCAATGAGGAGCCTGTCAATGAGGAGCTTGAGAATGAGGAGCTTGAGAATGAGGAGTCTGTCAATGAGGAGCCTGTCAATGAGGAGCCTGTCAATGAGGAACCTGTCAATGAGGAGCCTGTCAATGAGGAGCTTGAGAATGAGGAGCTTGAGAATGAGGAGTCTGTCAATGAGGAGCCTGTC